>CM050907.1:100000-700000 GCA_027726005.1 Juncus effusus
TTAACCATCTGCGGATGTTAACTGAACTTGCAAAATAAAAAATAAAAATGACATAATAGAACCAATACTTGCACAGACCAAGAAAAACCCTAATCACATTTCTAAGCACCATGTAATTAACAATAAAGCTAGATTAAATAACCCTGTTTAGAAACCGACAAAAAAGAACGATAATCCATACCTCTAAAGAGGATCAGATAACCCTAATTATTGAATTGAACCAAATGCAGACCTCAATTCATCCAATTAAATCCTAATTCGGCCTAAATTAAACCAAATAAATTTGTCCAATGGGGGAACATCACGCTCGTTGCTTCTGTCCAGGTCATAATTTCTGAGAAACGAGCAGAGATATGGAGGCGAGAGAGCTTCGGAAGCCTTGCGGCTGCGCTGGTCTAATCTCAGGGAGACGGAAGAAAGAGATTCACTGAAGAGAGAAGGTAAGAAGGAGAACGGGCGGCTGAATTTCTGTGGAGGCGGTCGAGCTTTTAGAGGAGAAAGAGCTCGAGCTTGTTGGAGGCGAGATCTGGAGGAGAGAACAAAAAGGGTGGCTGGAAGAGAGAGAGAGAGAGATGGGAACGGAATACACAGAGACGGAAAAGAAGAGATGGATTTCCGTTATGTGTAGGAAATTTGGTATAAAAAATGGTCTATATATCCCCTCCCTATATATATATATATATATTTGTTACCTAAATTTGTCGTGCAGTACATTCTCTGTCGGGTAATAGTAATTAATTAGTCTCAAAATAAAAATTTACAAAATTGTAACTTAGCGACTCTTGCACAAACTGAGTACAGAAAAATAATGGCAGATGGATCATACAATTGTCAACAAGAAAGTGTGACTTGTGAGCAGAGACCATGTTGGTAACGATATAATTGTGATTTGTGTCCCCAATTCAATCAAAAAAAAAAAATTGTGATTTGTGAGCAAAGGCCTGGCCGACTAAACCAAGTGGGTGGCTAGCAAGAAAAAAGAAAAATTCCTCTTCATTATATGCCATGAATGATATGACTAGATATTGTATGTTGAATCTTTTAAAGATGTAATGACCACAAATTGTATTTGCACCACACCATGAAAATGATATGCCCAGATTTTAGATTTATGGTAGTAAATAAACGAATAAGTAAAAAAAATTGTGAATAAATAATAGGGAGCGAAACTGCACGATGTTATTGTAGCGACAGTGTATAAAAATTGAAAACAATATATATAAACATATGAACTGAAAACAAACAGTATATAAAAATTCATTCTATAAAATAGTATATATTTTAAAAAAAAATGAAAACAGTATATACAAACATATAAACGGAAAACAAGCAGTATATAAAAATTCATTCGGTAAACAGTATATATTTAAAAAAATGAAAACGATATATAGCGTATATAAGAACATGAGAAAATAATATATAATTTCAATGTGTTGCTACAGTAACCCCGGCCGGCGTAATTTTCAATTTCTGTAACTAATAAACGTGTGGTTTGTTCAGTAGATCGGTACGGTAATAGCAATTATTGGAAAAGATCAAACCTTCAGTTAGATCAATGATACCATGTGATGCTGTCAAAATAAATGTTGGTTTGGGAATTGGGAATGTACCAGAATTGAAAGCAATGCAGCCAATAATGCAACTTAAAAAATGAATAGTTGAACCTTCCCCATTCCAGTCCAAATCTCCAATGCATCCCCATTCCTATCCTTCTTCAACTTGCCTATCATATTCCTCTCACTTAGCAGCAATAATTCGAATTATTAAAAGAATTTCGAGTGTCTCAATCTGTCAGGTCACTGGCTGAAATGAAACATTGCACCACAATCCCATATTTAATTTGCAATTATTTTGAAATTTTGCAAATTAGCATGTCATAAACAATAGGTGATAGTTGGTAGCAAAAGTTAGAAATAAAGCATTAGTATGTTCCGCGTGAAAATAAATGCACTTAAATATGACCATCAATTTAAAATATCCAATGATTAGAACCAAGCAACCTAAATACTCGGTGATAAACATCATAATTCCGTGCCATGTCAGTCTCTGTTATTGATATCTATATAGATATTTACATACCAAATTATAGATCGATATATCAGCCTTACAAGTTACAAGTTACAATTTCAAATCCTACTCTTGTCATCAAATCAAAACCTCTATTGTCTTTTTCTTTTTTAAATCAAACCTCTATTGTCTTTTAAAGAGCCTTTCTCTCCTTTCTTTCCTTTCCATCTACTACACTCCTTTCCCCTCTTTTCCATTAAAGAGAGAGGGCCATCCATATCACCTTCAATTATTCTATAAAAATTCCAATTGCATCCGTTTTTGAATCTATTTCATCCTCTTTTGGGTTTAAAATCCATAATTGGTTCAAAACCAAATAGAATTCCTTACTAATTCCCCGCAAAATTTTCTTTGCTTTCTTGATTATGACAAATTTTATTACCAGCTTCAGCTTATTCCCAAAGGCGGAACCGCACAGCCCCGTGTCAGGTTCTTCTCTCCTGGACTACTCTCCTGTCGCAGACTGAATCTCCACTTTTAATTATTTCATTATTTTTGTACAAAAAGAAAAGATCATCCCAGCGAAAGAATTTCACACAACTACAATGAGCAACAAAACACGCCAACCACAAAAGGGGGCTTCATTTCACGGTCGAACGGTTGTTGCGGACCGACATACAATCCGTCGGCCCAAGACAGAGCCAGACCTACTTCTAAACAGGAGAGACATGTTGTCGCCTGAAAGACCGATCAGACACAGAAGCGGCCTGGCACTTACAGATGGCGGTTCTAGCGGCACGACGGTTGATAAGTCGGTGATAAAAACACCGGCCAAGGTGTTGGTGAATGTAACAGTGCAAAAATGCATGTGGCCGATGCAAATAATGGCGTTGGCAGAATGGACCGTGACGGATTTGGTAAGTGCGGTGTTAAAACAGTATGTTAAAGAAGCGAGAAAGCCGCGGTTGATTACAACGGAAATTTCTGCTTATGGTCTCCATTATTCACAATTTAGTCTCGAATGTAAGTAACTTTTATTATTTTCTTTAGCTAGTCAATAACTACATATGCACGCAACAAGTATTTTTTAGTTAACCCTTGTTGCTTTCTTTTATCTAGTCAACAACTAAATAGACAAGCAACATGTTTTTGCAATTTTTCTTTTTTCTTTTTTTTCTAATTTTTAATTTATAAAAGAAAAATAAACTATGTAACTTTCAAGATCATATATATAAATCATTTGGAAGGGAAATTTAAGACCTCTCCAAAAAATTTCTAACAAAAAAAAAAAAACATGTTTTTGCATATTTTAGTAATTGGCCCATAATCCAAACTATTTTCAAAATTCAAAATTCATCAAACCAAATACAAGACCAACATGCACCAAATCAAATACAAGACCAACATGCACCAAAATATCGTCCACTCGGATTGATCAGGAATTAGATCCAAAGTGAATCCGACCAAACCAGAACCTAATTATGCGATATGAAATCCAAAATAGCCTGGACCATGATTTGATCCGAAACCTTAATTTCAACTTACAGAAGCCATCTTTTACTTCGAAAATAATTCAACTATCTGAAATTCCGGCCAGACCAGAATTTGAAAATCTAATAAGGGCCTAAACTGTAAACCTATGACCCAATTGCCATCTGTACTCGCATCATGAATATCTAACAATGTTCAATTTGATCTTTTGTATGGTTTCCAGGTTTAGATTCAAAGGAGAAGCTGGTCGCATTGGGTTCGAGGAATTTCTTTCTTTGTCCGAAAATATGTCCTGCCTCTCAAAATGGCGTCTCATCTTCAAATTCATGTTCGGACGAAGCAGAAAAGGCGCCTCAAATCGGTATTCCGTGGCATAGATTCATGGAGTTCTTGTTGTAAACATGTCCCATTTCTTTTCTACTTCCATAATTCCATTTCTTTGCAATTTGAATGGTTGATTATTATTGGGCCATTCTTATTTCCTAGCTAGCTATGTTTCATAAGTCAGTAGATTGGAGATTCCAGCTATGTTGTTTTATTATTCACTAGATTAAAGATTCCAATTATGTTATTTTATTAGTCGCTAGATTGAAGATTCCAGCTATCTTCTTAATTATTTGTAGTTTTTTTTTATAATTTTATCAGAATAAATAAAGGAAAAAAGTACTCTATAAATTATTTGGATGTATAAATATTTTTTTTTAAGAAATGGATGTATAAATATTAGTCTTTCAGCTCATGTGTTGGAGTTAAATAATTATTTTGAACATATAATTATTTGTTTCATTTTCTTTTGAAGCTTAGAAAACAATAGAAATTTTTTCACAAATTGTTTGAAATGTTCTGTTCCACAATGCTAATGGGTAAGAATAAGATGTGTTTATTCAAACAGCTAAAGGGGCAATTGTCCCTTCTGTTGTACAAAGAAGAGACTAGCTAATTAGCTTATTTTGACTACTATCTAAAAACCAAATAATGTTGATTAATAATCATAATTTATACCGCCCTATATTACAATGCCTTTTCTTATATACTTTTTCTGTAATTAATATAAAGTCGAGAATTTTCAAGTCGTAACCAGAAACATCCTACGAAATTGTCTTTACTTCCTTCCAAAACAATGCATGAAACTGATTTGCACCATCACCAAAAGTCAATTCTTCACAATCTTACAAATAATCTAGTTGCCACGCTTCCTCAAAAGGCCCCTCACTTCTCTTCTCACTCCCTCTCCAAAACCCCAGGAACCACTTCCAAAAATGGCCGCCGCCGCTACCTCAGCCTCCGTAGCTTCCCTCTCCGCCGTCGCCGCCACAAAGCGCCTCTTCTCCCCTTCCTTCCTCCGCCTCCGCCCCATCACCCGACCCGTCCACCTCATCTCCGCCCCGACCCGCACAACACCTCTCTCCGTCCGGTTCTCCGCCACAGCCGCGCCTTCCGCCACCACGATCTCCGTCGGAGTCAAACTCCCCGACGCCACCCTCTCCTACTTCGCCGGCGACGAGCTCAAGACGGTCACCGTCTCCGAGCTGACCAAAGGCAAGAAGACCATCTTGTTCGCCGTGCCGGGCGCGTTTACGCCCACCTGCTCGCAAAAGCACGTGCCTGGTTTCGTCGAAAAGGCCAAGGAGTTGAAGAAGAAAGGAGTCGATGTGATTGCGTGCGTGTCGGTAAATGATGCGTTTGTGATGAAGGCTTGGAAGGAGGATTTGAAGGTTGGAGATGATGTCATGATGTTGTCAGACGGAAATGGAGTTTTTACTAAAGCGCTCGGCGTCGAGTTGGATTTGAGTGACAAGCCTCAAGGGCTCGGTGTCAGGTATTAACTTTGCGATAATTTTATGTTTATGATATAATTTTGGCATAGATTATTCATTCTAACTAGGAAAATTGATGAGTTGAATTATCAAATTCGGTGATTGGAAGTTCCAACTTATAGATTTGATACATGAGTTCGAGATTTGAAAACTTTTAGGACAGTTTTGAGATTCGAAGTTATACATCCAGTAGATAGTTTTTAAATTTGCAAGTTCGAAAGAAATAGAGTATATAGCTAAAATTTAACAAAAATCATTTCTTCACAAAGATTTATACTGTGAGAAATTACAAGTTTGAGTTCATTTGAACAAAACCCTAAACCCTAAATTTGATTTATATGATCAACAGGTCGAGACGGTACGCTTTGCTGGCAGAAGATGGAGTGGTGAAGGTGCTCAATTTGGAAGAAGGTGGTGCTTTTACTAATAGTAGTGCTGAAGAAATGCTTAAAGCTCTCTAAATTTGTTGTGTTTTGCAAAATGAATAAATAGGCTCTCTAAACATCTCTTTGTTTTAATTACAATAAGCTCTCTAAACATTTCTCTTTTTATGAATAAAATAAATAAATCGGACATGCCGTTCTTTGTGTTGGAGGGTGTTCGAGCATTTGTATGTATTTATTTTCCTTGTTTGTAATGTTAAAAAGGTTTTGAGCTTTTGTTATCTTCATTTCGGCTTGAATCTTTAATGGTGTTACAATTCCCTCCTTTTTTTTGTTCCCTCAATAAAGATTGAGAACTGAATATTGAGAAATGCTTAAATCTCAACACATCTCTTTTTTACAAAAAAAAAAAATAAGAAATAAATAATCAGGCATTTGCAAGTCCTTGTGATGAAAGATTTTCAAGCTCTCTTGTTTTCTCTTTGTTTGTAACGTTCAAATCTGTTTAGTTTGTTTGTCATAACCAAAATCGAGAACTGAATATTGCGAAATTTATAAGGAGAATAAATGATCAGAACCATGGTTTTAACAAAATTTTGAATAAATTGCAAAATAAGAATGATTTTCTTGTCCCAACTAAAATAAATTGTGAAAAATAAGATCAACATTGAATAAATAACTCTTTGTAACATAACAAGATGTCATTATTATGCATCTTGAAGAAATTGAGGCACGGCCTGCTGACACCTGGCAAGTAATTGAATCAATGACTCGGCAAATTTCAAGTCAGATTCAGAAAGCAGAGCGTGTAATTTACCCGAAACGGAATTACGCGATATTCCTATTAATATTTCTTCATATTTTTGAATTGACGATGGAAAATCAAATATTACAACCGTCTCAAAACTTCCTATCAAATCCGTTTTAAGGCTCTCTATATCTTTAACTATGACTCGTATTTCTTCCTCCCTGTTAAATAATTATTTAAATATGTTTAATAAAATTCATTATTTAAATATGTTTAATAATATTTTAACTCTTGAATTTTCTTACTTTTTACGGATAGTAAAAGAGCCGGATTTTGAAACATTGTCAATCTTGCAATTTTCCATGGATAATTTTGAGGGATTAAATTGATTTTTGCTTTCTCCCTTTGTAATTAATAAAATCTTTGAGCTTTTAGAATCATTACACATTAATTGAGCAAGGATTTTATTGACCTGCAAAATAGCAAATTATTCATCAAAAATATGACATAACAATAAATATATTATTTTTTTTTTATTATTATTACTTACCCTGGCAATCTTCTCATTATGTGAAGTACATAAATGCAAATGTTGCGATATAAATGCGCTTTTACTCTCAATCGAATCATTTATAGTGAGTCTATTAATCTTTTTACCAAGTAAATTATTCACACAAGCCCTCATTTTTTCATAAAAATCACCAAAAATTATAGCATGAGGCTCGCCGGGAATATTTTCCTTAATTTGATTTAATTTATCAGCATATCTTATTTCCGCATCATCACCTTGCCCCAATCCATCAACCACCTGAAAAAATGTCAATAATAAGATATAATATATCATATGTATGTAGATAAAAATACAATATACAATATGTGAATATTATTTACCAGTAAAGAAACAGAGGAAATATCAATGGCTTTCAAGGAAATAAGCTCAAGAAGTCGACCGGGCGTAGATATAAGAAATTCAGGCTCACAACTCTTTAAACTACATTTCACAAAGAGAATATAGAATAAATATCTCTAGTTTTTAACAAAATTAGGTTTAAGATAAGAAATTGAGAACATTTTTTGAAGAAAAAAAAGGGGGAAAAAACTGACCCAAGAACTTGATGTTGAATCGATGCGCCTTGATGCAAACTCACAGAATGAATTCCAACCGATTTTAAGGGTTTGCAAATTGATCTAACCTAACAAATCAAAAAATATACAAAATTAGAAAAAGTTTCAATATTTCAATGCTACAAAACAAGTGAAAAACAAAACAAGAGATGGAAATAGAAAAGAAAGAAACCTGGATAGCTTTGTCTTGTGTTGGTACGATGTAAAGCAGGTACGGACAGCTCACAACCAATCCTTGTTTCTCTCTCCTCGCGAAATTGTCTGACGCAATAGAAACCAACCAGGCGATTTGTTCGTTCGTACCACTGGTACCGCTCGAATCCAAAACGTTGGTACCAGTTGAGAAACTCCTCCACAAATCTAAACCCCATGAATTTATATCAAAAGGATTGTCTGAATTTTCATCGTGAGTTTCTTCTTCTCTCCAAGAGTCTTTAATGGCGTTCAAACACACCATTAAGAACTTCGAAGGAGAATTCCGTTCATCTCCATTGATAACTTTACTTTCCACCTTTTGTTTCTCGCTCGGATTTTTGTTTTCCTTTTTGGGTGTCTTCTTTTCGGGCTCTTTCTTCTTGCCTTGTCTGTCGTTGAAAGGATCGTCGACCGTTGGGAGGCTGTAGCACATGCCCTCACAGATTCGGCGTTTTCCGTTCTTGCGGCGGCGCTTGGAGGCGATGATGGCGGCGACCCGGTCGGAGACGGCGTTCTCAGACCTGCGCAGCCGCTTGCGAAGCTTGTCGTTCTTCTTCTTCCTGATGATGTCGTCTCCTTTCGCCATTGTTGCGCCGCCGATTCGACTCGAGCTAGAAAAACCCAAAACCTCTCTCTCGGAGTAGCAAAGAAGAGAAAAGGAAGATTGTTTGTGTATTTAAAATATACAACATTTATACAGGCCGTAAATAGCCCAGCTTAAACTAAGCCCATTTCACCTTCTAATTTTTAATTTTTATAGGAAAGCACCATACATACAATACAATACAAGTCATAGTTTCTTTTTTTTTTAGTTAGAACAAAAGTCATAGTTATATCAGATAAAATTCAAGCATAATACCAACAAAGAAAACAACCCACAAAATATTTCGACAACAAACGTACATTAGCAAGGTTCTCACAGAAAAGAAGAAAGGAAGAGGAAGTTGAAAACTACATATTATGAAGGTCCCAATTTGGAACACATCATTACAAATCAAACTACAATGGCCAGTCCTGATTAAAAAAAAATAAAAAATACAATGACCAGCTAAAATCTACAACTTGCACATAGCAACATGTTATGCTGGATTAATTTAGTGATAATGCTTCTAGTTCTCCCCGTAATAATCAAATATTAATATGACGATCAGTGTTAGATGCTGCCTGAGAAATTAATAGGGCTAGCTTGTATTGGATTTTGGTTTGCAGCTGTTCTCCTTTTATGCGCCTTCATTGTGTTCGGCACGAAACTTCCCACCACAACCTGTTAATGCATATTAACGGGTTGAGAAATAAGCCAATATGTTTCACAATATAATTAAAACGCAGATATATAAATCAACTCAAATGATTGTTGTTATCGTTTAATACCTGAATTGGACTGGCAGCAAGTAATGAGCCGGCAACTGCACCACCAACAACACGACCATCGGGTCCGGCAAGCAAGACACTCAGACTGCCGGTTCTTCTCCGTGAGCCACCATCCTCACTAAGAGTGAAGGATCCGCACAACGACAGAATCTCAAACCTTCCCTGCATTAAATCAAAATAAAAATACATCCAAACGTTGTTAGTTTATCAATTAAGCAAGATAATGAGATACGTCAGTGACGTGTCTCATACAAGTTGGCATGGATCACAAACAAATTGATCTTAGTCTCAAGTTTAGGCTCAAAATGTAATGATTTTTCGAGCTAGTCCAAGTCGATAAGAACTCGACTCAGTCCAACTCACTTTGATTCATTTACAAGCATACATGACAAATTCCTCTTTAAAGTTTATTTTGGCATAAAAGATGAACTTTTTATCATATTATTTTTGCACTAACCTCATATGTTAACAGGCCACCACAAGAACCAGACTGTCGAAGCGTGACATTCGAAATGGATCCATTTGCTGAGAGGATGCAAACCGCTCGCGGCCCTTTTCGTGCGAACGACATTACACGTTCCGCCACGTCCTGTCATATTGCATAAACATAAACATAATGGAATTATTCTAAATCAAATTACAGAACTTATATATCTGATTTTGTACTAATCACACTTCTAATTCTACCTCGCCTGTAGAAACGATCACAACATGCGGTATGAAATTCCCTCCAGCCGACAAAGCAAACCATTCCCCTACAAAAAATCATTGGATAATTTTCTCTTTATTGTTTTGTCTCTCATATGTACCCCAAAATGTAAATGTGGAATCATAAAATGGTAATAAATACCTAGAGAAGCGAGGAGCTGGCGCTTGCCCGAGCCTTTAGGCCGGCCTTTACCTCTTCTCTCATGTAAATCTGCCGGCCTGAATGGAACAAGAGCTAGTTCCACAGAAGGAGGATCATTCCTTTTAATTTCATCATCCATTAATGGTGGAATCAAGCTTTCTCTCTCACTTGATTCCATACAGAAGAAGATATGAGGTAATAATTTGCATATACTGTTTAAAGAACACCACTGTTATGTTATTTTTAAAATTTTTAAGATTTGAATGGTGGGTAGCTAAGATAGGTGAGGGCACTCTTGAAATTTGCAATTATTGGATTAAATATATGTGTGAATAAGTTGATTTATATTAGTTGAATTGCGTTGTTTACTGTGCATTCATGTATGTTATTATTATCTTTTGAATTTTGAAATAGGCGTGAATATATTTTAGTTATTCAAATGCATAGGGTTGTGGTGATACCGCCAGCTTTATGAAAAAGAAAAGTAAAACCAACAACTTGTTTTATCTGTCCAAGAATCTGAAATATTTAAAATTAACAAGGCCTGGCCTTAACATTAATAAACAGACAAACAGTCCACTATTTTACTACACGGATTAAAATAAAAAACGTAAAACAAAAAATGAGAAACACTGGGTTAAAAAAAAAGTAGAAACACTGCAAAATAATGGCAGTTCTCTCAATTAATCTCTATTCATTTCCACAAAATAAAGCACTAAATTTGTGCCCCATTTCATTTCCACCCAATTTCCTACCTTCAAAAAAAAAAAAAGGAAAAAAAGAAAAAGAAAAAAGAAAGCACGCTCAAATATTCCATTCTATTCCCTTTCTTCCTTTCTATCAACTCCATAACCAAATCAACCTACCAAAACTCCAACATAAAAAAAAAAAAAATATGCAACATAATCAATCAATCGACCAAACAAACTATTTATTTCCACTCGCGACAATTTCCACATTTCCAAATCCCATGTTCACCAAACGACTCGTCAGAATCGATCCAAGGCGAGCAGTGTGTGTGTAAACTCAGCCCACACACACCACACACTCGATCCGGCTGTCCAACCTTGCACCTATCACAAATCGCCACCTGTACTGACGCCATTGGCTCGTCTTCTTGTACTACCGAGTTTGACAACAGCTCGTCAAAAGCTGCTCCTATTTGCTCATTATTCTCCTCAAATTGCACATTATTGTTATTATAAATATTATTATTATTGTTATTATTTTCATCTGGAGCTAATAATTCGGTGAAAGAGAAATAAGTTTGAGGTTCAAATCCATCGTCCTCTTCTTCTTCACGGCTTTCCAAATTCCAACCGAAATTGGACGCTGAGTCAGCAGCGGTGATGTAAGCATCCGAATTTGTGATGTAAGCATTGCTGATGTCAGCGCCTTGAGAGGAAGAATCCCACTGGAGCTCTGACGAGACGCTGACGTCATTCAGATCGTCAGAATCGGCTGGAATTTGAATGTCGGTTCGAGCTCTTCTGACAGATAACTTTTGATTGCTTTTAGAGAGAGAAAGTGGCTCGATTGGTTTGATCGGTTCGATTAGGGTTTGAATCGGTTCGATTAGGGTTTGGCCGAAAGAAGAAAGAAGAGGATCGTCGAGTGACATAAAACTGTCTTCTTTTACAAGAGGGATATTATTATTACTATTATTATTATTATTTAAGAGAGGCGGTTGGATTTGAATAGATGGCGGTGTGGAAATATTATCATTAATAGGGATATTAATATTATTATTATTATTATTGTCGGTTTTGGGTTTTTTATAATTATCGACAAAAGGACATTTTGGTTGGACTTTTCGGCGACATTTGCCACATTTAAACCCTACCAACTCAGAAACTTGCGATTCCTTTAATTCCACTGAATCCGCATGAAACCAATCTGAAACAAAAAAAAATACATTAAACAAAAAATATACATAAATAAAAATAAAAAATGTTTAATAAACTTACGTAGGCATTTCTCGCAGCGGATATACATCAAACTCGAATTATACGGCCTTTTACATAAGCAACAAACAGGCTGCTGTTTATTCACATTTATATTATTATTTATACCGTCTTTAATTTTCAACACGATATTTTCCGATCTAAATTCCATTCCTGTTTCAGTCTCATTTTTCCATTTTTTCTTCCATCTGAGCCCGTAAAAAGTCGGGTCACCACTCACCGGATTTTTACGTTTTACCCCCTGTGTTTTAACCTGCTTTACATTTTCATCCTTTTTTATTATTTGCTGAGCTGGCGGTATTGTTTGTCTGATTTGAATCATTTTGTGATTCGTGAGGTTTCTGAGATGAGCTGTGTGACACGATTTGCACATGACATCAGCAGATGATGTCAGCATGCAAGTCTCGTGACAATCCCCTGTTTTTTGAAAAACAATAAAATTAATATTTAGTTGTTATTGGTTGTGAAATAAATGTATTGATTAAATAACTAAGTTTGTACCTTGACAAGTTGCGCATCTGACAACATGCCTGAAATAAGTAAACAAAGAAAACATTAGAAAAGATAGATTTACAAAATAAAGAAATAATAATAAATATAAACAATAACATTACTAATAAAAGATAATAATGGCACCTAAGAATGGCTTCTTTATGGCAAGAAGCACAAGGAATATTAAAAGCTTTCTCACTACTATCAAACAGATACGCAAAAATATGTCTATCATAAAATCTCTCCAGCCTTTTTCTCTCAAAATTCCTCAACTTATCACCAATCACCAAATTAGGGTTTAACAAGGGTTTTTCCCCTAACTTTTCCTCGTACAACTTAATCAAATACAACGGCACGTGATTCTCATGAAACCACAACATGTCAGAGTTTTCCACTTGTAAGAAAATATTCTTTGTCACTTTTACAGGCAAGTGCTTCTGATTCTGGAATTTCAAGGCGTAAATCGTTTTACCGTCGACTGTGTTTTTACCGCAAATTACCGCATTTCGAAATACCGCGGATTCAGAATCCGCGGGTTTGGATTCGCTCGGGATTTGATCGGGCGGAATTAGGTCTTTCCATCTTATGTGATCGTTCAAATATCTAACCTGGTAAATAATACGAATTTATACATATTTGTACAAGTTAGTGTTTGTCACTGAAAGATTAAAAAAAATAAAAAAATAGGGAAATTTGCAAAAATCCACCGAAATTGCAAGAAAACCTCCTATATTATTGAAAATTACGGAAATGCCCCTGCATTATTGCCAAAATTGCAAAAAAAAAATCACCATTCTAATTCAATAATGCAGGGGCTTTTTTTTAATTTCGGCATAATGCAGGGTCTTCTTTGTGGATGTCACAACAAAATAGCAAACAATTTGTCCTGAAAAATTAGAAAAAAAAAACAAAAAAAATGCAATATACCAAAATTGCAAATAAGTCCGTGCATTGTTACCAAAATTGCAAAAAACTCCCTAGTTTTTTAGTGATTTTCAACAGCACGGGGGCATTTTTGCAATTTTCAACATAATGCAGGGGCCTTTTTGCGAATTTTACCTGAAGAGCGAGATGGGAAATGCTCTTGCTCGAATCGACAGAAGCTCTCCAAGAAAATTGCCGGCTTATTTTAGGATATTCTGAGCTGTCATGATACGATACTCCACTTATTTTCTTCAAACCGCCTAACATGAAAAATCATAATCATCATACAAAATATAAATACAGAAATTTGCAAAAAAGCCCCTATATTATTGCAAACAAGAAAAAGCCCCTACTAGTGCCAAACTTGCAAAAAGAAACCCTACCGTTAGTTACAAACTAACACCTTTAGTTTCTACTATAATTATGTGAGAAAAAATTAAAGTTTAATTAATCTCTCTCTCTCGAAATAAATTATTAAAAATCTCAAATTTTAATTAAAAAGTTTTACTGTTTTTAAAAAAGTTGGGCTTTTTTCATTTTCCAATAATTTAGGTTTAATGGCAATTTCAGCAAAATGTTGGAGCTTATTTTCAATTTCCAATTTTTTTTTTTTTTGCAATTTCCAATAACGCAGGGGCTTTTTAACAAATATCTCATAAAAAATTATCAAAAAAGCAGAACAAATAAAGAAAGATGAAAAATTTAACCTTGACGAGCGGCTTTTTTGGATAGAGAAGATGAGAGAGACAATCTCTGTAACAGAGCTTTCGCCATCCGGCCGCCCCTCCACCACTGATGCTCCTTCCAGCTGTCGTCAGAACCGCCTGAGTTTGACTCCGCCGCCCGTTTCCGGCGGCTCCTCCCCCCGCCGCCGCCCCGTCTTTGGGTGGTGCCGCCGGCTCCGGCGCCAGAAAGATCGCCGGAGCGGATGTCGGTGAGCTTGAACCAGGTGGGCGACATGGCCACTGATCTTATGCATCTCTCCAACTGCAAAATAATAATTATAATTATAATAATATTAATTTAAATCATTTGTTGTAAATAAGTCCCTGAATTATGCTGGAATTGCAAAAAAAAACTACATTATGTCAATTAACTTTATTCGAAGTAACGATAGGGGCTTTTTTGAAATTTCAATAATAATGCGGAGTTTTTTTTAGCAATTTCGGCATAACGTAGGGACTTTTCTGCAAATTATTCATTTATATCAACTAACTTTAGGAAAATTGCAAATAAGTCCCTGTGTTATGCTGAAATTGCAAAAAAAAAAAATAACTGCATTATTAGAAATTGCAAAGAAAAAGCAGCGGGGATGTTAGTTAACTTTATCAGAACTAACAACAGGGCCTTTTTCATAATTTTGTCAACAAAACAAGGACTCTTTCGCAATTTCCGCACAACACAGGGTCTTTTCCACAAAAACAACTCACCTCAAGCAAAAGAAACTTAATCACACGACAATTGTCAGCCCCCTTGAGTTTCTCTCTCCAAAATTGCCTAAATTGCGGATCCATTAACTCTCCTTCTAGAAGGCCTTGTAAAGATTCCTCCATGTTGGCCAAGTAACTGACAACACCAGGCAAGTGGGTCGGCTCGTCCTGCCTGGTCAGAAGTCGGTGCCAGCTGGCGGACCGGGCCCACGCCTTGCTGGCGGTGCTGGCAGCGAGGTTGAGCAGGCAGCCGCGTTTATTTACGGTTGCGCCCTTGCACGCGTGGCACCAGCCGCACCGCTCTCTAGGCACCTCGCTCTGACGCCTGCTTGAGAATTAATTAATTAATAAATAAATAAATGAATAATTGAATAAATAAATGAATGAATGATGTTTTGTGATGTAATATTTAAGAATGTAATATTATGGTGTTTTATAATACTATTTTACGACACGTTATTTTATTTTACAATTTCATTTAATATATCGTAATTAAACTAAAACTTAATATAAGATAAAATCGTAAAATAAAGTAACGTGTCATGAAACAGTATCATAAAATATCGTAATATAATACCGTGAAATATTACATTATATTTTATCTATTATTTCAATATTATTTCTGACCTGTCAAAGCTGGGCCAGACGAATTGCAGAGCAGCTGAGGAAAAAGCCTTCATTTGTAACACAATCAAGTGATGAGCCGCTTTTCTAGAATTCGAAAAAGATTCTACCGATTTGGAATTATTACTCTCTTCTGACGAAATAACAGCATATGTCACCGCTGAGCTCGCCGAAATTTCGCCGTGGAAATATTGATTATTATAACCATGAGGTCTGAATGTTGGTACGATTTTCCCTGTTGAGCTTTTTACGTTTACACCCCTCAAATTTTGAAATTTGGCAATACTATTTTGTGGGGTTGCAGAGCAATTAACAAGTCCAGATGAGAAATTCTCACTTTTCACGTCCTTATGTGGCAAAATTACCGAACTACCCTTGGTATTTTCAGCGGAAATTGACTCTTCCTTAATTGTGGGAATATCGGGCCAATATTCAGATATACCCTTACAAATATCGGCAAAAAAAGAAGCCGTTTTTTCATCAGAAAGCCGGTACAAAACTTTCGGTACGTCAGACTTGTTATAGTACCGATGGTACGGCTCCACATCCTCCAAAATTCCCGTCCTGCTCAAAAATCCAAAAAATCATTAAAAAAATCCACTCAAAATTCACAAAATTCAATACAAAAACAACCAAAAAAACAACAAAAAAGATAAAGGGAATTTTTCAAAACCCCCTAACATCTCTGAATATTTTTTCAAAACCCCCCTGTAGCTTCAAAATCCTCATTTCAGCCCCTCCGACACAGGTCAAATTATTCTTAAAACTACAGGGGCTCTTTCCAAATATTCAGAAAAGTTAGGGGTTTTTCAAAAAATCCCCAAAATTCAACAAATTTCCACTCACACGAGCAAATAATCGCAAATCCCAACAAACTGCCGTCCAATCAAATCCACTCCAAAACATTTCGCGCCTCTCGCTCCTCTCTCCACTCGTCTCTCAACCGAACCTCGTTTCTCAATGCTGCACTCAGGACAAAACCACTGTCCATCTGGCAAAAACGCCTTGTTCAATCCAATGCATCTCGAATGATAAGCCCACGGACAGCTGTCGCAACAGATCAGCATCCCGTCCATATTACAGATCCTGCACTCGTCAGAATTCCCGTCGATTCCTACGTCTAACGAAGATTCCTTCTTGGCTGGACTCGGTTCACGTACACCAGACTGAGTGGTTGGTAGTTGTAAAGGTTCTTTTCTTGGCCGGCCTCGTCTTGCTGTGGGGGTTTCTAGAGGGGCGATGATGTCAGCGACAGCGTCGTATTCGGAATCTGAGGAATATTCTTCGTGTTTTTCGAGCTCGGATTTGAGATCGGCTGAGTCGATTATTTCGTCGCAGAGAATTTGGAGGATTTTTAGTTTTGATGAGATATTGAGTTGGTAGTATTCAGTGGTTAGTAAGGTGATGCCGAATTTTTGGCCGCCAAGGTTTTTTATGTAATGAAATATGTGTAGAAACTCGAGCAGGAAAACCGGCCAGGTCAGCGTGTCAAGCAAAGTCCAGTCATGGTACCTTAAAATGTCAAAATTAATCAAAAAATGTCACAAAAAAGGTAAAATATGATGTAATCAAATGGTACCTTAGGCATTTAGAGGCGAGTTTGGATCCGTCAGAAGAAAGGGATTCAAGATGGCGTCTCAGAGCTTTCATGAGAGACAAATGAACGGAATCCAAGAGAGAATTTTGCACAGTGCAGTTCAACGAGCCGATAAAATCGTTCAGGGTGAAAGGACTGAGAAAGAGTTCAGTACTGAAAGATCTCAGAAAGTTGTAGACGGAGAAAAGATGGCCGGCCGATTCTTCCGGCACGGCAAGGTCGCCTGAAGAAGGTGGCAGTTCCAATTCCGGTACTTGAATCTCCATTACTGGATCAGAAGAACCGAGAATCGATTCTGATTCGCAAGAATTGGATGAAGAATCAAAGTTGTTAGACACGTCGGAGATCTGAGGAGCGTCAGAAAGATTCTTCTTTACATCATCAGAGACCAACAGATCGAGCTTTCTCTTGCGGCAGCTCATCTTCAATCTGGAACTAGTTTCATCTTCAGTTGTGAGGATCATACGAAGCTGAACTAGATCAATATCCTCTCTTTCCTCATTTTCAAACACTACGGAGTAAAGATTCGAATCAGGATTGAACGAGGCGACCTTGCCTAGAAGAAGACGACCTCCTTGCGATTCACCATCATCCTTCTTCCCCACATAGCATCCCACCATGGATTCATCCTTGCGATTCTGATCAGATCCTAATTCCTCCACATCTCTCTCAGTTTCAGTAGCAGTTGCAGTTGCCGCCATTTCGGACGGAGGCTCCTCCGCCTCCTCCGCCCCCGCCATGAGTAAACAAAACAATTCGAAAAACTAATCCGAATCTCCGATTATCGCCGGATTTCCGCCGTCAAGCTTGTTCAGTCAGTGTGATTGGTTAGGGTTTGGCAGTCGCCATGGAATTGGGGGCGAAAAAATGTAAAAAGGAAAAGAGTGCTCACTTCACAGGAAAAAGAAATGAAGTGTTGTTGGATGGACACGGTGTAGGGAAGGTGTGGTGGACCGAGCGGAGGATACCGGGATTAACCTGTTTTGACGGTTGATTTGTATGAGTTTGGGAGTTTTTATCAACGGTGTTTTTGCTATAGAAATGTTGAACTTGTCCCAATAATACTACTACGAAGAAGTGGTGTTTGGTTTTTTAAATGTAATTTTGTAGCAAAAATATGCTTTTTAAGTTATAATATATATGTTGCATGTTTTTACTGTATGTATAGTAAACTTTAAATATAAAATTTATTATATTATACAATTAATCAACTATGTTATTATGTTATGAGCTAATTGACTTTTTGTTGCATGTAATTAATGAATATTGAGAAAACTGTAATTTCGCGGTTCCAAATTTCGAAATATGAGTATTTATTGTATGAATAGATTGGAAGACCTAAAAGCTCACATTAATTCACATGTTTTGGAATCATTCATATATTTTCTTTTTCTTTTTTAAACTATCATTCATATATTTTCACCAAAATTCACATAACATAATTCAGAACATCAAATTCAAACTCATAAGAACAACATCACGTTAGCTTTTGATGGCAGATCGATGAATAATTTTTAACGTCATTTTTTTTAAACATCACACGATTAATGACTTGTTAAACTTGTTAAATAGTGAGCTAAATATCTCATTCGTGATTTGAACTTGAGTCTCTCCGAAAATTAACAGGATGTCTTACCGCACAATTTTGATTGTCTTAAAAATAAAATAGTGTCAATTATGATTACATAAAATACAATAAGAACTATTAAACGTCCCGGTCTTTTCTTCATATTTGCAATCTTTTATAGATTTGAGAGCTTTCCGCCGACTTCATCCGCCGGTAAAATCACTTCGACTCCCTCCGCTGTCTCTTCCATTCCTACTTCCTCTGCCTCCCTCTCGTGCTCCTACGACTCGTTAAATTTCTCTTCAGATACGCTTCATATAGGACATGATGATGATCACTAAGATATCTTAATTTTTTACCTTGGGATACTGATCGTCCTATTCATTGTTGTTGCTGATAATGCGTTTTTGAACAAGCAAACTGATGGACGTGATGTCGAGCCTCCATAATGTGATGTAGGGGGGATTCCTTAGTTTAACAAGTTGTACTTGTCTTCATCATCAGACAGGTTTCACATGAGTTGTTCCTACTATGTCTAAACGTCAAATATTTTTAATGCTTTTTATTTTGTGAGAATAATGTCATTGGTTCGAAAATTGAATTGAGTTGCTCAATGCTGATATGTTGTTCTAGATACTCTGTTATTTGTTTTGTATGACTTAATCTATTGATTAGTGGACTTTTGATTTGCAAAAAAAAAAAATAATAAGAACTACTAAATTATTGTTTTCAAGTTTACGATCTAGCTCAATTATTCTTAGTCTCTATTTAAAAACAATATCAGCATAATGTTGAGCCTAGTTAAATGTTCATTTGGTGTACATTAGAAAGGACCCATAGTGGTAACCAGCTTTTCCGGTCATGAAGTGCCAGCGGTCCACGTCCAAAAACCTGTGCACCTCTCTTCACCTCAAATAAGCTCACTCCACACACACAATTCGGTTATTTTTTCTCAATCTCAAGAGTGCGCAAAGAATAAGATGAGATGAGCTTCCCGCAAAATTTAAACTGCAAATATTTCAAATTTAATTGCAAATAATGAAATACGGAGGGAAGTTCAACTTCCTATTCCAACGGTCAACTTCCAGCCCCTATCGAGTTTATGTCAACCACACTAAGTCTAACACGTTGCCTTGCCACTCTTTTTGCACTAGTGAGTCCACTTTGATATTATGTAGACTTATATATTTTTGTTATTTTTTTTTTGTGTGCTAATATATGATGACTTAGTTCATATTATCCCAAGCAAGTGATCTCTGAAGAAAGTGTAAGCTTAGGACCCCTCAATGGTTTATGCATGTTGTGTTCTTTTTTTATATGGATAATAATATCTTTTAAATGTATGACCACATTTGCTAACATCTTTTTTCTTTATCTATTCTAGTTCATCCTTAAGCAGCATAATCATGTCTTTGTTTATTTTTTTTTCTATTTTTATTAGAGCATAACATTTCACTGGTCTGTTTCGAGTAATAAAAATCTTAGAAGTAGCTCAAAATTATGAATCTATATTGTATAGACAGTGGATTGGTCTAACTATTTAAGTAACCAAATTCTATGTTAAATACTTAAATTGAAACTAACATTATTTTCCTCTCAACTTCATTTTTAGGGCTACGCATTGGGTCAAATAAATAAGCAACCTTAATAGGCCTCAATATATATTAGTACGGCCTCTTAAAAGTATCACAGAGCCATTGTTTATTATAAAATAAATAAGAGATCTGATATGTCACGATGCACCGTAAAATGCTGAGATCACGACAACAATATATATAGCTTACAAACAGTGTCATAATAATATATATAATTCATTTTTTTATAACAGTATATACATAAACAATAAAAATAGTATATAAAAAATAAAACAGTATATACAAATTTCCAAAAGTAAAAAATATGTAAAGAATAAAAACAGTATATAGAACAATAAAAACAATATATAGAAAGAAATAATATATTCACAAGTGAAAAAATAATATATATATCGTCTTTCGTGATTCAGCGTGCGATTCAGCGTGCTACGGTGCTGCCGTGATATCAGATTTCCCAATAAATAAATTTTCAAACCCATACTTTGTTAAATACCTCCTTTTTAGGTGAAGAATGCCCTCATTCTTGCACTTGAAAACGTCATATCTACTAATCTAAACGTGCAAATATATCATTTCAAAACTCAAAATACATAATATTTTTAAGTTTCTAAAGTTATGAATATTTTTGTTAGAAAGGATAAGAAATGCTAAAACTCCATTAATTGATGCATATAGTATTCCATCCCCCCAATCCCTAATATCCCAACCAACATACTCAATTACTTGTCAAAGAAAAATATTTGCAAAACATATCATATTTATCACTAGAATGCAAATATATCAAATTTATCTTTCCAAATTCCGAAAAAGATCACAAATATCCTTTCAAACCTGTTTATTTACTCAATAATATTTGAAAAATGATGAGGCTTATTTTGCAATTTAATGATAAGATGGGGTCTTTTTAAACTTGTTTGATAATAATAGCCCATGTAATAATAGCCCATTTAATAACTGGCCCATGTAACAAATGGCCATGAAATAAATAGCCCATGTAATAAGGCTTACAACATATAACAAAACCCTTGTTTTGTTTGTCAATCGGAGAAGAAGCAGTGGCAGTGAAGCTCCGACAATGGCGATCAGTCGATTCTTACTCGACCGAACAACCTCCGCCAGATCTCTCCTCCTCCAATCCCTCCGCCAATTCTCGTCGGAGACTACTCCGCCGTCCACCCTCGCCACGTCGTCTCAGACGGCGCCGCAGAGGCGGTATCCTCCGCCGCCGCCGCACGAGTTCGCCCAGCCGTGCGACTTCCTAGGCAGCTGGACGACGCCGAGCGATCCTAGGGAGGCCAAGGCGAATCTCGAGCGTCTCAGGCGGAGCTACGCCAAACAGGTCGGTGTTTCACTCCGTTCATCACCAAATCTTGTAAGATTTCGAACTTGATAGTTGGATTCTGTACGAAGAACAGGTGAAGCAATTGAGGAAAGAGTATCAGTATGAGGTGGAAATGCTTCGGATCGAGAAGGAGAGGAAAGACGAAGCGAGAAGAGAGGCGGCTCGAATCAGCAATGAAGAGAGAAAGAAAGCTAAGGCTTTAGAGGCTCAGACTCGCAAAGAGAAAAGCTTGGCTTTCCAGCAAGAATTCCGTCAAACCCTAGTATGTTGTTCAAATTGAAATTTATTATAAAAAACTAAAAAATATCAAATTTACCCTTCAAAAACGGCAAAGTCATCAAATTTGTGCTTCAAGAACTTCGAAAATATCAAATTTATGCTTCAGAAATGTCAAATTTAGGCTTCAAAAACGTCAGAAATATCAAATTTACCCTCCAAAATTTTGAAGGGTAAAACTGATATTTTGAGTTTTTAAGGGCATATATGAAATATTTTCTTTTTCGAAGGAATATGATATTTCTGAATTTTTTTTAAGAAGATATTTCTGAAGTTGTAGATGGGTGAATTTATATTTTTAAATTTTGGAATGGTTAATATGATTTGCAGTTTTGAAAGGGTAAATTTGATATTTTGTAAGTATGTATATGAAATTCACCCTTAAATCAAATTGAATATCTTTAACTTAAAATCTAGAAATTGATATTATGTCTTTTTGTGATTAACAGTTGAAAGAGAGAGCGGAAAAGCTGGAATATTGGAGAAAGAAAATGCAAATGCATGAAGAAAAAAGGAGTGAGAAAAAAGAGCTTTTGAAGAAGCAGAGCTCGATGTGGATTTCCGAGCAGAATTTGGAGGATCGGGTTTTCAGAGCCATTGTTGATGGAACTGCGCTTTAAGATTAATTTATATTTTTGTTATATTTTTGTTACTTTTGTAGTGTAATAAATGTTGTTGGATTATTAAGTGAGATTTGGCTGGAGAGTTTTATCTGGCATAGACTCATTTCTTTCTCTTCGAATCTTATTTTTGTTATGATTGAATGAGATTACATGTTTACTGTTGGATCTTATGTTTCAATTATCATTTCTCTTTGAATCAGACTAGATATCATCGAGAGAGAGGAAAATAATTATGTTCATGTAATATGCATTTATATTATATTTTGATTTAGATATGCATCATTGAAATTATTAATATGAATTTATATTATATTACATTTTGATTCTGGCATGCATCATTGAAACTTTTAATAGAATTTATGCACTCTTAAATACTTTAGATACGTACAATTTAAAATTTAAATTTAAAATCCAAAGTAATAAAGTCAAAAAGTTTAATGCTGAATTCTTGGTATGGTTCAAGTTGTTTGACTGGGCCGTTGAATCAATTCAATGGTTTTCTTTTCTTTTCTTTTCTGGTAAAATCTATGTACTGGGCCATTGGATTTATATTCCCATTGTATTTTTGTGCCAATCAATGTGGTACTATACCCATTTATTTATATTGATGAAATCAACAAGTGGGGATTGATTTTCTGTTTATTTATGATTAATCAAGAGTTTGTGGGAGACTTTCCTTCCTTTTTTTCAATTCCAAAAGAGAACAGTTGTTCTTCTTCTTACTTTCTGCCCAAGTCGTAAGCCAAATCCAAGTGCTCTCTCTCTCTTTATTACTCTCTCTTTTCTCTCTCAGATCTTCAGCTCAAACCCTAATTCCTACTTTCTTCTGATCTGATCGAAGCAGCGAAGATGCACTCCACGAATCTCCTGCTCGAAGAACCCATCAGGATGGCTTCCATCCTTGAGCCCTCCAAGGCCGTAAGCTCCCTTTCTCTCTTAAAATCACGGATCTATCTTCAATCTGCATCTGGAATGGACTCGATCCTTTCTTAATTTCGATTACTCACTATTCTTTTGTAATTGTTGTGGAAGTTGCGTGATTTAATGTGATTCTATGATTGATTTTTTTCAGACTTTCTTCCCTGCTATGACGAAGATAGTGGGAACTCTCGGTCCCAAATCCCGTTCGGTCGAAGTAATCTCTTCTTGCCTCAAGGCTGGAATGTCTGGTAAGGAGTAATCTATTCCTTCCATTACTACAAAATACTATAAAATAGAATCCTGTTTTTACACTGATCTGATTCATTTAATTTGAATTTCAATTTCTCAGTGGCTCGCTTCGATTTCTCATGGGGCGATTTAGAGTACCATCAACAAACCCTAGAAAATCTCAAGCTCGCTATCAAAAGCACCAAGAAACTCTGCGCCGTAAAAACCAATCTTTCCCAATCCTAATTTTCATATTTTTCAAGGGTGTATACTAAAAATTACCCTAATTTTTTTAATCCAGGTCATGCTTGACACTGTGGGGCCCGAATTACAAGTGATAAATAAAAGCGAAAGTGCGATTTCACTTGAAGAAAATGGATATGTTACTTTGACGCCTAATCAGGAAAATCTCGCGTCCTCAGAAATTTTCCCGATTAATTTCACTGGACTCGCCACGGCAAGCTCTTTCGTTTCACACCTCCTTTATTTCCGTTTAACAGTAGTTAAATATTTATTTATTTTTTTAATTTTTTTTACAGGCGGTAAAACCTGGTGACACGATATTTATTGGGCAGTATTTATTCACTGGAAGTGAAACTACTTCTGCTTGGTTGGAGGTATATTTTATTATTTATTTAATCATATTAATAATAATTTATTTATTTATTTATTTATTTTTGGGTGACAGGTGGCGGAAATAAAAGGAGATGATGTGATTTGTATGATTAAAAATACCGCAACTTTAGCTGGCTCTCTTTTCACATTACATATTTCACAAGTGCACATTGATTTGCCCACTCTTTCTGACGCTGATAAAGAGGTTAATTTAATTAATAAAATAATATTATTGTATTTTTTTGGGTTATTTTGAGGTAATTTATGTAAAATTGTGTGTGATTTTTTCATTTTAGGTTATTAGCAAGTTTGGAGTTACAAATAAGATTGATTTTATCTCGTTGAGTTATACAAGGCATGCTGAAGATGTTAGACACGTAAGTATATTATATTAATTTATTCTTTTTCAATTCTTATACTAGTTATTTATTTATTTTTAATTATTTTCTTGAATTTTTCTAGGCGAGGGAATTTCTCTCAAAGTTAGGGGATCTCCAACAGACTCAGATCTTCGCCAAAATTGAAAACATCGAGGTAATTATTAAGTTACAATATACATTTCTTTCTCTTTTTTCAATAGTAAATATTATAATTTGATAATTATTTAATAATAATTAGGGTTTGACCCACTTTGACGAGATTCTTCAAGAAGCCGACGGAATCATCCTCTCTCGCGGGAATCTCGGCATCGATCTCCCCCCGGAAAAAGTAATTAAATATTAATTAATCACATAAAACCCCACTTATTTTAATTATTCGCAATTAAATAATTAATTATTCTGATTCACAACAGGTGTTCAAGTTCCAAAAGGCGGCGCTGTTCAAGTGCAACATGGCGGGAAAGCCAGCTGTCGTCACGCGAGTGGTCGATAGTATGACTGACAATTTACGTCCAACTCGCGCTGAGGCGACTGATGTTGCCAATGCCGTTCTTGATGGTATTTTAATATTTTATTTAATAATAATATAATATTTATATTTATATTTATATTTTATTTTATTTTATTTTATAATTTCATTTATCTTTTATATTTGATATCTAAAATTTATATTTTATATTTTATCTGTTATATGTGATTGTTATATTTTATATTTATATTTATATTTTGTATGTTGCAATTTGCAAAAAAGCCCCTGTATTATTGAAAATTACAAAAAAAAACAGTTTTATACCGTTAGTAAACACTGTCAACAGTATGGACTAAAATTTGAATTTCTTAAGAATAGAGGGGCTTTCTTGCAACTTAGGCGTAATATAGGGATTTTTGGAAATTTTCCTTTGTATTTTGTTTTTTGTTTCCTTCTATTATGAAATGATATACGACTAAATTATTGTTGACTTTAATAATGTGGTGTTTCTTTTTGTTATTTTTTGTTCTGATTTTATAAGTGGATTTAATTTAATTATTTAGGTAGTGATGCGATTCTTTTGGGGGCTGAGACTCTGAGAGGTTTATATCCTGTCGAGACCATTTCAATCGTCGGCAAAATTTGCGCTGAGGTCCCTATTTCTTTTTTATTTCCAAATAAACCCCTAACTTTTCTAAAAAGTAAATATTTAATTATGCGACATTTTTTCTTTGTTTAGGCTGAAAAAGTTTTCAACCAAGATTTATACTTCAAGAAAACCGTAAAATTTGTGGGTGAACCGATGACCCACTTGGAAGCCATCGCATCGTCAGCCGTAATATATTTTCCTCATATTATTTAATTAAATAATCAAATAAAATTTATAATTCTTTTTAAATTTTGTTAAAATTATTAATTTTTAAATTTTGTTAGGTTCGTGCGGCGATTAAAGTGAAGGCTTCCGTCATTATTTGCTTCACTTCTTCTGGAAGGGCCGCTCGGTAATTTATAAATAATTTTGATTAATTTTGTAAAGGGTATTTTAATGAAATTTATTTTACTAAACCCTAAACCCTAATTTTTGCAGGCTCATAGCGAAATACAGGCCAACAATGCCTGTTTTATCGGTCGTGATTCCACGTCTCAAAACCAATCAGCTCCGTTGGAGTTTTACTGGTGCTTTTGAGGTATTTTTTATTCACATTATTTTAATATTATTTTAATTATTTATATTATTAAAAAATGTATTTATGAAATATTACTTAAAAAAAAATTCAGGCAAGGCAATCGCTCATTGTTAGGGGCCTCTTTCCAATGCTCGCTGATCCACGTCATCCTGTAAGTCTTTCATCTTATTTTTAAATAATATTCTATAATTAAATATACTTTATTCTTCTAGACAATTGACATAGTAAAAATTGAAAATGATAATTTATTAAATTAATTATTGTAATTATTAAAACAAAAATGTCACATAGCATGACAATAAAACATGATGACAACATGACAAAGTCTATAGTACAAATATTTCCTCTTTAATTAGCTATGCTTTATTGTCATGATGTGTTACCATTTTTATATCAATTATTTTAATAATTAAAAACATTTTTTAACAGGCTGAAGCTTCAAACTCGTCAAACGAGTCGGTTTTGAAGGTCGCTTTGGATCACGGAAAAGAATCAGGCGTTATTAAATCTCACGATCGTGTCGTTGTTTGTCAGAAAGTTGGTGATGCTTCAGTCGTGAAAATCATCGAGTTGGAGGACTGATTCGTAAACTCGGAGGAGGACTGTTTTGTAATTTGTTTTGTGGAATTTATAATCGATCGGCCTTTTTGGTTGTTTTAGAGTGTGTAAGTTAGAGAGAAAGGTGGAGTAATAATCCACAAACTTTTGACTCTCTTTTTTTGTTATAATATTATATCTCCTATGAATTATGAACTTGTAAGACTTGGTTGGAGATTAAAGTTCATTAATGTTTTATGTACGTTTTCTTTCTTTTTGTTTTAGCTCATCGATATTTGTTGGCTTTTATTTTCATTTCTTTCACATAAGCTCGACACAAAAATAGGAGAAATTGACAAAGCTTGTTATTATTAGAAGTTGGTAAAATTAAGTGTGGACAAAATTTCCAATACTATAGGGACATATCTGTAATTTAACCATAATACAGGTGCTTTTATGCAAATTGTTTTGAAGAGTGTCAGTATGATAATAGCATATCAGCCACTCGATAAAATTTGAGGACGGTTTGGTAAAACTGGCAACGGACAAAAAATCCACACTGATACTTTTCACTCGTTTCTCTTCTCTTGAATTGAAGATTGAAGATAAAGAAACTCGGCCATGGCGACCATGGCCTTATCATCTCTCCCGCTTCCTAAAGCCACCACGCTATTTCACTCCGCCACCCATTCCTCCTCCTTCTTCCTCGCTCCGCCTCTCCTCTCTCAACCTCTCCCCTTTCCTTCTCCGTTTATCTCTTTAATTCCGGCCAGACCAGTTATCCGCCTCCCGTTTTGCAGTCCTTCCGCCTCTGTTTCTACGGCAGAAGAAAAAGAAGAAGGAGAAGAATCCATGGATGACTCAATTGTAGATGAAGAAGAAGAATCAGAGGAAGAAGAAGATGATGACGACGTGGACCCAACCTCTGAGGTGAGGTATGCAAATCACCAAAGCCATCACTTTACAAATCTCTCGCCTTCATCTTTAAAAACAGAGTTCTACATATAAAATAGTTTAAACTTGGGCGTTTTGCTATTTAAACTACTAATTTCACCATGTTTTTTTTTAATGTAACGAATTTCACCATGTTAACCAACAATTTGCTTAAAAAAGCTTCAAATTAACAACAGAAACTTAGTTATTAACTTATTATTAAGGTACTTGGATCCTGAAGTGGATGTAGATACCATAAGAGAATGGGAAGTCGATTTCTGCTCGAGACCGATTCTCGACGAAAGAGGAAAGAAAATTTGGGAGCTCGTAATTTGCGACTCGACTCTCTCTCTTCAATTCACGCGTTATTTCCCAAACAATGTAATCAACAGCGTGACTTTAAAAGACGCGATTTCCTCTGTAGTTTCGGATTTCGGACTTCCATTGCCTGATAAAATCCGATTTTTCAGGTCAATATTAATACGAATCAGTAGTTAGTTATGTTTATTATTATTCTTATTATTAATTGTTTTTGAGTTTTGGGTTTTTAGGTCGCAAATGCAAACGATTATCACAAAGGCATGTAATGAGTTAGGGATAAAACCGGTGCCAAGCAAACGGGTGTGAAATTAAAGTATCTTGTCTATTTGTATCATTATTGCACATCTCAAATGTTCTATGTTGTATCCATTTTTTTAATTCTTATTTTTTTTTGTCTTATTTGAAGTGTATATCGCTGCTTTTATGGTTGGAAGAGAGATATGAGACGGTGTATATGAAGCATCCCGGTTTCCAACAAGGATCGAAACCTCTTTTAACTTTAGATAATCCGTTTCCTATGAAACTCCCTGAAAATTTATTTGGAGAGCAATGGGCTTTCGTTCAAGTTCCTTTTTCAGGTAAATTTTCCAACTCTTGAAATTTAATTTGATTTTTTTGTGATTGTTTGTAATAGTAATTGTTGGTTTCAGAGATTCAGAAAGAATTGTCGATGAAAAATAAAAGCTACGCGTTTGGACGAGGCCTTGATCTTGACCTTCTTGGATTTGAATTTGATGAAACAATGTTGGTTCCTGGTCTCGCTGTCGCGTCCACGCGCTCTAAAGCTCTCGCTGGTAAAAAAACTCAAAAAAAAAAAAAAACTAAATCAAAATATAAAACATAAAAATAAACTTCTACTAATGTTATAAAGGTACCGTTGGTCCCTGTACTTTAGTAGGGTTGTAATTCGGTCCATGTACTATTGATTTGACATGTTTGGTCTCTGTACTTTATAGAATTGTACGTAGTTAGTTCCTAACCAAAGGACTGATCATGCATGTTTTTTCATAAAGTACAAAGATCAATCATGTCAAATTAACGACACATGGACCGAACATGCAATCCTACTGAAGTACACGGTGCATTTATCCATTAATTCATTGTTGAATAATGACAGCATGGATGAACGGACTGGAAATATGCGCAATAGAAACAGACACAAACAGAGCCTCTCTCATGTTATCAGTCGGAGTAAATATGAGATACGTTTACGCGACGTATCAGAAAAACGCAGCAACGACACAGGAGGCTGAAGCTTGGGAAGCAAGTAAGAAGGCTTGTGGCGGTTTGCATTTTCTTGCGATTCAAGAAAAGTTGGATTCTGAAGGATGTGTTGGGTTCTGGCTTCTCTTGGACTTGCCGCCGCCTCCTGTTTGAGTTCGATTGATTTTGCCGTGTGATTATTTTGTTAGAATTCAGAAGGCTTTTGTTTTGAACGGTATTGTAGTTATGTTTGTTGTGTTGTAATTTGTATGAGACTACGCAGGAAGGAAATTCGATGCAAAATAAATTGAAATAGTTTGGTTTATGTGTTTATTTCTTTCTAGTTTCTAGATTCTACTAATATCTTTTTGGGATAAAGATAAAATAGAAGGTAAAAAATGCACCGTTTGACATGTAATATTGATTACTCTTTATCTTTTGAATACCAACACACATTTGTAACTCTTCATTATTCATGTACAAACATTTTTTAATATGAATATGCTACACTATTTCTTCTATTCTATGATTCTATCCAATACTTTCTCCATATCTGTCTATTATACATTTTCTTAATATCAATGTACTTTTAGCATACTAATACTAGCCCGTTGACTGTCAAGCCCAGTAACAAACTTCTACTTAAAAATATCATTATCCCAAAAGAGTAATTCATGAATTCACTATTCTATTACTAGGCCGTTGACTATACAGCCCAGTAACTCGACAGTGTCTCTTTTCTACTTTGGGGAAAGTTTTTTAGAATAGAAACTCTCACTCTCTCTCCAAAACCCTTCTCAGTCGAGTCGGCTGAAGAGAACTGAACGTACGTAGAAGATATGGAGAGAGAGACGGCGGCGCCGGCGGAGGAGGAGGAAACGTTGGTGGAGGTAGCATTGCGTGTGTTAAACGAACCTGACCCAGTTGAGAAGGCGCGTCTCGGCGAGGAAACCGCTCGCCGTTGGTTCGACGGCTCCATCTCCGTCGCCTACCGCTCCGACCACCACCTTCCCTCTCCTCCTGTCCGTCCTGCCCGCCTCTCAAATGTACTTACTCCTCTCTCTCTCACAATTAGAGTTGATCGATTCTCTTCTTTTTCTTTCTTTCTTTCTTTGTAACTCTTTAATGGTGCTCGCTCATTCATGATGACTCAGATAAAGTTGCTAGCTCCGAATCAGATGCCGAAACTCGGCAAGGGCGGCAGCCTTCAGAGCCGTCAGGCCATGGTCCACAGCCTCGTCCACACCGAGAGCTGGGCCATCGACCTCTCTTGGGTCTCTCTCTCCTCTCTCTCTCTCTCTCTCTCTCTCTCTCTCTCTCAAACAAACAATAACTCTCTCAAACTCATCTAACATAACATGAACAGGACATAATAGCTCGGTTTGGGAAGACCGAGTCGATGCCGCGAGAATTCTTCAACGACTTTGTGGTGGTCGCGCAAGACGAAGGCCGGCATTTCACACTGCTCAAGGCCCGTTTAGAAGAAATGGGGTCGTTTTACGGCGCTTTGCCAGCTCACGATGGACTTTGGGATTCCGCAACTCAAACTTCCGCGGATTTGCTCGCGCGGCTCGCTGTCGAGCATTGCGTCCATGAGGTGAGGTCTCACTTTTTATTTTTTCTTGTTTTAGGGAATTTGCAAAACCAAAAAAAATGCATTATGCCAAAATTACAAAGATTCTTTATCGGAATTGCAAAAAAGCCCCTCCATCATACTGAAATTGCAAAAATATAGTAAAATACCCTATATGAAGAAACATTTGTTAAAGTTTTTTCCTTCTATATTTATTTGAAAAAACACTTTTAACTACATAATGAAAAATTATAGTATAAAAACTAAGAGTATTAACTTCTAACTAAGAGGCAGAAAGTTATTTCCAATTACGACAATAATATAGTGGCTTTTTTTGCAATTTCAATAATACTAGAACCTTTTTTCCATTTTCTACATAATGCAGGGTTTTTATGCAAATTTACCTTTTCTTAACTTTTTTTGTTTATATTTAAAAATCTCTATTTTTCCAGGCGAGGGGATTGGACGTTCTACCAACGACCATATCTCGGTTCCGAAACGGTGGGGATGAAAAAACAGCGAACCTTCTGGAAACAACCGTCTACCCTGAAGAAATCACGCACTGTGCGGCCGGGATCCGATGGTTCAGATTCCTCTGTCTTCGCTCGGCTGAAAATCTGACCGTTGATGATGATGATAAGGATGGATTTGTGATTAAGAAATTTCATGAGGTTGTTAGGAGATATTTCCGTGGACCGTTGAAGCCGCCATTTAATGTGGAGGCACGGAAAAATGCTGGGTTTGGACCTGAGTGGTATGAGCCTCTAGCGATAAAGGAGGCTAAAATTGATAGTTGAGATTTATTCGTCTTTTTTGTTTTGCGGCATAATTTTGTTTTTGATATGATGAATTTGTAAACTAAGGTCTCTATTTTTTTTAATTGATACAATGCCTTGATAATTTAAGCTATAGAATTCTACATCAAAAGGAGGGTTAATGCTCCAGTTCGAGAAATAATGTTTGAACCCATAAAAGACTATCACAGCTGAATGAAAATTACATAGAACGTATGATATATTTATACTGAGGTTATTATATTTCTTCTTATTATTGTGATATTTGAAATCTTTTTCTTCCTTTTTTTGTGATTTTTGAAGCTAAAGACGAGCCAATACAACTTAGCTAACTAAATCATTAAAGTAAAAGCCAAGTAGATAGAACTTGCATAATTAAATCATATCAAGTTATTTGTAATCAAATAGGCAGAAACTAACATAACTAAATCTTATCAAGTTTTTCGCATGAGCAAGCCAATTAGTTTCAATACAAAACCAACAGTAGTCACTGAGAGTACAAAAATTCTTATTCTATCACTAGACAAACATACTAAACCCCAAAACAAAAAGCTGCTCAAATCCCAAATAGAAAGTAGCTAAAACATCATAAAAAACTGCCGAGTCCACATAACCAACCAACCTCTATAAATCGTAACAACGCATTAAAAACAATAACTAAAAATCGCAACATAGAGACAAAACAAATACAAGAAATATATAATGTTTGTATAATAAATATTAAATTCATATGCTCTAACTTGACGCCATAGGTTTCGCGACGGACCGCTTCACCGCCTCTGCATAAGTCCTGTGTTGGTAAGTCAACGTCGAGTCCATCAGATCCCAAAGAGACGTCTTTGGATTCCAGCCTAAATAATAATAATAAGAAGAAATCTATTAAAACATTTTCTCCTCAATTTCCTTCAGAAAACTTAAAATATCAAATTTTACCCTCCCAAAACTGAAAAAAAAAAAAATTTGATATATTCAACATTTTGTAAGGATAAGTTTGATATTTTTTAGTTCCGGGAGGGTAAATTCTATATTAATAGTTTTTTGAATGGCCTAATATAAACAAAAATCAGAAAAAAAAAAGAAATACCAAGTTGTTTGTTAATTATCGTCATATCAGGAATCCTCCTGTCACTATCATCATAACCTTCCCCATAGAACTCTTTAGAGCTCACGTCAACTGTCGGCTCCTCCAACGGATCCTCCTTCGACACATTTGCATAAACCTTAAAAAAACAAAATTAAATTATAACACAAGTCCACATTTATTTACTATATTATTAGAAAAGTTTGCGAAAAAGGCCTCTGCATCATGTCGGTATTGCAAAAAAGCCGCTGCATTTTTGGAAATCGCAAAAAATCCCCTACCATTCGTTGACTCCAGGGTTTTTTTTTCAATTTCTGCATAATGCAGGAGCCTTTTTGCCAATTTCCCATATTATTATTATTTCATTTTTTGAACATCTGTGTACCTTGATCATGATTTCGGCCAGCTGGCGGACCGAGACCTCGTTGTTAGGGTTTCCCACATTGAAAATGTGGCCATTTGCTCTTGCCGGATTCTCGATCATCAAAAGAACGGCCTCAATTGCGTCTTTGATGTAAATAAACGTCCTTTGAGACACGCCGCCGTCTACGAGCTTCAACGGCTCTCTCCTAAGCAAATTCTGTAATTACAAATTTATTTAATTAATTAATTGGTTGGTTGGTTAATTGATGAAGGGAAATTTGCAAAAGGCCCATCTGTTCTTTAGGAAATTGCAAAACAGTGCTACCATCTGTTAAGAACTCAATCACTCTTATTAATATTTTTCGAATAAATTATGTTTTTTGAAATTTTGTAAAGAATAGAGGGTCTTTTTTTGCAATTTGCAATAATGGAGGGGATCTTTTTAGGAATTCATCATTAATTAATTAGATTGTTTTATGATAATATGCAAATACGTACATTACTGAAGCAGGCAAGGACACGTGGCACACCCTCGCTGGGCCCGTCGATACCGGGTATGAAGTCCATTCTTGGCCCAATCCAGTTAAAGGGCCTGACTATCGTGAATTCCATCCCATTTTCCGCTCCTTCAGCTAAAAAATAATAAAAAAATATGGCAATTAGTAACAGAAATTATTGACAAAGAATGAAAGAAAGAAACTTGAGAGAAGAGAAGCGATTATGATACCATAGATGAGCCTTTCTATGAGTTGCTTTGCGCAAGCATAAGACCAACGTTGCTTGCCAATCGGGCCAAAGATGCAAGGAGCAACATCTTCTTTCAAAACATAAAAATCCGGATCCTGATCCAGTTCAACAAAACTAACAATTTAAGTCAAGTTGTCTAATAATTATTAGCAAAATTGAGCAAAATAAAGTAAATCTGACCTCACGGAGCGGATGATCGCTCGGAAGAAAGCTTCCAATCGTTTTCCCGTAAACCTCACAAGTCGAAAAGTGAATCAGCCTTTTGTTATTCTCAGAGCAGAACTTGACCTGCATTGGATCCAACAAAACAACGGAAATCCAAGTTAAACCAGAAAATCCAAAGAAGAAAACTGAATCAGAACTGTGAAGAAATTCAGGATCTTGAATCACGCACCACTGGAATTGCGTCAATGAAATTACTGTAAATCGTGTCCAACGGCCTGGTATTATAATCCGCCGGCGTGCAGATCGCCGCCAGGTTAATCACCTGCATTCCCAACCAAAAACTCAAAACCCAAAAAAAATGACAAACAATAAAAAAAAATCAAAAAACAAGATGCGATCTTTAAGTACCAGATCGGACATCTTGATGAGGCCCTCAAGGCGGGAATCGTTCTTGATGTTCAAGCGGTGGAACTGGATGCGGTTTTCTGCCGGCGGAGGCTCGAGCAAATGCTTGATCTTGTCGTTGTACACATCCACGGCGAGAATGGTGTGGCCGGTCTCGGCCAAGAGCTTCTCGCAGAGGTGCGAGCCGATGAAGCCTCCGGCTCCGATCATGCATATCGTCATCGCCGCTATCGGCTTCCCGTCCAGATCCACCCTCTCCGTCGCCATTGTTCCCAAATTCTCTCAGCGACTCAGTCTCTCTCTTTCTTTCTCTTCTCACTGGAAGAAGTAGAAGTAGATCTTGATTTGGATTGGATTGGAGAAGACGCAGTGGGGTATATAAAAGGGTCCCCGATATTCTGAGAGCGCGTTTCCTATTCTCAGAGCAGACATACATTCCAAGAGCATCTTTATTTCATACTCCCGGCTCTGAGAATAAGAAACACGCTCTCAACATATGAAAGACAGTTGAGAGCATGGCCCTTGCTTCTGCATTTAATTGGCGCCCCTCTACAGACCGCAGGATTCAAATTGGACGGCGGAGATTGAAGGATGAGTGGATGGATAATGACGAGAGAGAGACGTCGGCGGCGTTAATTAATTGTTTTTCTTTTTGAGGAAATGATGATATTCGGCATGTTGGGTTGTGTTGAGGCGCTAAACGTGAACAATAATGATTTGCATCATATTCATTGCGTCAATGATAATCCTGTCACATGTTAATGCATCGTTAATTATTCTTTTATTTTTTTGAAAGTGACGCCTTATTCTTTTTATTTTGTTTGAGATAGTAAGCAAATTACCTACTAAGATTTTAATTAATTAAAATAAAAAATTATAAAAGTTCGGATCCATGATTTTTTTCATCGTTGCGTACAACTTTTTGAAGATAAAACAAATAACATAAAGATTAGCTAAAATTGCACTAAGGATAAATCTAAAATAAAATTAAGTAAAAGACATCCAATTTTGCATTTCGAAAATGACTTTGCTACATCACATGAAACTTTAGTCCTTATCGTGCTCGAGCCATCCCTTTTCTTCCTCCCAGTCTTCTTCCAAGTTTAACCCCTCATCTAGCCACTCGTGATCGGCATTTTCGCAACCTTCTAATTCCCAATACTGTGTATCATTTTCGATGGTACTCATGATTTTTTTGTCTATCCCACAATATTGGGCTAAAGCATTTGCCAATTCGTCATTGATTGGCTCTTTTTGTAGGGTATCACATTCGAGACTTGTTAAAAGCATCTCAATTGTTGCTACTGATAAAGTTGATTGGTTTGTTGTTTTGCATTCGGTTTTGATTCTAGCACAGTTTTCTCCTCACTCAATAAAGTTTTTTCGATATATTGATCCACATCTTGTTGGACCACATTGTCGATTTGGAGATTACTATCTGAAATATGTATTGGATGCTTATGCAAATTTATTTAATTTTCTTGACCCTCTTTTGGAGATATCATGAAGTCTTTATCCTCTTTAACAAGGATTTTGCTACTGTTGAGGAATGTACTTGTTTTTTCTTTGTTAAAATTATGATTTTCTGACTCCAACAAGAAGGCGATAGTATGAGAATTGTGCTCATTTTTTGGTCCGATTTCGTGATTTTGTACGAAATCACCAGCTGGATTAGAATATTGAGGTGCATACAATGGATCATCCAATATTTGCGATGCTAGCTTGGTCATCACACATTATGGATTAACAACATGTATTTCATGAAGAAAGTGATTTACATTATGGATTATATACTTTTTTGGTTAATTACGTTTTTTTGATTAGAAATAGAAAAAACATTACGCCACTCATCAAGTCATCATCATAGTCAAATCTCCAATGTAGTCCATTATAATTAGTAGGGGCTCATTAATAAATATACTATTCAGATCCAAACCAATTATCTTTATAATTGTTCATATGTTCTATTTTTAAAATGAAATTTTGCAGAAAAGCCCCTATATTATCAGAACTAATGAAATTCAACTATATTAAAAGAATTGTGGAATTCTCTCCCTGGAAAATTTAGTCATAAAGCATATAACTTTGTCAACTTTTTGTTTACGTTCAATTAATTATGATAATCACCAAAATTGCGTAAATATTAAGGGCTTTAGACAGAATTCTTGTCCAAAGCATTTCCTTTGAAAATGGCAACATTATTCGTTGCTAAAATTGAAAAAAAAAATGAATCGAGAATTCTTACGTACGAATTTTTACAAGCAAATTACTACATGTACACCACAAATTGTTTACCACCTCAATTATCTTCACTTCCCACCAATCGCTCTTTCTTCTCTCTTCCCTTCCTCTTGCTGCTGCTTTGGAAACAACAACTCGTGCACCTGTTTTTCCGCTCCGAATTCAGACGTCGCCTGAATTAAATTAAATTAAATTAATAAACATTTCATTTAAAAAAAATACAAAAATATGAATCTAATTAATACTTACTCTTTTGTCGAATGGAAATCTGAGGACTTGCATTTGTTTTGAAGAGCAGACTTTGACGTCAAAACCGAGACTGTCCACTCCAATTACGCATGCTTCCTGAAATAAATCAACATTAAATTTATTAGTTGTGATTTAATTCATATATTTTAGTCAAAAAAAGGAGAAGTTTGCAAAAAGCCCCTGTATTGTGCTTAAATTACGTAAAAACCCCTACATTATTGAAAATTGCAATAAATATTGCTACATTATTGCCAAAAATGTGAAAAATTCCTTGTCATAATTGCCCGTACATTTTAGCATTTTTAACAAATTTTAATAATACAGGGGCGTTTTTTACAATTTTCAATAACGCAGGGGCTTTTTTGCAATTTTCGATAATGTAGGGACTTTTTTTGCAATCTCAACATAATATAGGGCTTTTTTGCAATTTCGACATAATGTAGGAGCCATTTTGCAAAATTCCCTTGAATTAAAGAATTAAACAAGAAAAATACCTCAACTTGCAAACCGAATTGTCTCAAACAGAGGGACTTCAATGCGATTACAATTTTTTCGCCACCAGATTTTAATCGTGATATTATATTTGATGCAGAATGAGCTATCAAATCTGGCTTGGCTCTCTTATATTCATGCACATTAATGTTCGACTGTAAAAATTAAAACCAAAATATCAAAATAGTTCAAATATTTTTTAACACTTCACAGCAAAAACGAGAATTTTTTTGGTATAATGAAATAATAAAAATGAAGTAAGTAAAACTACCTGATTTCCACTTGCGGTATTTAACTGAATATTCATCACTTCAAGCTTCAAAAACGCTGCTTCATTTTGCTCATTTTCATATTTAGCATTCTTTTCTCCTGTATAAAAAATAATATAACTTCTCTTCTAAATAAGATTAAAATTTTCTAATCTAAAATATGATATAATTCACCATTTTTGCTCGAAATATTCTTTTTTGACGATTCGTCAGAAAAAACAGGTCTTAACAAACCCTCAATTATTACACCTGTCGAAGGATGATCTGTCCACTCAATTTTCTCTCTCATTACAGCCTGTCAATTATTTAAAAATAAAAACCTTAAAAACTTGAGAACTAAAAAAATGAAAAAATGAAAAAATAAAACCTCAGTAATATTTTTGGCAAAGTCAAACGGATGACAAGAGTTGACCGTTTCAAACTCGGACCAATCGTTCATATTTTCATCCTGATCTTCATCATCAACAATGAAAAATTCCACCTCAACCTAATTAAAATAATTCAAAATTAAATCAAATTTATTAATTTGAGAATTTAATGTTTGTTACCTCATCTGAATCGTAGTCTTCACTGTCTGACTCATCGTCAGAATTACTTTCATCATCACTATCAATTAAATCAATTTCAAAATCAAAATCTTCAGATTTCCACATTTCGTCTTGTTCTACGATCAGCTCTGAACTATCGAGTCCGATCGTAACTTTCTATAAACCCAAAAATTACGCAAAATTACAACTTTTAGAAGATTTATGATTAACAAAAAAAAGATGTAAATTATTAAATTAAAATGGTACCACAATTCGATCGTCGGCTAATTCGGCGAGGCTTTCGTCATTTTGGACTTCAAAGTAAATATCTGAGCAGATTTCCGTTTATACCACTTGAAGGAAAAAAATTACAATTTGCCCCTCATAAAAAAAGTTTTTTTTTTTTTACAAAAACAGCAATAAATGGTAGACAATAAATACCTCCATGTTCATCAGTAGAATAGGGTAAATCGGGAAAAGAAAAGTCTTCATCTTCTTCATCTCCAAGTGATAAAACTAGCGACGCTTTGTTATTCACCTAAATTGAAAGATGGAATTCAAATTCAGAGGTTTGGGATTTGAACGACTTGATCTTTGGTTTAGAACATGAGATGAGACCTCAACAATTGTTCTGGCGATTTGAGAATCGGGGAGACGAGAGGGAATAACGGGGATTCCATTAACGTCTGATTCGTCGTCGGTTAGATCTTCGAAAGGATGGTATCTGCTCATTTCCATGGGGGATTCGTCGGAATCTGAAGCACTAACTGTAGAAACTCCTCTGTCTCCATCGATTCTAAGCAAATTTTTCTCGTGGAAACAGTTTTTTCTCAAATGATTCCTGTGAAAATTGAATCCGCTTCCAATACCAGCGATGTTGCATAGCCAGCGGCATCCATAATTTCCTCCTGTGACGATTTATTTCAGATTAAAACACACACACACACACACGCACAACAACAACGACAACAAAGGACAGAGATAGAGACATAGAGAGAGAGGGGAGGGAGAGAGGGACCTCGTGGTGAGAGAGAAGGGAAGCGAGGGGCGGCGGCGTCGAGTCCGACGAGCATTACTTACTTACTTACTCCGGCGACGGTGGTGGTTTGATCGGTTGAGTGAGTGAGTGCCTTTCCCTTCACTTCACTTCCGCTTCCGCTTGATATTTTATCAGAGATCTTAACGGATAACGCGCCAGAATAAAAATGATAACAGTCTCCTACTCACTTGACTCACTTGTGTGTGTTTTTTATTCTTTATTTAATTATTACAAAAATAATATATATTTTGTAAAAACAGTACATAACAACAATCTAAAAAACAGTATATAATATCACTAAAAAATATTTTATATTCAAAAAGCACAATATACATATGATGCTATATGAGCTAAAAATTACAAAAGTAGTAAAAATTATCAAAAATAATCTAAGAATGACAAAATAGTGTGTACAATATAAAAACAGTATATATAATGAATGTTCATGTAAAACTGTATTTACACTATATAACACAGAAACCATAAATAACACAGAAACCATTTTGTATTACATAAAGAATGGTATATAAATTAAAACAATATCATCACATCTTAAGACAACGATGCAGTGCAATTATAGATCTTATAAGCTTAAGACAAAGTAGCAACTCGACAGCAAAACAAAAATAACAAAACATAACAAAATTAACATTCCATTATCCACTGCCACCTCCAATAAACATCTGCCAATTCCCCTATACAAAATCAGCCATTCATCACACAAACCAAAATTCTCTTACCAAAAAAACACCGCCTTTTTATTCATTCAACACCAAAAAGCGAGAAAACAAAACAAAAACACACAAAAAAAAAACAACTAATCACGATAAACCAAAACACTCATTCATTTCATTCTTCATTTCACAACCAACTCTCAAGCGACAGATGTCACAACCGGACTAACCGCGCCCTCACCCGCCCCCTCACCCGCCGCCACATCATCGCGCCAGCTGGCACCACACCTCGGCGACAGATTCGTAAACTCCAGCGCCTGCATCCTAACTTCTATGGGATAGTCCGCCACGCACCCGATCCGCGGACCGGCCCCGGTGGACCACTTGCGCGACAGCTGTGCCGCCAGCTGGTACGACCTTGACTTCTGTTTCGTCATTATCCTCTCCAGAATGGCCGTTTTGGGTAACGGAGATGAGCATTTCGGGCTCTGTAAACCGCCCGATAAGGACAAGGACCTGTTGTACTGAGGTTTTGGAGGCACCTCTATTGGAGCCAACTTTAGGGTTTCGCTTTTTATTAGGGTTTCGGTTTGTTGGTCTGAGTTCTGTACCGTCTCGTTTAGGGTTTTGTCTTGTGATTCTTCTTCGGTTTCGTCTTGTTGTGTCAGATCTAGATATGAGTCGTTCTTTTTGGGACCGTCGTAGTAATCCTCATTGGATGATGAACGTATCTGACATTTATACAAATAATATTAAATAATTATGTTGCATGATAAAAATATTAATTTTCTAAAAAAAAATATATTACCTCTACACGGTCCATATCAACTCCATTATTTTTGAGGAAATTTATGAAATTATTCAAATCTTCTTCGCCCGGTTTATAATGCCCGCTATATGCCCAAACCGACTGACCATCAAATTTACAAAATATTAATACCTCTAAACTAATTAAAGTCTTAATTTTGCAATTAAACCTCAATTTAATTTAATTTAATTTAATTTAATTAATACTTTCAATATTCCATTTTCAGCTGTGAGACGGCCAGCTGCTTTTGTGGCACCGCCAGCTAAAAAACTCGAGTGGTGAAACATCCCTTTCTTTTTCTACACATAAAAAAAATAAAATATTGAATAATATTTATTTTTAATATTTTTACAGAATTAAGAGAAATGAATGATTCACGTACCAGACCTGCGTATAATTTATCGTCCGTGCTAAGTACAAAAATCCATTTTTCATCTTTCAATCCATTACTTTTCGTATCGAATAAAATGTTCGATTTTTTGTGCATAACTTTTCCAAACTCAACCACATACTCATAATGCTCTCTCTCTTGCTATCAAAAAACAGAGCAAAAATAAAAACTAAGTTAAATAAAAAATAATAATAATAAATAAAAGAAATAAAAATAATTAATTACAGGGCCAAGATATTTAATGCATTGTTTCCTGAGCAGAGATCTAGGGCAATCTTTTAGATCCACTTCTCTCCCCTCTCCACAATCCAACCTAATTAATTAATTAATCATTAATTATTAAGTATTGGAAATTTGCAAAAACGCCCCTGCTTTATTGAAAATTACAAAAAAGCCCCTGCATTGTTGCCGAAATTGCAGAAAAAAATAACCATGCCATTAAAATGTAAACCCTAAACCCTAAACCCTAACCCTAGTAGTGTTAATTCAGAACTAACGGTTTAGGTTTTTTGCAATTTCAGTATAATGCAGGGGCATTTTAGCGAATTTTCCATAATTATTACTAATTACTAATTACCAGTAAAAGAAGGGCTGGCCAGCCTGGCTTTTGGCCCAAATATCAAAATAAATATGAAGATTATGTCCGTATCGATGCTGTGGATCAATCTATAATCATAAATTAAATAATTTCATTAGAAAAAATACAAAAAAATGAAAGTAAAACTATAAAAATAGAAGAAATTAAAGATTAATTTTAATTACGGCTTCAATCCAGTGTTGAAACGCAAGTTTGAGAGCCGTAGAATCTTTCGACAAGCCCTGTCCAACCTGTCAAATATATAAAAAAATTAAAAAAAATATTATTTCTTTAATTTTAAGGAAAAAGGAAAATAATAAAAGATATATACTTTAGAAGCGTTCATGCTGACCCGACTCCATTTAGATTGGACTGATTCTGGTTTTGGATTTTGAAAGAAGGAAATTGTGCTGTGATTCAGTCTTGCAAAATCAATCAATTGCCACCTTTTTAATACAAAAATTATAAAAAATATTTCAGTTAATTAAGAAAGAAACAGGGAGATTAAATATGAAATTCCAGTAATTTCTTGGTGAAAATGGATTTTGGCCCGCTAAATCATTAAATAAACGATAAATTAAACTGAAAATGTACATGAAAATATTAGTCCGTCAAATCAGTAACAAAGAAAGTGAAATTGTATTAACATAAGTAAAAGATTAATCTTCATGGAAATCTATTATCCAATTAAATCTTAATAAAAACAACTCATCACCCAGTTAAACAATCGAAAGAGAGAAAGAAAACTTGAACTACAAAAATCAAATAATCGTCTCCTTCTGAAAATGCATTACGCCATTAAACCAGCAACAAAAATCATGATTCATGAACCTCATTGCTCAGAACAAAAACGACGCAAAATTTTACACAAGAACAAATCTTTTTCTTTCATAGCTTTGCTGAGACGAAATACCAGAGCTCTTCAGCGACGACAGCTGTGTCAGCTAGCCTGCGGCGTGTACGGTAGCTCCGGTAGACCTTCTGCAGCCTCGTCGCCGCCGCCTTGCACGATCCGTCCGTACTTACCGGAGACAGAGATTGATCCGATACCAAATCGCCATTGTTGCCATCATGAGCTCGAACCATTGTTTCTACCTCCATCGATGAGAAAAGAGAAGAGAAAATTTATGTGTTAATTAATGGTTTGTCACTTGTCAGTTAATATTTATTTGCGCAGGAATAAATGGCATATTGGTTGGAATATTTGACTGTATTTCATAATAATCTCATTTCTCTGACTCTTTAAACTATCAAAAATATATTTATTGGCGATATAAATAGTTCATTTTGTTTGTACGCTATTGGTTGTATACAGAATATATTTTAATGTTAAGTATGTTGTTGAATCTTGATTCGTTCGTTAGAAACTTGGAATAATAACATTTCGATAAGGGGACTTGGTGGGTGGGTGGGGGGGTGTGTTGGGGGGGTTTGTTTATGAAATAATGTAATATTGAATGAAGTATTATGTGATATAATTAAATTTTGTCTCATTGAATGGGCATTGGCGCATTGCTTGTTTTGAAGTGGACATTGAGTCATCAGTGGGCCGCTATTCTTACTAGATTTTTTTTTCTTTACTTTCTAGATGGTGATATTTTGTGACAGTGTAGTTAGACTGCCTGTCAGTCTTGTGTGATTTTTCTAAATATATATATATATATATATATATATATATATATATATATATATATATATATATAAAATCATAAAAAATATATATATTTGGTTTTAAGAAAGAAATATGGGCATGAAAAAAGATGCATGAGAAGGTATCTAATTGGACAAGAAGAGTAAGGTCTACTTTTAAAGGGACCATTTTTTGTTAAATATTAGAAAGGGCCAATTTTTGTAATCAATTTCTGGATTTAACAGAAAGTGGGAGAACCTTTTCAAGTTGACAATTACAACCACATTCATCATGCAGATTAACTTTATTTAGTATGGATATATATGCCCAATTAATTTGATTAAACCAATCAAAGACATTTCAATTAGTGCAGCAAAAACTAAACATTCAACACTTAAAACTGTGAAACCAAAATCACAAAACACGAAACTCAAATCACTGATCAAACACAAACTCACACAAACATCTATCCATCAACTCATTACAAATCGAAACCATGAATCAACACAATGTAATTTCAAATTTTAAACCATGAATCTCCATTAATTGCTCGTTAATTAATCACTTTTTTGGTGATTCTTCTTGAATATTTTGACCTCATCGTACATTTGCACGGTCCGTCCATTTAGAGCCTGAGTCGGACGGCAGTTCTTCTGGAAGTCCGCGACAAGCGGGGCCCTCAAGGCATCGGCTTGTTCCTTAGTCATGGTTCTAACCTGCAACACAATCATAAATAAATCAATTTAATTACCACAATATATAAGTATATGTATAAATAACTCAATATATCACTCGAAAGAGTTACATATAAACTTTCGTTTGTTCTAACATGAATGCTTTTACCATGTATAAAAACTGATTATCTAGAACTAACAGTTGTTATTGTTCAGGAAAAAATTATCAATGTACATAGTTTAGCCTATTAATACTACTATTGATCAATTAATCTATAAATGTTTATAAAAAATGAAATTAATAAGTTTAAGAGAAGGAAATTACCTTGCCAAGGATATTCCAAACAACATTTTCGGTGCAAGGCGGGGTGGTAAGAGAACCGACATAACGGTAATACTTGCGCGTGTGGCGTTTCAACTGGCGAGTGCGAACAAGTCCGAGCGAAATGTGAGCCTCTTTATCCTCATCACATCCGCAAACTTTCCTTTGCAGCGCGACCAACTTATCCATTATCTACACACAAAAATAACAATATTAATTTTACATGAAATAAATATCTGTAAGTTTATGAAAAATTGAATTTATGCGATATTATTAGGTACCTGGAAGAGGAACGAATCGGCTTTGCCGTATTGGTATAAGATCGACATGACCGAGACATTGCCATCATTGCTCTGGTGCACCAAGTGTAGCTCCATCGGAAATCTATTTTATGCCATTTAAACAAGAAATTATGAGAAATTAATTACATTTCGAATAAAAATAAATAAAGTTTAAATTATATAAATGTATGACAATTCGCGCACCTTTCGCCGTCAATGGTGTGCTCAGAAGGAGAGTGCCAGTGCAAGTGTTTCAAGCTATAATTCTTTCCCTCCACAAGCATCGTGCCGACATTACCGTCAAATTTCAACTACACAACCAAAATCACATTTATATCATCACAAAAACATTCCATTTTAATCATATTTCTATACTTTACAAATAAAATGAAATAAATAAGTACCCCAATGTTGAAGCCGTTGTTTACGAGAGTGCCATTGGCGGCCATGTAGGCGCGATCGAGATGGCCGAGCTTCTCGTTGTGGACTGTTTCATTCTTCACAATGTTGATCGGCGATTGTTGCTTTCCGTTTCCACATACCGCAAATTCCGGGCTTAAGCTGGCCCACTTTTCCGGGCCCAAAGAGCCCGAATATCCGAACTTCACAAGTCCTTCAAATGAACCTAAAATAAAATAAATTAAGAAACCGATTATTCGATGTTTTGTTTGATTATGGTATGTAAAATCACATAAAACTATAAATTTACATTAAAATATATTATATTTGTAAAAAATATATATTTTTATCAAAAAATGTATATCTTTTCAAAGAAGAATATATAAGCACGAAATACAGGGTGTAAATACTAATCTTATGAAAGTTCAAAAAGTGCTAAGAAAATGTAAATCTTTAAATCAAAGAACGAGATGATGAAATATATATATAGAAAGCATAAAATAGATATACATATATATATAAAATATATCTTTTATTAAAAACAATATATATTTTTTCAAAGAAGAATATATAGACACGAAAAAGAGTATATACGAACCAGAAGCAGAAGATGGTTCAGGCGCAACGGGTTGTTTGTTATGAGCGCAAGAGAGCGCAAAAATGGAGGATAAAATCGCAAAAGCAAGGATTTTATTAAGTGGTGCCATTTTTTTACTCTTGTAAATTTTTGAACACTTTTTTTGTTCTCTTTCTGCTGAAGGAAAGTTCTATGTATATGAAGAAACAGAAACGATGTAACTCAAGCTAAATTTAGGTTGGGCATAAACTGTCAAACTTAAGGATTGTGGTTGAGGTTTTCTTGCCAGCTTATTTTCTCATTTTATTTTTCTAAAAATAGGAATCTGAATTTTCATGTTACCGAGTTGCAGTTAAAGAAATTTTGACCAAATTTTATTGTTACATATGGAATTGTAATATATTTTGCCAACAAACATTTTGCTCCAAATATTATAATATTAATTTCATTTGTTATAAGATGAATATTGGTTTTTGACATTCAATAAATGGTAGAAACCATGTACAAACAAACAAAGATATTTTGGCATCAAATAGTTTGCTCTCGAATAGTACAATACTTATTTAGTTTGTTATTTATAGATATAAATTTTATTATTTGTCATTCAATAAATGACGTACAAAAAAAATTAGAGAAACATAAAACTAAAAACTATGCTATTTTAAAGAGAATAAGTCGCGCGAAGATATTCGATTATTTCCGGACTTTCAAACATTTTCACGCCTGTGTTTGGATCTTCAAGATAAGGCACCTGTTTAAACAAAATAATATCTTTTACCTTTTTTCATTTTTCTTTTTGAAAAAAAGTTGTTCCAAAAGAAATATAAGAAAAAACAGTTCAAATTCATTCTAGAAGCAAAAAGCTCCAAAAAGAAAGCAAATAAACAAAATAAATCTTTTATCCTTTTTCATTTTTCTTTTTGAAAAAAAGTTGTTCAAAAAGTAATATAAGAATAATAGTTACAGTTCCAATTGATTCTAGAAGCAAAAAGCACCAAAAGAGAAGCAAATAAACAAATGAAAAAAAAATTGATTGATTATTAAATAAATATATAGTAAAACGATAGTGGTACCTGAAAGTGACCATTTTTTTTAAAAAATTCCTGCCTTTTTGGACTACCACGCGCTATGCTACAATGTTAAATTTTTTAATTAATCAATCAATTTAGTCCTTAAATTATATAATTAATCAATTAAATCCTTAAATTAATTAATTATTACCAGTGAAGTAGGTGAGGCAGTTCTAGTTCAACAAGAACTTCGCGCACTATTTTGCAAAAAGGTGACGCCTATATTATCATTTTAAATTGTTAATACATTTCATTTTCAAAGATGTCATGTTATTCCAAATTAATATTTAAAATTCAAATATAAAATTGTTTTAAAAGACCTCAAAAGCCCAAATTTCAAGGGGTTCGGCCGGTAATTTTGCAGGACTATATTTCATTCCCTGTAGAGAAAAAAACAGTTTTCAAATTAAAAAAATTAGTCTCACTCAAATATGCTGAAATTTTTTACATTTTTATCTAATTTATATAATAATAATTCAACAAGTTTTTGACATGATTAAATGATCTTAAACTTTTTCTTTACCTTTCCAATGCGAGGAAGCAATGCAAAAATGGTAGTTATAGTCTACAAAACAAAACAAAACAAAAAAAATATAATTATATTATTTATTATTTGTCGATTTAACAAATAATTTAAGGGAAAAAAAGGAAAAAATAACTTACGGTAATAAATCCAAGCGAAAGCATTAAAGGCACAGAACCATCACCTAAATATGTAAAAAATGGATTAATATCAATCAACACAGACATTACTATAAAATGGAATATACTAAAACTAAAACAAAAAATAATAAAAATTCACCGTAATTATCAGCTAGATATTTTATTATATTATCAGATTCATACATGGCAACACCTGTGTTAGGATCCACCTGCCATTTACAAATTCATTATTTGATTCAAATTTAATCATACAAAATTCAAATATTTCGGAAAATCTTAAAAAAGAAGAATTTATATACCATGTAAGGAAATTGCATTTTACCACCCATATTCAAAACTTTTGGTCTGAAATTCGGTCCGTTTTGAGGGCAAGGATAAAATAAAACGTCGAGATCTAATATGCTTAACATCTCTCTTACCTATACAATATTAAATGATATATCATATAAATTATATGCAAGATCATGTTATTTATTTTTTTGTACAAATTATTTCCTTTTTTTTATGGTTGAGATGTAAATGTTAATTACCTTTCTACAATAAGGACAGCTGCATATTTGATTCACTCTCTGTTAGTGACTCAAAATGACAAAAAGTAAAATAATACTAATAATTATGATCATAATGTGATATTCGTTAATTAAATTGAAAAAAATAATAAATAAAACAAATAGTTTCACCTTTCAAACTCATAAATCTCAATCGGCTTTTCTGGCCGTGGACCCAACTTTGAAGTCTCTCTCAATTTATTTTCTACCAAAATAATGAAAAAAATTAACAAAAACTGGTTCTTTTTCAATCAATTTTTTAACTGTATGAAATTTTACCTCCAACTTTTAAAGCATACTGGTCTGATGGAATTTCTTCGGGCTTGACCAAAGTTGCCTTGTAACTGCCATCAGAATTTGATTAATTTTTTATTTTGTGTTTCGATGCAAATTTGAGCTTAAACCTTTTTTATAAGTAAATTTGAGCTTAAACCTTGGATTTTTTTAACTTAAATTAATACCACATTGAGTTGTAAGTTTCACGAATTATGAAAATTGAGGGCCGATTGCGCATAATTGAACTAAATTCAAGCTTGGACACATATATGATGATCAATTGGGCATAATCGAGTTTCAATTCGGTTAATTTGGATATCAGAAAAAAAGTTATATATACTATAAATTATGGGGTAAAAGAAAATAAACATTAAAAAAAGTGTCTTTTATTCAGCAAAATATAAAAAAATTCAAACTTGTATACTTCAAAAAAATTCAAAACTTAAACATTTACCCTAAAACATTGAGACCATTTCCAGCGCGGAAAAACAGAGGAAGAGTCGCAGTGAAAATGTCCCACTGCTTATCGGGTCGGACTGAATAAGGCTTCGCCTCTGGAGCTTTGAACCCGCTAGGCGGCAAAGCCTCATTTTGAGAAGAAGAAGAGCAAGTGACGTGAATTGAAGAGCGGAGTTTGGAATGGAAGGGTTTTGAGAAGGGGAGAAGAGAAGGTGAGAACAGAGCTCCCGCCATTGATGGAGTTACTTTTGTTCTTCTCAGAGAGAGAGAGAAGATAGAGAGAGAGCTTTGGTTGCCACTTGTTTTGTGTCTTGTGCTTCACACGTGTTCCATGCATAAAATATTGTGGTTCTAAATCGTTTGTTTATGTTTCTTTTTCATAATGTTTTCCTTTTACAATTTAAATTTTTGCTTGTTATTCTTTTATTTTTTGATAGGATTCAATAATTTATATATACTTTTTCGAATATACCATATTAAATCCTCACATTACACTCACATAAATACTCAAATACATGAACCTTTGACAGGTACATGTATAAACTTTAAAGTTTAAAAATACATGAATCAAAAATTAAACTAAGTTTAACTCTGAACCTATTGGAAAAGTTAAAAAAAAAAACATAAACTCTCATAAATTCATTTTCATACACTCACAAAAAAGCAAACAAAAAGCAAACAAAACTAAACATCTATCTAATACTTTATAGTACTTTACAAAATCAAAATACACGACCAATCCTATCTCTATCTCTTTCCCTCTTCTTCAGCCGCCAGCTCAAAATCCCACTCCACTTTACGACCCGACGTAAACTTCTTCATTCCACCGATTCCCGCCGGCGCCGGCGCCGCCTCCTCCGCCGCCACAGTCACCGGATTTATCCTTTCCTCGGCCGCAACCTCCTTTTCCCTTTCACTCGATGATGCAATAACACCACCTTTCTTCTCCGCCCGCCTCCGTCCGCCAAAGAATATTCCGGCCACCCTGACCCAACAACTGGTTTTCCTTTCTTCCTCTTTCTTCGCCGGAGTTTTTACCGTCGCCGGCTTCTGACGGAGCCTTCGCCTCACCCTTTCTCTTTCTGACAGAACCTTTCCGATGCATGAAACCTTTGGTGAGCCTGGCTCTGTTTCGGGCACCGCCTGTTTCTTCCCGCCACCACCAGTTTTAACCTACTCACAAATTCAAACAAACCCTATGTTTTAAGTACAAAACAATACGTATTTATTAATTCGATTTTGGATTTTGATAAAGATAAAGATCAACCTTTTTGGGAAATATTCTTATGCCGGTCGGCCGGCGAGAGCTGTGCCCTATATATCCCGAATTATGAATCTTTCCAGGTAATCCGATGATCGACGGTTTAAGATTGCCGGAAAATCTCTGAGAGTTCGAACCTGATTTTGTCGAGTTGTTTGTATGATTATGATGTGATTTTGGGTTTGTGGTTTCCTTCACAGAATCATCACGTTCGTAAACCGAGCTCACGTCCATCCAGTCTATATCTTCTCCGATCTTCAGCTCGATCGAATCGGCCGGCTCGCCATTAATGGCCACACAGGTTCCGTCTCGCTTGCAAGCTATGGACAATTCAGGATTTAATTGTGACATTTGATAATGGAGGTGTGTAGATAAGTTTGATTTGAAGAGAGAGATGTGAGTTGGAGAAGGAAGGAAGAAAGAAAGAAAGAAAGAATGAGATTTTTATAGGGTAAAAAAGGAAGTTTTGAGTTGTCCAAGAGACAATTACAAAGAGAGTCAAATCAGTAGCCTGATTTTCCAATCAAGCACTGATTTTCAAAAGGTACGATTGATTAATAATAAAATGAGACTGAAATTAAGACAATAAAAGTGGATTTAATTCATCTCCATTTTTGAATTGGAATTGAGACACGTAGACAATGAGAGTGTTGCCAGATCATTTATCACATAAGTGAGAAAGATAACAATTATTAGTTCCACTGCTATATTTGGAAAGATAAACAGAATTTTGTGTAAGTTAAAAAAAATGACAAGCATTACATTACACTTGGACATACTTTGTAAAAAGTAGAGATAGATAATACTTTGTAAAAAGTAGAGAGATTACCTAAGGGTTTTAATCAAAAAAAAGAGAGAGTAGAGATAGATAATACTTTTTCATTATGATAGTTTTAGTTATACTTTGCAATTCATTAGTCGATATTGTTAAAATTAAACATTGTAAAGGACGTGTCCGTTTGGAAATGAAGAGATGAGATTCTGTAATGCGTGTGTGGTTGGTCAGTTTGAACAGGTGAGAATATTGGCTGCATGATGACGCCAGGAATTATGCCTATGTGGATGACGTGGCAAAGAATTCCACCAAATAGAAAATGATGTGAAAGTGAAAATATGATACATAAAAGATACAATAATATTATATAACAAAATATATACGCAAATAAAACAGAATAAATCAAACCAATATATTAATTATTAAACAGAACATATCAAAACAATATACTAATTATTACACAGATAAAAAAAAATATAATCAGCATAGAAATGAATCAAAAATCAACTCAAAATACTTTCATTACCACCATTCAGGATTCTCACTACAACACTCATCACCAAAACATAATCAAACACAAAACCCCAATCAATCAATCCTAAATTACACATTACATTTTTCAAAACCCTCACACTAATTAACCAACCAACCAATCAAACATCAAACGCGACTCTCCGCTCTAGAACTCATGAACGAATGATACCCAACACTCCTCTGTTTCCTATACGAATCATACACATCATCATACCCACTCTCTCTCTCCTCCCCTCTCTCTCTCTCCCCTCTCTCTCTCTCCTCTCTCGCCCCCAACCCCAATCTCCCCGTCCCATCCTTCTCACCCAAACCGACAGGTGGCGGCACACAAACCCCTCTCATACTTCCTTCTTCTTCCCTCTCATACTCATCATCTTTCAAGGGTTCTTGGATTTCTTGGAAGAACCGGGAAACCTTTTCCCGGATTTGGGAGTCCGGGATTTGAGAAGGCGGGATGAGGGAGGGGATATCGGAGGGGTTGAGGGGGGAGTAAGGAACGCCGGATCCGACCTGGGTCTTGCGAACCATGCCGGGTATTAAACCCGGCGGGAATAACGGGTACGGAGTTGGATCCGGTAAGGACGGTTGCTGAGTCAGCATTGGTGGTGTTGGTATGGGAAAAGGGGGGAGAGTATTGGGTTGTGGGGTTTCGTGCGGCCAATTGTGAGGTTGTTGTATAAACCCTGAAAAAGGTATAAAATAATAAATGCATTGTTAGTTAGTCCATGTAGTTTGATTGGATGATGAAGATTAAATGTTTCTAGAGAGAGAAACTACGACGTTAATTAATAAATGGTCATTTCTAAGGTGAGAGAGAGAAACTAAAAAATTAATTATAAAGTTACTTCTAGAGAGAGAAACTACAAAATTAACTAAAAAATAATTATTTCTAGAGAGAGAAAGATACCCTAAAATTACTTCAAAAATAATTATTTCTAGAGAGAGAGAGAGAGAGAGAGAGAGAGAGAGAAACCCTAAAAGCAATTAAAAATTAGTCATTTCTAAAGAGAGAGACCATAAATGATAAAACTAACTAAAAAAACAGTTATTTCCATCTAGAGAGAGAATCAGTCATTTCACACCACTATCAACACACCTGCTGACGTGGCGACCGTCCCGCTCCCGCTCGCCCCCACCATCTCTCTCTCTAACACACCAATAGTCTCCTGATCGAAGACCTCTTTGGAAGCCCAGAACTGGACAATGCGCGCGAGGCGCGAGCGGTTCTCGTGCTGGCTGGACGGGTTGGCGTACACCCTGCCGAGCATGGATCCCAGCACGGGGAGCAAGGATCGCGCCTCTGGATCCAGATCTCTTGGGTTCGTCCTGCGCTGCAAACTGGTGATGAAAAAGTGGAAAATTAGCCCCAATTGTGTGAAATTAGCCAAAGAATCAAAAAATCAGAATTTATTGTGTAAAATTGGCCCTAAATCAGCACCAGTTGGGGTGAAATCGGTACTAAATCAGCATTGATAGGGTAAAATTAGGACAAAATTAGCCCTGAATTAGCGCCAATTTTGTAAAATTGGCCCAAAGTGAGACTCAATTGTGTAAAATTAGCCCTAAAACAGCCCCAATTGTGTACAATTAGCCCTAAATCAGCATCTATTGGCCCTAAATTAACCCCACTTTCATCCCTATTTAACCTCTTTGTTTCTTGATTGTGCAATTAAGCCCCAAGTTAGCAACTATTTTCCAACTAATACTATATTAACCCTCAATTATGTCACACCCAAAAAATTCCCAAAATAAAATAAAATAAAATAAAATATTTACCTCTCGAAAAGAATATCATTGGCCAGGAAAATCACATGCATCTGCCTCTCGGAATCCTCCAACGCAAAAACCCTCTCTCTCAGCTTTTCCGCCAAAACCGGCGCAAAAACCGCCCTGTTCATAAACCAACTTTTCGCCGCTTTTATCGACTCTTTCGTGCCGGTCAACCCGGTCAACGCCACCTCACATTCCACCGCCACCTCAGCAGGCAAGTACAACTGTTGGTACGGTACGGGCGGGGGAATTTGTTGGTACGGTACAGGTGGCATTTGAACAGGGGTAAAATGGGGATTCGAGAGTTTGTAGCGGTAGTAACTATAACCATCGCCGCCGAAAAGGAAGGAGTAATCCGGGTTATTGGATTGTTTTTCGCGGATCATGGATTCAAAACCCGGCCCGTTTTTGAGGGTGTATTCTGCTAATTTGTCGATCCGTTTCTGGAGTTCCGGATCGGAAGGAGGAGGAGGCGGCGGCGCTGACGTGGCATGAGGAGGAGCGGTGAAATTGTAGGGGTAGAATTGTTGTTGGGGGAAAGGAGGGAATTGCGGGGGAAAAGCGGGATTGTAGGGTTGCTGAGGTGGCGGGCCGTGAGGGTTGAAGGGCTGCTGAGCTGGCGGGGGTTGAGGGGGGAAGAGTTGGGGTTGCGGAGCGTAGCTGTATTGAGGGGGAGGAGTGTACGTGTATTCTGAAGCCTGACGATCCATTGATGCGGACCGGGCTGAGAGAAAAACAGTCGAGAATTCGAGACTCAAGAGCTTGATTTTGTGCTGAAACCTCAATTGAACAGAAAAGAAGCAGAATTGAAAAGATTAATAGGAAACCAGGATGGGGTAGTAGTGAAGCAGTGAGTAAATAGTAACCAGCACGGGGTTTTATGTTGAGACTTGCGTTCTTTCTTTCTTTCTTTCTTTCTATCAATGTTTTATCAGAAATTCTTATTCTTTTGAAGTTTTGTTTGTGCTTATTTCGTGATTCACAGCTGAGCTACACGATTTTTCTTCTGTTGGCTAAAATCATTCAACAATAAGAAACGAGAGAGAGAGAGAGAGAGGATTACCTCCGACGGAGTGAGAAGAAAGGCGGCGAGCAATCTGGCCGGATTCCAGTTTGGAGGAGGAGAAAGAGATTGGGAAAGAAAAGAGAAACAGAAAAATTGAGAGGAGAGGAGAGACTAGATTTCATCATCTCACTTAATCCACGCTCCTCATTTATCCCCGTCATCCGCTTTACGCTTCGTTTCATAACACCTCGCCGCAGAAAATCCCAACTCCTCCGAAGCTTCCGTCCGTTTCAGTCTCCGTTTCCGTTCGTTGTCTGAAGAGCGAGGGGCAAAACACGGCGGCGATGCGAAACATCAACCTCATCAAATCACTCGCCGCCGCCGTCTCCACCGCCGTCAGGAAGTCCTCCGGTAGCATCATCACCGCCTCCGCCGTCGCTGGAGATTCCAGCGCAGCCCTCTCCGCTCAGCTTCTCTCCAGTTTGGATCGTACTGGACCGAAGCTTCCCCACGATCCTGGTATTTAATGCACACACACACACACTTTGATTCAACAGTTTTTTTTTGTTTTTGATATTTTTGGATCGATTGTTCAGTAAATTCCTGGATATATATAACCATTTTATGCTCTTTACCTTTTGTTGATAATAATTATGCTCTTTACTTAAAGAAATCACATTTTTTTCTTTTTTTTCGTTAAAGCATTGATCTTTTTGATATTTTTCTGAAACAATTTGGGAAGATTAATTTTTCTGGCAGTATAACCATCACGTTGTATAATGAACCATCTTTTCATATTCAGTATACCATGTTATACACATACAACTGTGTCATGCTAAATTAAATATTACTCAGCTATTTTTTTGAATTTTAAATTGAATCATTTTTTTTTCTTTTTCAGCTAACAATTCAGCAGAAGAAGTTTCAAGTCTAATCTCTTCCATTTTGCAAGATGAAGGTTTCCTAAAAAAAATTAAATACAAATACTTTATTTAACTATATTTTATCACATAATTTCATTTTCATTTAATTTGAATTTCCAGGCGATAATGAGGAATATCAATCCACGTCTTTTTACACTACGCCAAAATCCAACGATAAAAACTTAGTAAACAATTTATTAGATATCGAATTCACTTCTCAAAACACTAACCAAACCCTAAACCCTAATTCACGCCAAAAAGAGATCAGTAGAGAGAGAAAGAAGAAATACATCTTCAAACATACGGAATCGCGCCGATTCACAAAGCTCATGAAAACCTGCGCTTCAAAAATCGGCACGAACGAAACCCTAGATTTTTTCGACAAATTAGGGCGAGAAACCGGCCTGAAAGAATATAATTCCCTAATTAAGCATTGCATAAACAACGCAAGATTATTCAAAAATAATGAAGACCAATTTTCAGAAAATGTTCAAAAAGTGTTTAGGGTTTTGGGAATGATGAGAGAGAAAGGGTTTTCGATCGAAGAAGCGAGTTTTGGGCCGATTCTTTTGTTATTTATCGATTTTGAAATGGAGGGTGATTTTGAGGAATTAAGTGACTTGATTAAGGAAGAAAACCCTAGGGTTTTGGGCCGATTAGGGTTTTACGAGATGCTGTTGAGTATTAGGGTTTCTGATGAGGCGAGAATTCAGGAGCTTTGCGGGAGTGTTGAGACAGCTGGCGATGATGTCAGATACACCTTAGCAGGTACAAATTTTACTCAATGATGATGTCAGCTTTTTTTGTCCTTATGCTCCTCATAATTTTTTTTTTTGCTTTTTTTTGGATTTTTGAGCAGAGAGTTATTTGTTGGCGTTTTGTGAAAGCGACAGAAAAAAGGAACTGAGCCAATTATTAGAGTTTTTAGAAATAAATGAAGTTTCAAAGCCTAAATATGTAACAATCATATTTAAATCTCTTGGAAGGTTAGAACTAGAACATTTCGCCGAAAAATTCCTTTCAGAAATCCATAAATCAGGTATAATTTATTTAATTATAGAAAAATATCAAAATAACAAATTTTGTCGTTGAAAAAAGGAAACTTTCATAGATACCCTTGTAAAACTCCAACTTTACGTGATTTAGTTTATTTTTTAAGCTTTTTTTTTGATGGCTGTTTATTTTGTGTTTTATTTGCTTAATTTACTTTTTATGTAGGTGGTGAGAATTTTACGAGCCTGATTTATGAGTATGTCACAAGTTTGCCAAATTTAACGGTACATAAATAATAATAATAATAATTATTATTGTTATTATTATTTTTTTTTTTCCGGATGTATAAATATGCAGAATAGTTTGAAATTATCATATGCATATTATTTTTTAATTAATAAATTTTGTCATGATAAAAATATTTTATTTGAAGGCCAAAGAAATGGTAGTAAAATTCACATATTTGCATGAAAAATTCGAAACGGTGCCGCCTCTTGAATATTACAATAATTTCATCTCCTATTTTTGCAATTTATCTAAGGTAAAGACCTTCATTTAATATCTATTTACAAAATTAAAAAAATTATTGTCAAATTCAAACAATAATACAATATTTCATTTTGATTAATGCAGATTAATGAAGCGCTTGAAATAATTGATCATATGAATGAATCAGGTTTTGAAGTATCAACTGATTTATTTAATCAAATCATTCATACATGTGACCAAAGTTTCGAGCTTCACCTGGTAATATGTTTTCCTTTTTTTTCACAATTCAAAATATCTTTTTATTTAATCTAATAGAACTATTTTTCATTTTTTTTAATTTATTAGGTTCATGATATATATTCGATGATGCGTAAAATTAATTTAAAACCAAATGGAGAAATATTCAAAACCCTAATAAGCTTATGCGTAAAAATGAGAGATGTAAGTTTAAATTTCAAATATTATTCCAAATATTTTCACTTAAATTTATTTATTTATTTATTATTATTTTTTTAATTTTAAGTTTGAAGGAGCGTATGAGTTTCTAGAAAGGGCAAAAGAAAATGGAGAAATATTAACAAGCATGTATAATTCTATTATGGCTGGATATTTCAGAGAGGTATATTTCCATTTTACCCCCTGTAAATATAATATTCTCATAATTTATCAAAAAAATATTAAATTTTAATATTTGTTTTGTAGAAAAATAGCCAAAATGTGAAAAAAGTAATGAAAGAAATGAGAAAAGAGGGCTTAAAACCAGATGGAGATACATTCAGTTATTTAATCGCACTTTCTGATTCTGAAAAAGATATTTCAAAGGTAAATTCATTAAAAAATACTTAATAAAATATTTCAACAAAATTGTATTTTTTTGGTCTGATATTGAATAATTGTTAATATTTAATTGGGTTTTAATTGTAGTATTGGGAAGAATTGCAAAAAGAGGAAATTAGAATATCAAAAAGTATTTTTATTGGTCTTATACACGCATATTCTAAACTTGGTAATTTTGACATGGTCAAACAGGTATTGACATTATTTTCGTATATTTTATCTCGACTTTTTAAATATAAAAGAGAAATTAAATTTATTTAAGGTTCCTTATTTTTATAATTCTCTCATAACAGGTGGTAAATCATCCTGATGCACCTGTTAAATACATGACAGAAATAAAAAGCACGCTGACATCAGCCCTAGCTTCAAACGGAAAAATTTCTGACGCATTAGAAATTTATGATGAAATAAAAAATAATGGATCGAGTCTCGATCAAAAAGCCCTTATGAGCCTAATTGTAAGCCCATTTTTCATTTTTTGTTTCTTTTAATAATTCATTTAATCACAATATTTTCTATTAATTCTTATATATATTTTTATTTGCTTTTGAAAAGGAAAATACTAAAACGGAAGGAGAATTGGAAAAAATGACGAATTATTTAAATGAATTAAAAGGTTCAAATTATTGGTACGATGGTTGCTGTAGAGTAATTCTTTATTGTGTGCAACACAATTATACTGAGTAAGTTCAAAACTATTTGGACCTTTTTGCAAATTTGCCTCACAAAATTTTAAACTATTTTTTGTAATATATATTTTTATTTTTTTAGTGATGCTATTGCGTTCCTTAAACAGCTTAAGGAAAAAGACGAAACGAGTGCTTATATGGGCGTTGATCAGGTTTTATATTTTATTTATTTTTTAATAAAAAAATATATTTATAATTTATTACAGGCAAATATGTGTCACACTATAACAACTAACACGATAATTTATTGTTAATTTCAAAAATAAAATAAAAACAGAAAATGAAAATATGTCATACAACTATACAAGCCCTTATTTTTGCCAATTATTATTATTTTTTTATTTTTATTTTTTTTTTTAAACAGATATTTTGTCACGTGAGAAATATGGAGCCGGTAAAATTGGAAACAGGAATGAGATTATTGCACGCAATTAAAGAGGAATTAGGGTTTCAAATTTCGCGCACAAGTCTCGATTTTCTACTAAGTATGTGTGTCAAAGCCAAAGATTCACACACCGCTCGAATTATATACAATGAATATAAATTGGCTGACCTGCCTTATAATGTCTTGACCAAACTAAGGTTTTATAATAATATTTTCTTATAATATAATATTTTAGTATAAGGAAACAGATATGCACCACCAGCTTATTTGTCATCAACATCGCCAAAATTCAGAAATATGTAAAAGAATTATAAAAAGGTATATTGATTGATATACAAAATGGTAGAATATACATATAAAAAGTTATATTGATATATAAAATATATTATTTTCAATTAGTTCTATACAAAGGTATAATAGACAACTGAAAAAAAATACAAAAATATGATATGGTGATGTTTAAGCTGGTGATGTTAATATTTTCCCTTTAGTATAATTATATTATGAAATAATGAAATTAATAAATTTAATGAAATGATGAAATCTGTAGAATGTATCAAGCATTGATGGCGGTTGGAGAAACGAAAGTGGCGAATGAAATGTTGGGAAATATACAACATGAAGATAAGGAAGTTCGATACTTAATTCAGTCAATTAAACAAACTTACTTTATTAGAAATGAGAAAAAGAAAAAGAGCATTAATAAGAGCAAGAAAAAGAAGAATAAATAAATTGACATTTTTGTTGTTCAAAAAGTTTAGTTTTATTTTTTATGTGACTAAATTGCTAAAAGCCCCTCCATATTTTTGAAATATTAGAAAAATGTCGAGTTAGTGTATTAGGGGCACAGATCCAAACATCAAGTCAACGTGTGTTCAAAGTTTAGTTTCATGTAAGTTCGTGTCCCGCGGGGATAACTAGTTATCTAATTGAGTTGGTTGAGGCAATCGACTATATATATATATATATATATATATATATATATATATATATATATATATATATAAATGAAAATTTTGCTTACGGGCCAAAAAATTACACATATCATCAAAAATTCAAATTTCAACCATACGGATGGAATATATATGTTTTGAATATGTTGTAGATTAATTTTCACAAGAATCGGAATATTATATCATTGCCATCATGTATCACAAGAATCGGAATATATATATATTGATGACACATGATGGCAATGATATAATATTCCGATTCTTGTGAAAATTAATCTACAACATATTCAAAACATAACATATATATTCCATCCGTATGGTTGAAATTTGAATTTTTGATGATACGTGTAATTTTTTGGACCGTAAGCAAAATGAAAAAGCAAAATTTTTATTTTGCTTACATATGCTATTTAGCATCTCCCTATATATATATATATATTATATATATATATATATATATATATATATATATATATGTAATTTTAATTGGTTATGTGACATGGCTCAATTTTGTTTGTTCAAATAAGAAATCTAAGTGAGGTCCAATTGAATTGAGACGAGTGTCTTTATCTTCATCTTCTATTAGTATTTTATTTATTCTTTTATTATTATTTTTTAGGTATACCATTCTGAAAACTTACTCTATCCAATCCAAATCATAGCTTTCAATCTGATTAGTTATCGTACATATTAGAAAGAATAGAAACTTAGATGGGTCAACATCTCTTGGTTTCATTTATTGCAACACTATCTGTGCTTTATATGGGGCTCTAATTGAGATATTTAATTTAGTTTTGTAAATTGGGAATCCTAAACTATAATCAAAAGGAAAGATGTATTGTTGAATCCTAAACTGTAATCAAAAGGAAAGATATATTGTTGAATCCTAAATCTTAAAGGATGAACCTAAACAGAAAGTATATTACTGCTGAACAATGTCCTAATCTCTAATTCAAAATCATAAACCTTATATTCTAAACATTTCTGCTAGATTATATACTCTAAATTTAAAACTAACACACATTTGGTCAATATCTACTGATTTAGTCAACCATAAAGTTTTCTTTATGCTGCTTTATTGGAGGTCCAAATCATTACTATAATCCAATGTAGTTATCAACCTCAACATTAGCACAAAATAATAGAAATATAGTTCAGTCCAAAAAAAATGATTCACCAAATAAATTGTAACTATTTCTTTATTACTTTGTGCTGATGTATTGTTGGCTAAACATGGTTATCAAATCAAAACCACAAAGAGATAGGATCCATAGGAAGGAGGGTTACCTTTTAAAATGTATTCTTTATGATGCTTGGTAGAGCCACCCCTGGGGAGGAAAAGGTCACGCGTTACTACATGTTTGCTCCCCGATTTTCTGAAATTCGCTCGAGCATACATCTCCCCATATAATTAGTAGGGAGCCTACACTCTCCCTACTATATATCTGAACAGCCATAACCCCCCCAGCCACCCCTGGGGATGAAAGGTCATGCGTTACTACATGTTTTCCCACCATGGGCGCGGCCACAAAAACGACCATCGTTTTAGGAAAACGGTGGGCCGCCCGACCATCGGTCGGGACCGAACACCGTTTTAGACAAACGATGGGGCGCCTACATATGGATTTAGAAAATATTTATGATGATGAGATCTATTTTAAAAGTACATGATTGTGAAATTCATGACTTCGATTAATTGAATATTACCATAAACGGGTCCAGTTTCATTTATGTTTGAGTGGTCCATATGAATGTGATATATCATAGATGGTATTTAATGTCACAGCAACTTTGAAACTTTCTTTTTTTATTACAATTTTTTGAAAGAGAAATGTGTCTTCTCGACGGCCGTGATCATCATGACGAGATCACGACCGTCGTGGCAGCACGACCGCCGGCCAATCGCCAATCTTCTCCCCGTTGTGTTTTTTCTCCAGCACGACGTGATATACTGTTATTGGTTGATTATACACTATTATGTCTGAATAATATATTGTTATATCAAATCTATAAATTTTGTTATATCATATCTATATATCACATCTATATACTTTGTTATACCATATCTATTTATCACGTGTATATACTGTTATATCATATATGTGTATTGGTATATATACTGTTATATATATTAATTATATAGTGTTATATATATATTGTTTTATTCGATTTATATATTGTTATATCATATCTATATACTGTTATATCATATCTGCGTATTGGTATATATACTGTTATATATATTAATTATATAGTGTTATATATATACTGTTTTATCCGATTTATATATTGTTATATCATATCTATATACTGTTTTCTTCAGGACTATATATACTGTTATATCAGATGTTATAATATATTAATATATATATATATATATATATATATATATATATATATATACTGTTTTGTTTGAATTATATACTGGTATATCACCATTTATATACTGTTTTCGTGTCGCGCTCTGTTTTTCATCCCGTTGTGATCTCGTTGTGATCTCAGCTTGAAGGCGCCGGTTGGAGCTTTGCCGTCATGTTGCCGTCGTGATTTGGCTGACGTGGCGCTTGCCACGTCAGCCGTCGTGATCTCGTAGTGCTCCAACTCGTCGTGCTCTATCATATCCCTTTATACGCACTGTAGCACGACGCACTGTAGATGTACTTTTTTTTAATTTTATATACTGTTTTCTCATTTTATATATTGTTTTGTCATTTAATATACTGTTATTTATTCTTTGGGCATTTCTTATTTTTTATTTTTATATACTGTTTTCTCATTTCATATACTGTTTTCCCATTTCTGTATACTGTTTTCACTTTTTATATATATATTGTTATTAGAAAATAAATTACATATACTGTTATGTATATATTATTATTAGAAAATAAATTATATATACTGTTATTGAATCCCGTCGTGAATAATCATGCTACAGTACGTCATGCTGGAGCAGGTCCTTTTTGAAATTGAACGATATAATTTTGGATAAGACGCTTCTTGATTTGCTTATTTTCTGAGACAAACGGAAGGGACAGAAAACAATGTGCACCAAAACAATGTCCCTACTGCTAATAATAATCTGCATACCTACTCTATTATATTATTTAAAAAAAATAAAAAATAAAACATGCAAACCATACACATCCAAACTTTACAGCTGGCAATTGTGGTTGTCCAGTTGAAACATAATGACCCAAAAACCAGTGTTCCATGAGTTAAAATCCACCATGAAAACCACTAAATTACAATTTATAATCATAATACAAGTAAATTACAACTTATAATCATAAATTCATACATGCAATTTGTGATACTGACAAACCAAGTTGGCACTGACAACCCAACCACCTAAAACCGGAGATAAACAGAACTTTCAATCATGCCAACAAATCAAATTTTGCATTAACACGAACTTTTAAACTACACTGCAATAAATCACAAGTACAAATTGTAGGATTGGTCAAATTCAATAATCAAACTGAATGACATATCAACAGTTTAATAGATATGCAATCTATGAAATGAATAAAAGAACTGAAACTAAAATGGAACTTTTTTGAAGTTCAACTAAAATGAAACTTGAGAACAAAAATAGAACAAGGATTAAAAACGGGGGAGCTTGGCACAACGTTGTGACATGTAGACTCTACAATCATCTTTCGGCACGATAGTCGGCACGTACATGATCTCATCACAACCGTCCGTTATATCCCGCTTGAAATTGATCAATGAAACGAACAAAGCGATGAACAAAACCAAATGATTAATCGCGTATCTCTGTCCGACACACTGGTGGGCTCCGGCCCCAAATGCGAGAAAATTCCTCTTATACACTTGGTCCTCTTGCCGTTCTTTTGAAAACCGGTCAGGGTCAAACCGGTCCGGCTCAGGAAATCCTTGGAAAGACGACTCGTAAACCGACGGAAAAACAATGGTTCCTTTTGGGATTGTGTACCACTCGGTGAGTTGAAACGGTTCGCCCGCTATGTGTGGCACCATTGTGGCGGGCGGGCGGATCCGCACGACCTCTCGTGCCACAGACGCAGTGTACCTCATTTGACTTATCATTTCAGCTGATATCGGTTCGTCTGAGTCAGGAGACCAGATGGCTGACACCTCGGCTCGAACCTTGTCCAACACGTCAGGATGCGAGTCGAGGAGCGAAACGGCCCAACAGAGGGATGATGTGGACGCATCCTGAGCCGCAAATAAAAAGTCAAAAAGGTGGCCGCCAACTTCTTTATCAGAGATCTTGGCTTCGGCAGAATCTCGTACAATGTCATGCATCCAAAAGTCAACGAGACAAGTCGGTTCTTCGCTAGACATCATTTTTGTCTTGCTCTCTTTCACGCATTCAGAAAGGGCGTCTACCAGGCGGGAAACTGCAAGACGTGCCTTTCTGAAGGCGAAACCCGGTAGATCGACAGGAAGCGCCATGAGGCCCACATTGAACAGGTTGTAGTCTTTGTTGAACCTGTCTCGTGTTTCTTGCAAGAGATATGGTCCGACAAAGACGGTTTGTGACGTTTCAAGATTCATGTCACGACACGGGATTCGTATCGACATGGGTTTGTTGGATTCTTTCGATTGGTCGAGCCACTTTTGTAGATGAGAGAGAATCACCCTTTGTTGGATCAACATGTAGGTGGAAAGGGCTTTAGGGGTGAAATTCGGCGCGATGCGGCGCCGAAGGTCTTTATGCGCCTGATCAAACATGTATATCATATTGTGCTCGCCAAAGAGCTTCTTACCGAACGGATGGCCGATTAAGTGAAATGCGTCGGGCCGAACATTCGCAAAGATCTTGTGAGAGAGCTCGGTCGAGCGGATGAACAGGATGAAACGGCCGACTAAGAAATCGGCTGAGAAACCGAGGCCTGACGACTCGGCTCGCTGGGCCTGAACCTCCCAGAACCGAGTTGGATTTAAGATCATCGGAATAGCGCTGCCGAGTAGCGGTACGATTAAGGAGGGCCCAGTTAAGGGGCCTTTCTTCTTCAAGTAGGATAGTTGCTCCGTTAATATGAGAAAGATCAAAGCACAAATGATGTAAGGGGCGAGAAAGATGAGATATTGACGGAGAGTTTCTCCGTCCATGGCCAGACCAAGTATCTCCATTTCAACTCAACTTCTCTCTTTCTATTGATCTCTCTCTGTGTGTATCTGTGTATGCCTCTCTCTCTCTCTCTCTCTGTATTCCTTTCTCTCTTTTTGTACTTTTGTTCTGTTTTTGTTTGATGAAATTATATCTCGCTCTGTCTTTATATATATATACTATTTAGAACTCTCTAGTACTGTTTGATTCGATCATAGAGTACAACGAAAAAGAGCTGCGTAATAGATAATGAGGCACTTGACCATTTTTATGCGTGTTATGTGAGGAATTAGTGAGAAAAACTGTAATTAAAGTGAAGAGAGCCAGCTAGACAAAGCTTGAATCTAGGCTACCACCATGTGGAAATGGACTTTCACATTCGGACAGGGCAGGGGATTGGTGCTCGCACGAAACACAAACCTTTTGTTTTTACAGTAAAAGACCTATGTTCCACGTTATGCACGGATAAGAATATATGTTTGAATCTAGTTGATTGACCGTATCTAAAGTCTAAACAACAAAAGATAACAAAACCAAATAACATTTGATAAAATAAATAAGGAACACTGCATTAAAAAAAATAAAAATAAATAAATAAGGAACACGTAGCAAACCCTATATTTTCCTTTCACAAAATAAATATTTCAAAAAGAATAAATGATTTTATTTCTGTCATTAGTTCTAACTTTTGAATGGTATAATATAGTTTATTACTTTTAGTAAGTCAATTTAATTTCAATATACTCTGTTTTAGTATTAATATTCTTTCTTGTGTGTTAATCCAGCACTTTGAGCATTACTAGATACTTCCAGAATAATTTGAATGGAATTTTTTTGACCAAGGAAATAAAATTGAGTTTTGACAGTTGATCTAGAAAAAAAAATATTGACCAATTGACAGATTAACGAAAGAGAAATTAGTTTCCAAATCAAATTTGTAAAGCTGAATTTTCGCAACATTATAATAAAATCAGAAGATAAATCACTTTGCTGTTGCTGTCAAATTGTTTGTAATTATATTAGACTTGGACTTGGATTGCTTGGTCTACCGTCTAGGTTCACTCAATAAACTTATATAAAACTTTATTGTTATTAATTAATCATGATTTTGCTTGTGGCAACTGTATCTTTTAAGTCAGCCTGAATATTTTCGAAGTCACCATAAATAAATAATTAGTAGCGGAAATAGAAAAAATTCTCCTCGGAAAATTATATTCATAATAGATGGGAGGCACGTCTTGGAAACTTATTTGGGATAATTATAAATATTTTTCCTCTAATCTGCCATTTTCTATGATATTTATGAACATGTGTTTGTGAAGCGAATAAGAGGCTAACTCTCAAAATTTGACATAACAAAAATAAAATTAATGATTTTGGATTAGTTAAAGCTACTTGCACAGAATTCAAAGATAGAAACGTTAAATTTTACAATCTTTCTTAATTTTGAGGCTATCTCATAAATTAACTCCTTGATAGTCTTATCTATATAAAAATAATAGGGCCCACCTGTCAGTAATTCTTTACAATGACAAAATTTTAGAGGCCACATAGGATTCAAAAGACACGTCAGTGCTGAAATCATTTAAAAATTTCTAAATATTAGTCTGTCAAAATCATGCAATTATATTTGGACTGGCCAACTTAAATTGATCAACGAACTTGAAATTTGTCAGCCAAGTTTTTTAAGTAGAAGTATTTTTATTTTGGTTTGACTTGCATTGTGTAGTCAATTACTCAATTTTAATAAATGTTATCATCATCATGTCATGTCACGGTAACAAGTATCCATGTTTCTCATTTAAAGATGATATTTGTTCTTTTCTCTCCCTTAGTTTTTGGTATTTAGGCATGATAGACATATATTATGGATAAGGTGAAATTTGTTGTTTGAAATAGGACTTAGGGATTGCTTTTTTACTTCTGAAAAATTGATTTAGAATTTTCAAATTTTGTTGGATCAGATCCTGTTTCCGAAATGTCAATTCAATTAGCTTGAATTATGTATTTCAATTGAGTATTACTTTGATACAAGTTTTTCCCAATTGTCCTTTTGAAAATGATTTTGACTTGTTGATCATGAATGTTCATTGGAATTCAATTTACAAACGGTACAAATGTAATCAAATGTGTTGAGCATAAAAGTTTGATTTAGATTTTAAATATCTTTCATGATTATGAAATTTATTGGATCAAGATCCTACTTTTGAAAGTGATTTCAGTTTTTGTTTAAACTTATGATTTTTGGCGTGATTCATTTTAGTGTAACTTTGACTGGTATGAACTTGATTTGATTATCTGAATTGTCCTTTTGGAAATGACTTTGATTTGTTGATCTTAATTGAATCAGTATTGGATTCATATAAAAATAATGCATGCATAATCAAGGGTTGTGAGTTTGATTTAGACGTTAATTTTTCAAAATATTTCGACCAATTCATATATTTTGATAAATGTTATCATCATCATATCATGTCATGGTAACAAGTATCCATTTTTTCTCATATATTTTAATCTATGTTATAGTGACATTAAGTTTTAAAGTTGATATTTGGTCTTTTCTTTCCCTTGGTATTTGGTATTTAGGCATAGACATTGGATAAGGTGAAATTAGTTGTTTGGAATCTTGGATTAGGATTGGTTTTACTTTTGAAAATTTGATTTGGAATTTCGTAATTTGTCGGATCAGATTCTGTTTCTAAATGTGAATTCAATTAGTTTGAACTTTTAATGTATTTCAATTGAGTTTTACTTTGATACAAGTTAAACCCAATTGTCCTTTTAAAAATGATTTTGACTTATTGATCATGAATCTTCATTGGAATTCAATTTACAAACAGTACATACAAAACAAAAGTGTTGTGAACGAGTTGATATCGGCAGGCAGAGTTTTGATAAAGATAGGCATACAAAATATAAAATTACTATATAAAATTACTATTTTGCCCATATAGTAAATGAATAATCAGTAATAAATGCATGATATCTTTAGATGTCAAGGATCAACTCATCAATTTTTCATATTTTCTTAATTATTTTCATTAATTTCCTAATGAAAGAAAGTTATTGAAAATATAATCAAAAAATTTATGGGAAAAAAATTGTTTCTGAAATTCATTGAAAAGAAATTATGTGTGACATTTCATATATCATAATGAGAATTAAAAAAAATGTTATTATGAAAATAAATATTTCAAAAGAGATAATGTGTAACATTTTTTAAATCACAATAAAATTAAAAATTCTTCCAATGAAAATAAAAATTATTTGGTAGATGATTTATCCGATATTGTATCTCAATTTTTTTCAAAGAAAACGTATACAAGGGTTTTATTGCATTATTTTCTCTTTGACTGATATATACTATATAAAAAATATGATGATTTTATTGAAAATATATATTATAAATAAATAAATATTTAAAAAAATGATATGAAAAATATGGGATCTAAATTCGATATGCAAAAAACATATATGATAGGCAGAATATATATTCTTCATTCCTAGAAAATAATATATTTAGTTATGCAAAAATATAGGTTGCCAAAATTTGTATTAATTAGGTATAGAAGGTAATTTTTCATAACGGAAAGATAGCTATCATGTTTCTTAAATTGAGCGACTATTTTCTTAAATTGAGCGGAGAGAGAATTTTTTTTTAAATGGGTATAAGTCGGAAAAAATTTCTCTCTCTGCTCAATTTAAGAAAAAAGTCATTCAGAATAGCCGCACCCTTTTGGATGATACATTAATTATAGGGTTAAAAATAAAAAGTAAATAAAAATGAATCATGATAAGGTAAATGAAAGAAGAAGAAGAAGAAGAAGAAGAAGAAGAAGAATAATAATAATAATAATAATAATAATAATAATAATAATAATAATAATAGTAATAATGTATTAGTTTTCATTCATAACATTAAAATTCCTATTATGTAACAGTCAAATAAAAATTGTAATAGAGAACAAAAAGTAAAGAACTAACCAAAAAAAAATTAAAGGGTAAATAGTTGTAAATCTACATGATTTACGCATAATATTTGGATTGTTGGAGAGATATACATAGTTATCAAAAGTAACGATATGTTGTCTCTTAATTATGAGGGGTAATAATGTCATTAGTTAAAAAGTTGCCTGGTCGAATCAAATCATTGCCTAGCAATATCATTTTCCAAAGTTTGATTAAGATGTTAAGTACTAGAACTTTCATATTTATGAAATATATTGGATCAAGATCCTACTTTCGAAAGTGATTTCAATTAGTTTGAACTTCTGATGGCGGCGTATTCATTTGAATGTAACTTTGACTGGTACGAAATTGATTTGATTTGTATTTAATTTTAATTCAACTGTCCTTCTAGAAATGACTGATTTGTTGATCTTAATTGGATCATTGTTGAATTCATGTAAAACTAATGCATACATAATCAAGTGTAGTGAGTTCGATTTAGACTTCAGGAATATCTCCATCAATTCATATATTTTGATAAATAAAAAAGATAACATCTTACATGATTATAAGTATGAGTATTATTAATGACAGGTGAAAATCATTTCCAGCAGTCAGTTTTTAATATATCAAATGCCGAACTTAAACAAGAAAAAACAATCTAGTGAAAAATTATAAAGGTCAACTATGCTTAGGATTACCAAAACCAACCAAAATCTCAAACATCACATTATTATACAAGCCACCAACTAAAATTCAAAATTAAAACTAAATTTAAATCCTCAAAAAAGTCCAAAGCGACACAAACAATAGATTTGAAATAAGAGGAAAAATACTATCTTATTTGGGATTTCTTAAGACGATAATTACAGAATCGCCACGAAGAAACATTTTGCTTATAAATCTATCTTTATTGATTGGCAAAGCTTTTTTCTTCCCTTTTCCTGTTTTTGGTACCTTAAAATTTCCAAAAAGAAAATAAAATATTAGATTCTTTAAACCCTAAACCCTACAAGAGTAAATTATATAAAGGGATAAAAAAAATCCTATCTTTTATTAATACTTCAAAAAAAAAAACTCTTGTGTTTTGAATCTCATATTAAATTCAGCCTTGAAAAATGAAATAAATAGTTTTCAAAATATTTAAAAAAAACATAAAAAAATCTTTTAAAAAATAAAATTAAAAAAAAATACCTCGGTCCACATTTCTCTGACATTTTCAAGTACCATATTGCAATGGCGATCAAAAGCTCTAACACGACCCAACAATTTCTTATTATTTCTGCAATTTATCAGTACCTAAAAATGAAAAAATAAAAATAATAAATATCAGAAAATAGAAATAAAAAATATACATTTGGATGAATAATATTTTGACCTGAGTATTATTTTTGACACTCATCATTAAAACTGAGAGAGGACCAGTGTTGAATTCCTCTTCTTCTTTCTTAGTCTGTTTTAAAAAAAAATATTGAAATTTTGTAAAATTAATCAGAAATTAAATAGAGAAAAAAACAAATAAGATTTGTGTAATATGAAAAAAACTTACGTTGGTTTCATCCTCCATTGATGCTCCTACAAAAACAACAAACAATATTATATTATTTGCGATTTTCTAAAAGAACCATTAATGAAAAATACACAATACAATAAAAACAACGAGCAATTGAAACCAAAGAAGGAATAATTACGAAATTCTAATGTATGTTCAACAGCACAAGAGTAATAATCGAATCACGAGCTTAATTCGAAGGATTCAACAAAAAAAAAAATCAATATTTAGTTCATTAAAAATCCATCCGAAACAAACGAAACAAAAACTGGGGTAAAATCAACAGATCTAATTAAACAACCTGAAAAGAAAAGAAATGAAAAAACACTAACCCTGAATTAAAATCAGTTGAATCGAAAGAGAAGAATCAAAAGGAATTAGCGCAGTATTCGCAAAAACCCTAGAAACACAAGCACACAGTTCTCTTTCCTTTTCGAAGCTTAATAATAATGCTTCTAAGCAAATTCCAAATAAGTAAAGGCCCAATTCGTTTATCACTTATTTGGGCTTACATTTCATGTATCGACCCAATTCAGTTAATAGGGCTCGTATAATAATTATTTTGTAGAATAATGTATGATATAATGTACTGATTATGATTTATGATAGGAGAGTAACGTTGTTTTTTGAAGTACGGTTGTTACGTTCAAACTTTGGACAGGCTTCTGTTCCTTTATGAATATTTGATTTAAGGAAGAATTTGGCTGTTAGTTTTGTTTAATAGTCGTTAAATTATGGTAAACATTATCAAATTAACAACATTAACCTAACTATAAAAATCAACATTAACCTAATTAACCTTGTTCAAATCTGTAATTAGACTAAATTAACCATTTCAGAACTGTTAACCTTCACTGCTCCAAAAAGCTGTTGCTTCATGATGACTATATAAAATATCAATCAAACGTTCACAAATTTCGTCTCACTCCACACAACAAAATATTTCATCTCCAAAGCGAAAAATGGCCTATTTTCTCAAATTCTTTACTATCTCTCTTGTGAGCCTTCTCTCCATTGTTACTAGTACGAAATCTCAACTTGTACCGGCTCTTTATGTATTTGGAGATTCTTTGGTCGATGTGGGAAACAATGACTATCTCAACGTAACTCACAAAGCAAATTTTCCGAATTACGGTGTCGATTTTCCTGGCGGAAAACCGACAGGGAGGTTCAGTAATGGCTTAAATGGTCCAGATTTTGTTGGTATGTCCAATTTTCTTAAAGTAGTGGTTAACCAAAGATAAAATCATTCATTACAATATATTTTGAAAGCCTAAATTATGAAAATATGCATTCTCTTATTATCCCTTACAATGTTTTTTTAATGTTGTATTATCAGCACAATTTCTAGGGTTTCCTTTGAGCCCACCGCCGTACCTTTCTATAACAAACGTGAATCAAATGCTAACAGGTGTGAACTTCGGTTCTGCCGGATCTGGAATTCTAAACACAACCGTGAGTCAAATTTAATGCAACTTTTCTCATTTTTACTAATTTATTCTTACGAAAATATAATTTCTTACTGATGTTGTATAACTGAACAGGGACTAGGAACACTGAGCATGGAGACTCAAGTCAAGTATTTTCGCAACGTAACAAAGGCTCTCAAGGAGAAACTTGGGAAGAATCAGGCTGAAAATTCCATTGCCAGATCAATTTTTCTGTTTTCCACAGGGAACAACGATATATTTGATTATTTCATCAAAACCGGAGCTAACAATACGGCCTCCAACCAGAAATTCATCAATTACCTTGCTAACAAGTTTATCGATCGCTTTCATGTATTATACTATAAATCCCTTTTTCCTACACTCTTCTTTAAATTCTATGATTTTACAATTCGTTAATTGTCATTTTTTCAGTCTCTTTACAAGCTCCAAGCGAGACGGTTCATTATATTCGGGACGGCACATCTCGGATGCATTCCGGCAATGAGAGCCCTGAGTCCTACAGGAGACTGCACTGCCATTCTGAACGAGATGTCTGTTCAGTTCAACCAAGTTTTTAAAAAACGAGTGATAGAATTGAGCTCTAAATTGTCAGGAATGAAATACTCTTATGTTGACGCCTACAAGATGTTGTCCGCAATATTTGCCACCCCCTCAGATTTCGGTAAGAAACAAAGAACAGATTTACATTATATATATTTTCTTATATTTATATAATGTTTTTCTATTTTTATGTACTATTTTGAGTCATTTGTAGTACTCTTTTTTAATGAACATATACTTAGTATATACTCTTTTAGCTATTTATATACTATTTTATACCCTCTATATAGTATTTTGTGTCATTTATATGTTGTTCTTTTATACTTGCATATTATTTTTAAAAACCCATATATGTATATTCTTTTAATCATTTTATACTCTTTTTGAAAAATAAATATTGTTTTTCTATGCATATACGTAAAAACAATTCTCCAACAGCAAATACGTATTACATTTGATATTTATATACAGTTTTTATTTATACTTTCTACACACTACTTCGTCATTTATATATTATTATTTGATAATTAGGGTTTAAGGACGTAAAAACGGCATGTTGCGGGGCGGGAAAATACAATGCAGAGATCGGATGCTCTGCAAACACAACTTATTGTGCTGATAGATCGAGTCTTTTTAATTGGGACAGATATCACCCAACTGAAGCAAACTCACGAATGGTGATCGAATTGACGAAATTCGATTGTCAAATTTACACTTCGCCCATCAACTTTCACCAGCTCGCCACGTCAGCGTGATTTAAGAGGCCTTTTCGTTTTGATTTGCATGATTTTGTTTTGTTTATCGTTCTAACCATGTAATGAGTACGGATTTGTTTAATAGTCGGATTTTTTTTCTTTAATTCTACTTGCCTAAATGAAGGATAATTATTTCAAAAATCTAGACTTTTCATCCCAATTGCGCTTCTTCACTTGGATTATGTCTGGTTGACTGAATGATCTTGGTGTGTTTATATTAATCTAGCCATACAATGAATCAATACGAATCAAAATGTTCTGTTTGAATTATTCTCGCCTAAAAGAAATACAAATTAATTCGAAAATCCACTCAAGACTTGAAATCTGAAGCCCATTCAATATGATTTCTTGTATTAACCTGAACGCATCCAAAATGCTCCTTGTCGCCTTTTGCCTTTGTACTTTCGCCTCGCAGTACCAGGTGGCGCCTTTTCAAAATAATTAAAGGAAAATTTTAGCTTTAAATATATAAACAAATAATTGGCAAGATAAATAAAATAAATAACCTTAAGGTCGGATTTGAGAGAATCTTCAAGTTCACTTAAGGCAGGCATTGAACCGCCTTGCATGGCTCCCATTAATTTCTTCATTTTTGCCCTCATTTGAAATAATTGCGCCACCAATTGACTCACCTACAAAATTCATACAATTAATATATTATTATACAAGTAATATATTTATATTATATTAGTATAATAATATAAATATAGTTTCTATTAACCTGATTCTCAGTCTTTCCAGATTCTGCCGCGACTCTTTTTCTCCTCTCGCGAGATTCGGCCAAAATCTCTGGTTTTTCTCTCTCATCTAAAATAATAAATAAAATAAAATTATATCACAAATCACAAATCACAAATATTATAGTTTTAACTCAATATTTACAAATAAACAGAAGGTTTTTACGAGTAAAAAAAAGATAATTAATTAATACCAGGAGACATAGCATTTATTATCGATTCCATAATGTCCAAACTTTTTTCCGCGTCACGTATTTGCGCTGGTGTCACCTATTACCAAAACAAAACAAAACAAAACCAAAAAAGATCTTAAACAATAATATTAAATTGCACAAAATTTGTATTAAATTAGAAAAAAAAAATGGAAATTTTATGACCTTAGACATGCCGGGAATCATGCCGATTATTTTGCTCATGGACCCCATTTTGGCCACCATTTTTGTTTGTTTTAACATATCGTTGAAGTTGAAATCTGCGCTCATTATTTTCTTCTGCATTTCTTCTGCATCCTCTTTCTTCATCTGAACACCCAAAAAAACAAGAAATAAATAGTTATTATCTCATCTTCCAAAAATATTAAATATTATCTTATCGTACAAAAATAGAAAGGGATAAATGCACCGTTAGTCCCTGTACTTTAATAGGATCGAAATTTAGTCCTTGTACTATTAATTTGACATGCTTGGTCCTTGTACTTTATGAAAACATGCATGATTAGTCCCTAGGTTAAGGACTAATTATGCACAATTCTATAAAGTACAGGGACTAAACATGCCAAATTAATAGTACAGGGACCAAATCACAATCCAATTGAACTACAAGGACCAACAGACAATGCAATTAACTCGAAAAGTTGGATTGCGATAATTATCCATCATTTATGATTGCATTGTTTGTTAGTCCCTGTGGTTCAGTTGGATTACGATTCAGTCCTTGTATTATTAACTTGACATGATTGGTCCCTGTACTATTAGTTTGACATTATGTACAAGGGACCAAATCGCAATCCAACTAAACACAAGGACTAACCAACCAACTATCCGTTTAATTTATTATTATTATTATTATTATTATTATTATTATTATTATTATTATTGATTTTATTTTTTATTTAATTTTTATTTTTTATAATAAAAATCAAAATAATAATAATAATTAAATAAATAAATCAATAAAATAATGATTTATTACCATTGTTATTATTTTATTATTTTTAAATGGCTTACGATTTCTTCTGCTTTTTCGACGAAGGAGAGGACGTCGCCCATGCCTAGAATGCGGCCGGCCATTCTATCCGGGTAGAATAGTTCCAGGTCCTCCATTTTTTCTCCTCGACCCACCATCTTTATCGGCTTACCCGACACCTAGTTAAATTAAATAAATAAATTAATAATAATAATAAATAATAATAATAATAAATAAATAATATATATCAATAATAATAAAATAGAAATAAATAAAAAATAAAAATAGAAATAGAAGTAGAAATAGAAAAGTAAAAATAGAAAAATATAATAAGGTAAAAAAATTAAAATTAAAATAAAAAAATAAAAAATAACAAAAATTAAAATAAATAAATAAAATTAAAATTAAAAATTAAAATAATAATAAAAATATATATTAAAATTAAAATTAAAAAATAAATATAAATATAATGATAAAAATAAAAATAAAAATAAAAACAAACATAAAAATAAATAAATAAAATAATAAATTAATTATAAATAATGATAATAATAAATAAATAATTTATTTATGGAAATACTTCTTTAACGCTAAGAGCGGCCCCGCCTCGCGAATCGCCGTCCAATTTCGTCAGAATCGCGCCGGTTATTCCGACCTCAATATTAAATGTTGTTACAAGCGCTAAAATAATAAAACAAAATAAAATTCATTCATTCATTCATTTAAATTAATTAATTAATTAATTAAAAAAATAAAATAAAAATGTTTGTACCGGCGGCTTCTTGACCGGTCATAGCATCAACGACCAACAAAACTTCGGTCGGATTTACGGCCTTTTTTACTTCCTTTAATTCTTCCATCATACTTTTATCGATCTAACAAAATAAAATAAAATAAAATAAAATAATCACAAATATATTCAAAAAAATCATAAAAATAAATTCATTTTTTATATTTAAACCTGGAGCCGGCCGGCCGTATCGACAATAATTACGTCAATATTATTCTTTTTTGCTTCATTTAAACCGTTTTTTGCAATTTCTGACGGTTTTACGTCTTTTCCTTCTGAATAAACCGGCACTCCTACCTAAAATAAAAAAAATAAAAAAAAGTAACACAACAATATTTCTATAAAAATAATTAAAAAGTTAAATAAATGAATTACTTGTTGGCCAAGTATTTGTAATTGGTCAATCGCAGCAGGCCGATAAACATCTCCAGCCACAAGCATACAACTCTTCCCCTGTAAAATAAATAAATAAATAAATAAATAAATAAATAAATAAAATAAAATAAACGCCTTATTAATCGCAATTCACAATTTTCTTTAAACCCCCCTTCCAAAACACACACTCACACACCCAAATGAGTCCTTATTAAATACATAACCCTATTTTTCTTTCTTTTCCCAAAATGAGGCCTTATGAAATAAAAAAAATTAACCAATCCCAATTATCTTATTTTTTCCCAAAACGAGACCTTATTAAATAAAAACATCAACTAATCCCAATTTTACTTTACTGTCTTCCAAAATAAGGACTAATTTTGTTTTCAAACTGTCGAATTGAATTGCACCGTACCAGTTTTTGAGGTAAAAAGGCAAGTTTAGCGCAAACGGTAGTTTTACCGACGCCTTATTAAATATTTTTTTGAATAAAATTAACTTTACTCAAATATATATCAATTAGAATGACTAAAGTTGTAAGACCTTAACAAACAATAGGAGCTTCTATGCGATTTCATAAAGAACAGATACATTTTTTTTTTTTGCAAATTTCTTTCTTTTTTATTTCAAAATGACAACTCATTAATTAAATTAAATTAAATTAAATTAAATTAAATTATGAAAAATCAAATACGAGTTTTTTGAGATAGAAGGCGAGTTTGGCGCAAACGGTAGTTTTGCCGACGCCCTGCAGACCGGCTAAGAGGATGACGGTGGGACCCGTCTTGGCGAACTCTAAGTCCGCCACCTGTCCCCCCATCAACTGCACCAGCTCATCACGCACTATCTGAAAGCAAAGGAATAAATAAATTAATTAATAAATAAATACATAAATAAATAAATAGATAAATGAATAGATAAATAAATAAACATATATATATATACACTAAATGGAAAAATAAATAAATAAATAAATAGAAAGATAAATAAATAAATATATATATATATATAAATAAATAAAAAAGGTAGTTAATTCACGATTTTGACAATTTGAAATCACGCAGTTTTCTGCAATTTAGGAATAAAATAGGGGCTTTTTGCAAATTTTTGACATAAAATAGGGTTTCTTTTTTGGCAATTTTGGCCCACAAAAAATGTGTTTTTTTAGTTTGTTTTGCATTTTTGGCATAAAATAGGGCTTCTTAGCAAAATTTTGGCAAAATAGGGGCAATTTTGGAATAAAATAGGGTTTTTTTTTTCATAATTTTATAAAATAAAATCATACTTTGACTAATTGTTGGTCAGGTTGAACGCCTCTGATCAAACCGGTTCCGACAGCCTGGTCAGAAACCGACTGCACAAATCGCCGCACCACTGGTAAGCTTACCTGCCCAAATTAAAAGCCAATTTCAATTTCTTAAAATTAAAATTTCATGAAATTGTTAGAGATTAAGTGTTGGGTTTCTCACGTCGGCTTCTAGAAGAGCTCTTCTGATGTCTCGCATTGGTTCCGCGATGTTTTCCTTTGTCAAAATTTCTTAAAAATAAGAAAAAAAGATAAGGAATTGGTCAATATAAGTTCAAAGAATTCAACGTTGTGGATAATTAAAATAGAAATTCGAATTGAACTTAAGAAAATGGATTTGAAACGGACCAGCGCCTCTGAGTTTGTTCCAAGCTGACTCAAATCCAGTCGTGAGCTGGCCAAACATCTCAGCTCTCACCTTCAATCGATTCCTGCCCAGAATTCCGCGCTTCAAACCACCCAAAAAAATAAATATTACAAAAATGCTAAGATTTTTTGAGTGTCTAATTTCCCCAATTTCACTTCAAAATCGATCGACTGAGCGCTACAAATTGAAAACGAACTTACAGAGATGGTGATGGCAGAAGAAGGCGGAACGGAGCCGAGAGACCTCTGAGTCCATGAAGGCAAGTTCGTCGAGCTTCGAGAGGCGGTAGCTGTGGACCGAGTCCATGAGAAATGGCGGGAAGCCACCGAGGGGAGAGCGAGAGTCTCCATTGAGAAGAAAGAGAAGAAGAGAGTGAAGTGAAGAGAAGAGGAGATAGTGTTGTAATTGTTTCTTTGTAGATTGATTCATTATGTGAGTCTGATTAAACTGGATATTATTTACACTACATAAAATGTATTATCTATAATCTGGAGGCCCGGCCTGGACTTTAGCCCATACAGACTTCGGTCAAATATCAGACATTTTTTTTTTAAATATTACTGTTTTGGAAAATAATTCAACAAATATCATTCTTTTTAAAATAATTAAGAAACTACTATTTCCGTCAGTTATTTTGACGGAACATGATATATTTTTTTTTATTTTTCTTAAAAAATCTTAATTAGGCTAAAAAATACTGTTCCGTCAAGTTCTTTGGCGGAACAGGTTAAAATAATTTTCAGTGATTAGTAAGGAGATTTTGAAAAAAATATATATATATTGTTCACTGTTCCGCCAAAGGGTGTGGCGGAACAGTGTTTATTTTATTTTATTTTTTTATAAATTTTCAGCTTTTTAGGGGCAAAAAAATATAAAATAGGTTGTTCCGCCAAGCTTGTTGGCGTAACAATATTTTTTTTATTTTTTAACTAATTTCCTTTCTAAATTTGCAGTTAACGTTAAAAATTAAAAATAATTAACCTGTTCCGCCAAATAGGCTGGCGGAACAGTATTTTTTCTCCTAATTAGGATTATTTAAGCCTGCTAAATGGCCTGGACGTGTTCCGCCAGAATCCTTGGCGGAACAGAGTGGAACAGAAGTCTGTTCCGCCAAAATGGCTGGCGGAAATAGTAGTTTCTTAATTATTTTCAAAAGAGAAAAGTCCATTTTTGGCCCCTCGACTATTGAACTAGTCCCTTTTTGCCCCCTTAACTTTTTATTGATCCACTTTTAACCCCTATTAATAAGTCCATTTCTCACCCCTCCATCCGTTAAATGCTTATGTGTCTGTTAACTTGACACGTAAGCATTGAGTTGGCATATTATTTTGACAAATAAGCAACGAGAGCGTAGCTTTTAAAAAATATATAATATATTCAAAAGAATTACACTTTTTAATAAAAATATTATTTTAATAAAACGTATCTTATATATTTCTAAATAAATTTAATCAATGAGAAGATTTATCTAGAACCAAATTATATACTCAATGAAATAACCAAATTATATACTCAATGAAAGGAAAAATTATCGCTTCTAATTCTTTCATCATATCATCCAAAAAACAATAATAATAGACATATTAAATATCTTAACAAGATTAAATATTCCAAAACATAAAATAATTCTCAAAATACTCCTCATAAAACTATAATTTAATCAAAAGCTATCATTCATCACCAAAATATTACAATCCATCATTGAAATAAATACTAATATTTCAATCTAAATCCACAACACTCTCTTGTGATTCTGATCCCCTCTTCACGTTCGCGTCAGTGCCCTGTTTTTAATTGAAAAAGTTATATTTTGTGAAAGTTTTAACAAATCCCTTAAATTTGCAAAAAATTACAAAAAAGAAAAGCTCAACACACTGAAATTTACTCAAAACACATCAAATTCCCAAAAATTTGAATAAAAATTTGATGAAATTTGCTCAAAGTACCACATAAATTTATTCTCTAAATTTTGCCGAAAGGTCTCGAATTTTCTGAAAAGACCTCGCATTTGCTGAAATTTTCACAAAAAACCTAAAATTTGTTGAGATTTCTAAAAAACCCATGAAATTTGCTTAAAAAACCCTTAAATTTGCTGAAATTTCCATAAATCCTGATTATTGCTGAAATTGCAAAAATACCCTGAAATTTACTAAATTAACCCTGAAATTTGTTAAAAATACCCTGAATTTACTGAAGTGAGAATACGTCCTTTGATGTACACTCTTCGTGTACCATGAGGAGACAAAATCTATTGGCTCTTTCTTCATATCAAATATCGCACAAATAGAATAGAATGAGGGCAAGGAATATTTTTATTGCATTTTACAATCCTTAATTGCTTTAATATTTTTATTCAACTTTTTCACAATTTTAGGGCAAATGTCATGGTGATACTTTCTTAATTTCCATCCCGCTTGTGAAACAATTCTCGCTTCATATTTCTCTGCAAGAACCCGTGCACTGGCATAACTACACTTAAAAGAATGCAAGCACTTATGTTCAGAATTCAATGATTTAATCATAAAATTGCCGCTTTGCTTATGTAATGAGGCATACAAATACCAATCACAACATGGCCATTTGCATACCGCTTTAACCCTTTCCTTTTCATTTTTCTTAAATTTAATATCTTTTGCATTTTTAATTGCATAGTTTTTAACCACCGCTCTGAATTCCTCCACTCCGGTAAACATCATTCTCAGAGAGAAACCTATTTTTCCTTGTGACTGCTTGTTCATCCACTTCTTCATCACTATAGAAAAAACTACCACACTCACTAGAATCAAAATATTCACTATCTTCTTCACTCTCTTTCTCCTCCATCACTTTATCGATAGATGAATCAACCAGAGAATACAACCCTACCACTTCTTCGTCAACCGCCACATATAAATCAATTAAGTCATGGTCCCAAAAGCTGAAACAGAACCTATACTGAAAATGGACCCAATAAATTTCAAAAAAAAGAAAATGGACCCAATAGTCCAATACTGACCTTGCAAAAGCTGAAATTTTCAAAAAAGTTGCCCAAATCAGGGGGAAAGAACAAGAGGAAAAGCAACAAATTTGCAAAAGCTGAATGAATTATTACTTCTGAAATGAGAATAATTTCGCAAGGAACTAGGAACCCAATCCTCAAAACGTCAAAGAAATATCATATTGGGATTCAAAACTCCAAATTGGACCACTGACAGAGAGAGAGAGCAACTCTGACGAGATTCGAGTATAGAGTTTTGGTGCCTTCGCTTCGCTCAGAGGAGACGAAGAGTTGGAAGAAATGGAAAGAATACGAGGGAAAAGAAAAGAAACGAGGGGTAAGAAATTTTTATTTTTTCAAATAACTGATGTCAGACTTGCCATGTCAAAATAACATAACTCATCGCTTAGGTGTCAATTAACGATTTAAGAGATGAAATGATTAAATATAGGTTTATTAAACAGTCGAGGGTTAAAAGGAGATCAATAAAAATTGAGGAGTCAAAAGAACTAATTCAATACTCAAGGAGTTGAAAATGAATTTTTCTCTTTTCAAAACGATGGTATTAAAATCAATAATGATAGGATGCCAGACCAAAGGACCCGACCTTATCCCGATGGCTTGCGTGGAGCTCTCCTTTTTCCACGTTGGGTACAGATTGAGACGGAAAAATACTTCCGTCTGGAACCCGGCTCGCGGATCTACTCGTCGGACCCGCCTGTTCGCAACCCGTTAGTCAGCTCGAACGAAACTCAAAACGGGAAAGAAGAGCGTGGATGGAAACAGAGATGTCCTCTTTCTGATTTCACCAAGAAAAAAATCTGATTTCACCAAATAACCCTAGGCGGCAGCAATTTTGGTCCTCTTTCTTGTCCTTTGTGTGGTCTCCATTGAAATTGAGCAAGCAATTTGGTTTTTGATATTTTTTTTATTTAGTGTGTATTGAAGAAACAGAGAGCTTTGTTTCTATCCACTAATTATTTAATTGATTTTTTTGATTATTCTGGTTTCTTATTAAAGAATAAGAAACAGAAGAGCCTAATTAATTTATGTGTATTGGATTTGAGTATACAAAATTCTTTTTATGTGATATGTAATAAATGAGTATAATATTTCTGTAATGGGGATCATCTAACCACTGAATTCAAAAAAAATAAAATCTAACATACTTATTTTATATATTATTTTTTGCAATAAAATTTATGATTTCATATGTAATTATAATTGGTGAATAAGAGTTCAATTTGGGTTGAATTAGTAATTTTCGGAGTAATTATGGTCGAATTATAATTTTTTTTTTTTGAAGGAAATCGGCTTTGCGGAGTTTCGGACCCACGACATTTGGGTTGGTGGGGTGATATCTTACCACTCTATTAGAGGCGGTTTGACATGGTTGAATTATAATTGAATGAGAATTTAATTATATGCAACTAATCTATATGTTTATTGTTAGAAATTATATGCCGCTAGTCAGGTGTGGAAAAGTAATATGCCGAACTTGTCGAATTTTAGAAATTATATTTAGTAGTATGTTGATGTAATAGATGATTTTTTTTTACTTATGTTTTGTTTTGTGTTGGGTTTGTATGTTTGATGCTTGTTGCTTGTTGCTAGATTTTTGTTATGAAGATATTTAGATGAATTATACTAGAATCTATTATGAATTTTGTTAGATTTTAATAAGAGTTTTGTGAGATTATCTTATGCCTTTTGATAAATTGTAGTTAGATTTCATTAGAATATTTTTATAATTTTTCCAATATTTTTGTGAAGTTTACTGTTACATATAACATGTTATGTTCAAAAAAGATTAAGAAAACACAAAAAAAATTTAATAATAACAAAAACTTTTTTTTTCAAATATAATAAATATCCCTATCATACATTCATACATCAATTTACTACTAATTTGTTACAAACTACATCATTGTAATAAAATTTCCATTGTCTCCATCTCCGGCTTCACAATCGTCAACCCATCTCATACTTGAAACCAAAGCCTAATTCCTAAAAACCCAGTGTAGAATTTCCCAAATGGCTGCACTTATGGAGTGGTTTTCTCTATCTTGATCTTCCTTCTTTTCTACATTATTTATTCCACATTTTAATGAGATAATAATTATAAAATATTTCACACTTTAATTTAAGAAAAAGAAAATTATACTTGATTTTCCTTGTAGCTCTTAATAAACTCTGGATTAATCACAACCATAACCCTCATATACAAATCCACATTAAAATCGCATAAATCATCAAGCACCAATCTTTAGGTGTGTACGTACCATCTTTCTGATTCTCATGTCTAGCAGGTTTCATTTTTCAACTTTTTCGGTCATTCCAAGATATTCGACGCAACATTCAAGTACCAGATTATACGGGATTTAGGGTCATGACCATTGCGTAACATAATTTCGCGCAAGTATCAAAATGTTTTGGGCCTCCAGGAAATTCACATAAGAAGATTGCATCCGTACCGTCTTCTGTTGTAAGCAAGTACCGGTCTTTGGAACTGGAAAATAAATAAATAAATGAAATAATGAACTGATAAATCATATTGAGTGAGAGAGGGATTTTTTTTTATTTCCTTAAGAATTAAGGGTATTTTTGCGATAATGTAAGCCTGATTTTGCAATTATTTGCACATACAGTGAAACAATGGATGAAAATTTCCGGAAAAAACCAAGAAAAAAAAACAATTGCTGCTAAATGATAGTTGCAACCAGTGCAATCAAAATTAACTCAAAATTTAGGAACTCAGGCCCTACAGCAATAGGAAATCACAAATTCAAAACCAATTAGATACTAATTATGCCAAATTAACTGATTAAAACCTGGATAAAGGGAGAGGAGATGATGAGAGGGTAGAGAAGAGCTCACAATTAGATACTAATTGCCAAATTAACTACAGCAATAGAAACTCACAAATTTGTCGTTCTTTCTGATGAGAGGGTAGGCAATGGAGCTTTTGTGTAGCTTTGACTTTGAGGAGAGCGCTCAGAAGAGGAGAGGAGGCGAGAATGGAGCTTTGAGGAGAGTAGACTGACTTTTAATGATGGGAGTTCGTTCTATTAAGAATCCATCGATTGTAGATTTCATTCAAGGGAGAGGAGACGAGAGTATAGCTTTGAGGAGAGAGAGCAAAGGGGAGAGGAGAGGGGAGTATAACTTTCAGAGTATACTTTGAGGGGACGAAACCAAACGGCGTGCCTTTTTATTTTCTTCCGTTTAACTCTCCGTGTTCTGACGTGGAAAGAGCGGATTCGCCACATCAGCGGTCGGTAGATGGTCGGGCCATTTGGTCTGGTATCGTAGCGTTATTGTATTAAAATATCAAGCCCCGCTACCCAGGCAGCAACGAACCGAATTCCAAATATATAAAAACTCAATATAAAATTTACTTTTTCGTCTCTCTCTTCCCTTTTTTTAATATTCTTTTCTATCTTTTCTATATTCAAATTTATTATCTTTTCTAGAATGTGGTCATGTCATAAAATTAATGATTTGATTATTTCCTCAGCTGCATTTCATTGATGATTAATGGAATCCTATTTAAAAAAATTGTACATAATTTGAGATATACTTATTTCAGACTTTAAGGCCTCTTAAAAATAATCGTTAAAGGGAGTCTGATTCTTCTGTGGCCAAATGGGCCATGCAGCCGACTGCTGAGCAATCAGCGCCACTTATCATTCTTGATGGAGTGTGGGACCCACATATATGGCTGCCGGCTGCATGACCCATTTGGCCACAGAAGAATCGGACTCCGTTAAAGACCCCGAAAACACAAAATCTTCCCTAATCTGGATGATATTATTTTTTAATTTTATGTTAATTGTTTCTGTATTTTTTTTCTCAGTCTTTTACAAATGACATTTGGATCCAGAAATATAAGGAATAGTAAGATCCATACTTAAGGTTTTTGATTATTTTTTTTTCTTTTGAGATTCAACTCATATTTGATGGATTGATCGTAGACTTTGTTAAATATATACTACATAAATTTGTATTTATCGGGGCTTAAACAATATAATCTCTTTACTACAAATGTAATTACTCTACCAACTAGACTATATGTCATTTGTAAGGTTTTTGATTAGTTAAATGTCATGAATTACAAAATCAAGATTTTCATTGCCATTATGTTACTAGAGCAATTTCTAACTGCTTACATAAACTAAACATTTGGTCATTGTTTGAAATTGTCAATTAATTTCCTCAAGAAAATACCTCAAATCGACAAGATTGTCCTTGGATTTATCTATTTGTAGAGTGTTGCAAATAGCGGTCCGTAGCGGCGCTCTAGCGGCGCAATAGCGGTTTCTGGAAGTTAAACGCTGCGCGCAGCGATTTGTTGCGGTGTAGCTTTTTTCGACGATTTAGCGGTGAAGCGGTCGCAATAGCGGTGCTGCGTGTGTATGTTGCGGTGTAGCGGTTGAATAGCGTTTTTGATGGATTTTTTTTTAATGGATTTTTTTTAATAGATTTTTTTTAATGGATAGATATATTGCATTTTAATATTTTAATATTAATCATATTTTGATTTTTCACATGTAACTTTTGGCAAGAACATTTCAACTTTTATTGGTAATATTTTAATATTAATCATATTTTAGTGTTGCATATTTTTTTTTTTAAATTTTGTAGTGCATATATTGCGTAGTGGTATATAAGAAAAAAATATTTACACATATTATCCGCTATAAAAATGTATCTCCGCTATATTTACGCTATGCGTTGCGCTATACGCAATTCGCTACATGAAAATCCTAAACGCAACACACCGTTAAATGCTATTTGCAACCTTGATTTGTACCATTTGCAATGGTATCTTTATTCTTTAGAAAAAGTTGTGTTGGAATATGATCTTTTTGTGATGCTTTTGATCTTGACAGATTAAGGTATATGATGTTTTTTCTTCATAAAAAATATCTCATGTCTCCTACTTTCTATGATACATTTTTTTTTAATGGGTACTTTCTATGATACATTTTACCATATGATTTTTTTCCCCTTTTTTGTTTGAATCTTCAGAAGGCGATTGTCTTCTGAGATAAATCATTAAATAATAAAATTCAAAGTACAAAAATATTTACAAACATTTCAGAGAAGAAAAAGAAGAATAAAGGTCTTTTTGAAAAGTTTTTTTTTTTTTGAAGTTCGTCTTTTTGAAAAGTTTAAAAGCACATTAATTATGAAAGGAAATATTAATTTCTCTTCGTCTCGATTTTGTATTTTATCATTTCGTCGAACATTTCAAAGTGATACAAAACACAAAATATTTTATACTTTTAGCATGTGGAAAAAAAGTCCTAGTTTTTTGTGAACATTTCAAATTTGAAAATGACATGGACCGCATGCATATTGACTTGTGTTTTAGAATGTAGCCTTCACAACAATATCTTTTATATAATTTAGCAACAATATATCGTTGTTAATTTATACTTCATACACTCAAAACACCATCTTAATCTCTTCTTCTTCTTCTCCCCTTTCCATCTCTTCAATGTTTTGTCCCTCTCCTTCGTCTTCTTCTTCTTCTCCTTCGACAATTTCTTCGTCAGGACAGATGAAACGCAACTTTAACCTTCCGTCTCGTCTCGATGCACGCAAATATTCATGAGTCGGTATTCTTATCTCTCTCAAAACAAACCTCCCTTCTTCTCTATACGCTTTAAAACACACCGCAGGCTTTCCGGCCTTCCCAATACTCGAAATAGGAGGTGGAAATTCCTTTGTGCTTTTCGATTTAACATTATTATTGTTACAATCGCTACTAAATTTAAGTTCTCGCCTTTCTAACTCCATCTTTTCCTTGAATTGTGTGTTAAACTCTTGAGTTTCGGATTCTTCGTTCATGACTAAGTCATCTACATCGTCTGAACTCTCAGAACCGAGGCCTTCGGTGCAAAGTTGACGCGATTTCAAGGGTTTTAAAGAGAATATGCTTGATGTGAGGGGGTTTTCGGAAAAGTGAAGCTCGCCGAAAATCTCGGTGAAGGAGGCGGGATCTAAGGGTTTCGTTGGAGTGAGGTTTTGCCATGAGGAGAGAGATTCCATTAGGGTTGGGTTTTCCGGCAATGGTTTTTCAAATAGTGATCTCAAACTCCCACATGTTGTCATGTTCAGAGAGAGAGAGAAAGAGAGAGAGAGAGGCTCACACAAAGAGGGAGAGAGTAGATATGAAAAGAGAAAGAAGAAGAGAGAGAGGAGATATAGAGAGGATGAGTGGTGAAGGTTAGTTTGGCAGTTGGATACAGAGGAGACACACGAGTGGTGAGGCCTTCTTTATAAGGCTCACGGATGTGTTTATATAAAGTTCAACTAAGATTAGCCGTTGAATTTTTATTTTTTTTGAATAAATTAGCCGTTGGATTGTATCATCAAATTATTTTACTACTTTGAGAAGTCTCTCTGATTATTTGATTCTTTCATATTTTGATAAATGAAAAAGACAATGTCTCTGTTGAGAAAGATATTAACTTGATATATTTCCAACTAAGGAGCAGATAAGATTTCTCAAAAGCGACTCAAATGCAAATAATAACCACATAATAACGGTTTGTGTGTGAATATAGCAAATCAATTATAGCCTCACTCTGATGGCGCTTTGTTCTTTCTATAGCCTGTCATGCAATGAAAGGTTGGTTTGTGGACAAATAAAATGATGAGAATTTCGAGATTTATACCAAGAATTTGCGATAAGAAATGATATAACATGATGAAAGTTATATTTACGGATAAAATGATATACTTTACAAAAATAAATGTCATATCAGAAAATTGATAAAAAATATGAAAACAGAATATTATCTTAAGAAGTTGATGGCGCCAAAAGGAAGAAAGTATCAAAAAAAGAAAGAACAACAAGAATTTAAAATATTTACAAAAGCAAACAAATTATTTCACCATTTAAACATCAATTTTTCAGAAAATCCAAATCCAGTTAGCTTGAAATTCATTCATCCATAAACCAAATTCAAAATACAAAAAAAAACATCCAAACAAAACACACCCAAATCCCAAACCCCACTCTTAAAACAAACCCTAATCGGCCATAACAAGCCAGTCAGTCATCTAAGAATTTTACAAACAAACCCCCAATAAAAAAATATTACAATTTTCCCCCAAACTTTTACCTCCAAGCCTCAATCCTCTCGTTCTTCGAGTTGAGACGGCTCACAATGCTCGATTTCTCCTTCAATTTCTCAAATTGGCCCTTCCCTTTTCTCGATTTTCTATGACTAGGGCTCCTTAGAGCCTTATTCTTGCGCGGCAAGTTTAAATTCACAACACTCGCATTATTACAACCGCTGCTCGACCCTTCTATAACAACAGAAGGAGTATCAGAAACGGCAATTTGTTGATCGATCATAAGATCTTTTTCTTCAGAAAGGGAAGGCTCTTCAGAGAGATAACTAATTTCTTCTGATTTAGGGTTTAGTTCTTGTTGGGAAGAAAGAGAATCGAGAGGGAATTTAGGGTTTTGGTGCCCGTTTTGGTCGGACGGATCGAGAGTTGGTAAAGAGGCAGGATCCAAATTCGATTCTTGTCTTTCCTTGAGGGTTTTGAGTATGAGCATTTTTAGAAAGTTCATCACTTGTACTGCGTACATTAGCGCGGTGAGAGGATCCGCCATCTGTAATTATTATGAAACAAATTATTATTTAAAAAAAAATAATCACAAAAGGACCCGTACAATAGAATCATTCAATTTACAAGAAAGCCACACTTATAAGACAAACTTGGTAAAGTTCAAATACTCGAAATAATCTGATTTCCAACTTTTTTTCTCTAACCCAGTTTGGTGTTCCAAGTCCCGCCCCAAATAAAGAAACGAGATTCCTCGCATTATCTTATCTTTTCTTTTCTTATCTTATCTTATCTTATGTCATGTTATATTATCTCACTACTTTTGAGAAGCTTTTATCATGGGTGGATCTTTATTATTTTATGTACCTGAGTCATGTTGGGGGCGAAGACCATGGCGATATTCCTGGCGTTCATCTTATTAAAACTCTCCTCTTGAACTACATCGGCCATGAGATTGATCGCCCAATCCAATAATGCAGCCTCGGTGAGAGGCAGGCATCGCGCCACCCGGCGGGCCTCGTCTTCCGTTTGGCACGCCATCACCTGCTCCGGCGGGATCGAGTCCAGCACCCCTTGCGGCAACTCCCTAAACCACGCCTGCCATAACAAATCATAATAATAATTATTATTATTATAATAGTTGTTATTGTTAGAGCCTGGTACATTTACTTGCTCAGCCCAACCTAAAAGGAAGGACCAGCACCGTATTGTAGTGAAAGAGCTTAAGCTTAGCTGGTGCCGGAAGTAAATGCACTGGTCTGGTTAAGTAACTGCGTTTTCTTTTGGTTATTATTATTATTATTATTATTATTATTATTATTATTATTATAATAAGTATTATTATTATAATAATGATAATAATAATACCTATAATAATAATAATAATTATTATTATAGGTATTATTATTATTATTGCATTAATAAATAATAACAATATATAGAAAATAAAAAAAAATGTTGATCAAATAGTTTGAGATTCATAAAAGTGAGTAGAATAGAAGTATCTATTCGCCTCAATCACCTATTCTAGGGTTAGGGTTAGCATTAAAGGCGTGAGACTCAAACGAGATTGTATAAATTAATAAATAATAATATTATAATACCTTGATAAGGCCGGCGAGACAGTGCACGTCGATTCCGTCCGGTACGATTCCTCTGTTAAGTTGATCCCTCACCAATTCCTCCTGACTATTTTCAGCATTTATTCTGAATATTCCCTCAGCCTGAAAATAATAAATATAATAATAATCAGAATTAACTAACCACATCATTTGTTTATCTTGAGTAGTTTAAAAGGAAAAGATATGGGGAATTTATTCTGAATACTCTCTCTCTCTCTGCCTGAAAATGTTATTTTCAAACACAAATTAAAAGATTTGGGGAATTTATCCTGAATATTCCCTCTGCTGCCTAACAACAATAATAAGTACTAAATCATAATTAATTAATTAATTAATTAGCCTCTGCTTTACGTCTAAATTAAAATACATTACTGAAAATTGCAAAAACAAGAAACTTTTTTGCAGTTTTTTTTCAATAGGTTATGGGGGGCTTATTTGCAATTTTCAATAACACAGGGGCTTTTTTGCGAATTTGCGAAAAGATGCGTACTTTAAGGCCTGATTGTTGGTAGAGACGTCTTTGCAAGAGTAAGAGAATTGTCGGCACGCTATTTCCTCTTGAATCGTAAGACAATTGCATTGATTCTGTCGATACGCCAAATACACTCGCACTAAAAAAATATTAAAAAATAATAAAATTAATAAAGTAAAATAATATAATATTGATGATTTGTGTCGCCAAAAAGATGAAAGGGGGCTTGGAAAAACAAGGGATTACTGTACCGAACAGTAGAACAAAATATTTTTTTTATTTTTCTGTATTTAAAGAAATATTTTGTTTTATTTGTGCTGGCATGACTTAGGAGTTAAGCTTCAAAAGTGTTGATTAAGAGTTGAAATTTCAATTAATAACAGAAAAGACAAATAAAAGGTCTCAATCTAAGACTTTGCTTCAAATTTACGACTGATTTTGCATGAAAAGTAGATTGAAAGCTAGGTCGTAACTACATGTTAAAAAAGATTTGTGCATTACAAACTTTTATTGTTATAATTGTGACAGACATTTGACATGACTAAACTACTGAAGGAAATGTAAATTATGAAGATTTGATATAAAACAAAAGAAATGATGTGTTTGCATGTTAGGAAAACTCTTTTGTAGGTTTACTGGCAAAAAAAGAATGAAAATTTGTATTTTTATCACAAATTAGTGTTTGAACTGTACATGTAAAAAAGTATAAATCTAAAAAAATGAGTGATCTTGTAAAATTTCCGGTCAACGTTTTCGATATTTTTATGATTCAATACCAAATTTACCAGATGGCAAGTATACCAAAATCGAAAAATACTTCCTGATCCAAAAAAAACGTCCAAATTGAAAGCATGTCTTTACTGGCCAATCAAAGAAAGATTTCGATTTTAATTCAAAACATTTCCTTTTTCCACTAAAAATCGAAGAACACAATGCATGCATTCAATTCAACATTATTCACCTCAAATTGTACAAGATATCACCAATTAGGTCCCTCTAATTTCAAAAAAAAAAAAAAAAAAAAAAGAGAAATTCCTCCATGAGCAACCAAAGCTCAGAGCTTCCATTAATGGCGGAAAAAGAAAGAAAGAAAGAAACAGACCTTGCACTGGGCGCACGGCGAGGCACTTCCGGCTCAAACTCGTCAGGCAGGCCAAGAAATCCATGAAACCGATCAAAGGTGACGTGCGCCACGTGTCGCACTTCCGTCGGCCAGCCAATCTCCATCCTTCCTCTTCCTTCTCGCTCCTCTCCCTCCGTCTTGCAACCCACGATCGATTTCCTCACCAAATCGAACAGAAGCGCCCAAAAAGACCAGTCTTGTTCCTCGTTTTGTTGCGTTAGCAAAACAATTCTTCTTCTTGTTGAGCTTGTTGAGGAATTGGTTTGTTGGTGTTGTTGGTGCTTGCGTTCTTCTCCCCGTTGTTCTTCATCGTGCCTTAAATGAGTAGCTGAGCGAGACCCATCATTGGAAAAAGAGGGGGACCTGAGCACCACTTCAGCCATGGCTGGTGGGGATGGTGGGTGGAGCAAAATGGGGCCCGAAATGCGCGGAAATGGAGAGAGATTGGATCTTTACGACATGGAAATTGATTGTTTTTGCGCGATTTCTGCCTTTTTTGGCCGAATTTGGTGAATGGAATGATTGTTTTTGATGAATGGAGTTTGATTGAAGGAAAGGGAATTTGATGAATTTGTGAATGAATTGTGAGAGGTGAAGATGGAGATGGTGATGGTGGTGGGACGTGAGAATCATAACTTACTTAGGTTGCATTTTTTGCAAGTTTTATATTTCTTGTTTTTCCTGTCTAAATTAATACATTTTTTGTTGTTTTGAACAAAAAAAATACATTTTTTTGTTAAATTAAAAAAAATATATACTTTTTTTGTTTGGTTTATTTTTATTTTGTTTTGGAAAAACTAAAAAGAAAAGAGTAATGGGGGAAATTGGTAATTTATTAGGTAAAGTAACAAGTTATTATGTATGTTGGTTTGAATTTGGGATTAGGGGATCTGTTGGAGAGATAAAAAGATAAAGTTATAGAAAAATAAAAGGAAAATTAAGATGACATGGACCATGTAGAAAGTTACACGTCAGCAAATGCATTGACATGGCATGCTCTGATTGGTTGATTCTATTCAGATAGAATAAAGTTTCTAATTAATTCATGTCTGTAGCTATCAGATAAGAAAATATTTTTTACTATATATGTTGAAATAAAAATTCAATTGTACAAAGATATATTGTTTTGCTGATTTGTTCTTTTATAGAGTTTTTTCACATATTTTCTTATATAGTTCATTTTTATATGCTTATATAATTTCTTGGCTAGAATGATTAACTCTAGGCAATTAAATTAGAAATTATAGAGAAGTAAGATCCTCCTTTATTTATTTGTTTGTTTATTTATTACCAGAATCAGATTTCATCCTTCTATTTTATTTTTTTATGGCTACTTGATGATGTTACAAGTTACCACCATTAAATAAATAATTAAGAAAAATAAAGTTAGTTTGTTAATGATATTAGCTAGAGTTAATGGGCGCACGATCATGAAATTGGTGGTAAAAAAGATAAAATTAAAAAAAAAATAGTTAAAACTCAACATCACCATTATTATCAATTGGTGATAAAAAAGTATATTTAGATTATTAAATTAATCAATCTAAAAGGAGAATAGTTTGAGTTGTTTTTTAGCAATAACCTTTCAGTAACAAGTTGCATATAATCTAAAGAGATAGCATTTTTTTTTATTCTAGAAATTCAAAATTAAATATTTTCATTCTAAATTTCGAATTTTGAGAATGCCCATTTGACTCCTATCATTCTATGTTTTTACTATGCCATGGAAATACTAAGCAAAGTAAATAATTTCAAAATTCTCAAATTAAAAAATAATTTCCACACATATTCAAATACCAAAAACATTATATTTACATAACTCATTTATTTTCTACGAGTTCCTCAAAAAATGCACTGAAACTATGCTAAAGCTTGAGCTCCTTTCTTCTTTCTTCTTTCATCAGAACGGCGGGAAATCTTTGAGGCTTCTCTCTTCTCTCCCCTTCTCTCTCAAATCGAGCTCCATGGCCATGGCTGCAGTTCCACTCCCCAAATGGGCCTCTGAGCCCTGCGTAATGGGCATTGATGAGGCCGGAAGAGGCCCCGTTCTTGGTCTCTTTCACTCTCTCTCTCTGATGAGACCTTCTGATTGTTTCAGTGAAAAAAGTTTATGATTTGATTAATGGGGTTTTGGATTTGTAGGTCCAATGGTTTATGGATGCTTGTATTGTGCGATCTCTTATCAGAAAACACTCGCCTCACTCAGTTTTGCGGGTAAATTATTGTTCTTTTGGAGAAAATTTCGTTTCTTTTGTTAAATTATCTAGCCGCCCTCAATTTTTTCTTTTGATATAACTTTGAATTGGTGTTATTTCACTTTTTCTGTTAGGAATAATAATCTGTTATTTCAGTTTCAAACTGAGCTGCACTAATTTCGTTTGTAACTGTTCATTTTTCGGTTAATTTGGTTCACTTATGTTCCAATTTTTGTTCAGTTTTGATAATGGTAATCAAACTAATTGAATAAAGATAACAAATGATAAACCAAATTATGAACTAAGTTCTCTATACGTTCATGTTGTTAATTTGACTAATTTGTAAATTTTAATTTGCAAATAAAATTAAGATACATATAATATTCTTACATAAGAACCGTTACATTTTTTTCATTTAAAAATATATAATTCCACAATTTTGTATTATTATATTATTTTTAAATCTTATTAATAATGTTTACAGATTCAAAAACTTTGAAAGAGGAGAAAAGAGAGGAGCTTTTTGAAAATTTAAAATCGGATCCTTCAATTGGATGGGAAGTTGATGTTATAGATCCCAGGGAGCTTTCCGCACAAATGCTCAAAAGGTTTTATTTTTTTCGTTATTTATGCCATTAATTTGCATAATGTCCCAAATATTTAACTTGAATTATGCAATTTGGTGTCTAATTAATCCATTCTTGTGGGTTTAAAATGTAAATATATCATGAATTTGACATTTTATTTGGTGTAATTTCAGGACAAAAATAAATCTGAATGAAATCTCACATAATTCAGCAATGGATCTCATAAAAAAGGCTCTTGACAAAGGAATTCTCTTAACTGAGGTAAACTTATGAATTTTATTTTGATTTTAATTATTTTTGATAATTTATTTTGTTTTTAATTATTTTGCTCTAAACCGTCTTAATTTTACTTAATTTTAGAGATAATTTATCCAAATTAGACACATACATAAAACATTTATTGCATAATTAATATTAATTTATATTTATTTTTATTATTTTTATAATAAAAAAGGTTTATTTGGACACGGTTGGAGATGCGGATAAATACCAAATCAAATTATCAGAAAAATTTCAAGGAATTAAATTTGTCGTTTCAAAAAAAGCAGATAGTATTTATCCTGTTGTGAGTGGCGCAAGTATTGTTGCAAAGGTTAATTTATTTCCATTTTTTCATTATTAAACTTGATTTTTTGAGAAATTTGCATAAAGGCCCTTGTGTTATGCTTAATTTGGAAAATGCCCATTCATTTATTGGAAATTGCAAAAAAAAACTATATATTTTAAAAGCGCAAAAAAATTATGGAGTGATTAGTTTTATTCCAAAAATTGCTCTAAGATGTAAGCTTTTTTGTAATTTCTAAATAATAGAGGGGCTTTTTATGCAATTTAAAATAATGGAGGGGCTATTTTACAAGCATAATGCAAGGGCTTCTTTTCTATTTTTATTTCTAATTTGGCCTTTTTGTTTTTAATTTTATTTTTACCATGAAATTATTAAATATATATTTATTACCTTTTCTATTTTGTATAAATATTTAGGTTACGAGAGATCGAGCATTAAAAGATTGGGATCTTGATGAAACAAATCAAAACATAAACCGAAATTTCGGATCTGGTTACCCTGGTGGTAAGCTTACCTCCCTCCTCCCTTGATAATTCAATAATTTATTTATTAAATTACTCAAATTTAAAAATTTGAAACGGATCCAAGAAAATATCTCAAGTTTACATTTTTATCCCAAAAAAATATATAATGTTACATGCTAAATATTGGTTTGCTACCTTAGAAATAGATCAAAATATTAAACCGTATTTTTTTGTCTCAAAAGAAAAATATATAATCTTGCATGTTAAATATTATTTTGATATATTGAATTATTGAAACTTAAAAAATGAAACAGATCCAAATACGAAAGCTTGGCTTGAGACTCACAAAAATCCAGTTTTTGGATTCCCAACTTTGGTTCGGTTTAGTTGGGGCACTTGCACTCCTTTTCTTGATAAATCCGTTCAAGTTTTATGGTATAATTTTAACCTAATTTTATCTAAAAAAATGTAATTATACAATTGAAGTATTGTTTTATAATGTTAATGTTAATGTGTGTGCTTAGGGAGTGTGAAAAGGATGAGGAAGAAGGGCGAAATGGGAAGAAGCAGTTAAAATTGTCAAATGTCGGTTTTGGAGGGTATAAACGTAAAATTGAAGATATTGAGTCGAGTGGTAAAGGCCGGTGCAAATTCTTCCAAACGCGTAAACTCCAATCAGTCTCTAAATTTCTATGAATTATGATTTTGTTACAAATTAATTACTTTATCTATTTTGATTTACTATTTTGAACTCTTGACATTTTTTATGTGATGGTGGAATCATTGTAGGCTAATTATTTGTCATATTTTAACGAGACTTGTGCGTAAACTAATTGATTCCATATCTTTCCAAAGAGAGAAATATCTAATTTATTGTGTGGCAAAGATTTTTAATTTCTTGCATAACACAAATCTTGATGATGCATATCCAACAAATGAACACATGCATTCAAGATAATTCCATATAACAGTTTCAAATATAACATCAATCCATCATCAAACACAATCACTCACATAATAAACTCAACGCTAACTCAAAACCCAACACATCAAGCCCTAATTTGCGAAACCCGCAAGTCCTTAAAAAAACATAAGACATCACAAGAACCAAAACTGTCAATTTACCATCCAAACCCTAATTTGCTAAAACTGTGAGTCCATAAAAACACGACATCACACGAACCACAACTGTCGATTTACCATCCAACCAATCAGATCCCACGACCTCCAGATCCGACGCCACCTTTCAGAATTCTTCTTGTAGCATCATATGTGGTTTGTGTGTTTATTTGTGAGGTTTCTTGATTTTTCTCTGAGGAAAGTTGCGTGTTGATTATGTCGAAACAATTATATTGAAATGATTAAGGAAAGTATCTTGATGATGTTGAAACAAGTATATTGAAATTAAGATTCAGAAATAAGATTAATCACATTAAACCAAGAAACTTATTAAGATTAAACCTATATAATTGACTCGAAAATTATGTTAAAACTTAGATTAATTGAGAAAATGTATCTTAAAACCAACGTTGTATAATCTTTGAAGCATCAGACGTATGAAGATGAGAAAAACACAAGAAAAGAGTCACCATAAAAATGGCGATCCATTTCTTGCTCGCCGTTATTCTTTTCTTTTTGTTTGGGTTTTCTCCGTACTTAAAATTGGGAAGAATGATAAAAAGAGGGAAGCCAAATTCAAAATAAATTTTATATCATTTTCATAGCGTCCCATTTTGGAAAGAATGAAATGAAATTTTTTTATTTCCTAAACTATAGGGAGAAATATCTAATTATTGCATAACATAGATTTTGAATTTATTACATAACACAGATTTTGATGATGCATATCCAATAAATAAAAACATATATACAGTCAAGATAATTCCTTATAACAAGTTAACAAAAGATATCATCACTTCAACATTATATTCAACCAATATCAAATTAACAACAATTTAACCGACGTATCAAACCCTAAAATGCAAAAACCCTAAATATAAAGCACAGCAAATCAGAATAGCAACAATCTACGATTCACACTCAATACAACATGAATCTTAAATGTATTGCATTACATAAATCCCAATGCATATCTTATAAACAAATACATTAACTCAATAACTCAATAATATTACTAGTAACAATTTAACCAAATATGATCCCAACCCACCATTAAACACAATCATTCAACTCAACAATAATTTTACTCAACACACCAAACCCTAATTTCTCAAAAACACGAGCCCATAAAAAACACAAGACATCACAAGAACCACAACTGCCAATTTACCATCCAACCGATCAGATCCATTTCTCCTATGGTGAGCACCACCGTAATATCCGTACATAAATGGTGTGGTTGTATAACCGTTTCCGGTATAACCGTGACTCCGGCTGCTTGATCCGCCACTAAAACTCCGGCCGCCACCACTAAAACCACCACCATGTCCGCCGCCACCTTTCAGAGCTCTTCTTGTGGTTTCTGTATTTATTTGTGAGGTTTCTTGATTTTTCTCTGAGGAAAGAAAGTAGCATGTTTATGTTGAAAGGATTAAGGAAAGTAGCATGTTGATTATATGTTGAAACAATTGTATTGAAATGATCAAGGAAAGTAGCATGTTGATTATGTTGAAACGATTATATTGAAATGATTAAGGAAAATAGCATGTTGAATATGTTGAAATGATTGTTTTAAAACGATTAAGGAAAGTAGAATCTTATTGTTTCCCTAGTTTAAGATTTGTTTGGTTGGATATTTTTTTGAATTTTACAATGAGGTTGCATGTATGGAAGGAAGAGAATAAGTGATATGGGTCATATCTATGTGATGAAAATAAACTATTGATGGTTGAAAGTTTTACTTTGATTATTTGATGCATATGGAATTTTAAATTTATGATATACGATTTTTTATGTAATGCAGTTTATCAACACACAAAATTTAAAATTCGTTTTTTTTTTTGATAAATTCGATAAAAGTTCAAATTTGTTTTTTTTCCTCTTTTTTCATATGTTCATATTAATGCCAGCTGGCTTCATTCCTCAAAAAAGAAGGTAGAAACAGAACAGTCAGAAATTTCAGGAATTACGATTAATTACTTCAAACCAATCAAACCAAGAAACTTATTAAGAGATTAAACCTATATAATATAATAATTGACTCGAAAGTTATGTTAAAATGTAGATTAGTTGAGAAAATATATATTAAAACCAACCTTGAATAATCCTTGAAACGTCAGACGAATGGAGATGAGAAAAGCACAAGAAAAGAGTCACCATGAAAATGGCGATCCATTTCTTGCTCGCCATTATTCTTTTCTTTTGGTTTGGGTTTTCTATGTACTTTAAATTGGGGAAGAAAGATACAAAGTGAAAGAGAAAGAGGGCGGCCAAATTCAAAAGAAGTTTTATATCATTTTCATAGATACCGTTTTGGAAAATCGAAATAAATGAAACGGAAAGAGTTTATTTCCTAAACTATAGGAACTTTTTTGGTGTGAAATAAATATCGTGTAACCTGTACAAAATCATTTAATTACTCATAAACGTGTGATTGTTTCAAATACCTTGTGTTTATAAAGTATAGAACAAACTTTACATATGTATATTTGGTCATGTTGAAATATTTTTTCTATTTATTAGTCTTTAATTTTTTTGGTTTTATGAAAATATCAAAAGATTGTTTTTTTCCATATATTACATCTCAATTCGATTTTTTTGGTATAGTGAAAATCAATAACAATTGAGTTTTTTTTTTCCATGTTTTAGATTTTAATTTTTGTGGTTTCATGAAAAACAATAAAAAATTATGTTTTTTTCATGTATTAAACTTTTTATTTTGCGGTTTGTATCTTTATTATTAATTTATATGGATTATTTCAAACGGGTATTAATATATCACGACAGCCCAAATGGGCCTGATAGCAGACTTCACTTTTTTTAATTAAAAATTTGATAAGGAACTTCAAATGTACAAACATTGAATCACCCATAAATATTGTAAAATATTTTTTTATTAAAGCTTTATAATTTTTGTTTTACATATATATATTTTTAAAGTTTTTTCACAATATTTGAATTTGGGACCTATGCTCATTTTTATATAATAGAAAAATTATTTTAAATAAACAAAAGTATATAAAATATATCTATTTTAAAAACAGTATATATAAAGAAAACATAGTATATAAAAAAGCAAAAAATAATATATATTAAAGCAGTACATAGAATAGAAAATAATATATAAAATCATAAAAATAAATTATAAAAGTTAAAAATAATATATAAAAACCAAAAACTGCATTACGAAATATATATTCTCAAAACATTATATATAAATAAAAAATAGTATATAAAAACAAATAAAACAACATATATGGAAACAATATATATAACACAAAAACAATATATAAAACACAGAAATAGTGTATTCAACTCTAAAAGCACTGGTCAAAAGTTGACCATTGACCAAAGTAATATAGGAGTGATTCAAAAGAGAGACTGCACATTTCCCTTTCAGACGAATGTCCAAGATACACTTGAAAAACTTAATTTTCTTTTAGCATGAAAAACTTAATACTCAAAGCAAAAAAACAGAACTTAATACTCATGATACTACTTTTTAAATGCTGCAACAGGAGAAATTCCTACGGAAATACTAATTAAATAAAAGGTTTACAAATTAAAAACTGAGTGACGCACACTATACTACTCGTTTTGGCATGCAAATCCTTCTATTTATTAAATAAATATACACGGTTAGTTTCCAACTTTCCATGTTTGAAGAAGCAAATTAACACGGTACATAATCATTCATAGTAAATCAACAACAATTTTACTCACACACCAAACAAACCTTGCAAGGGAAAAACCACGACTCGATAGACAACACAAGACATCGAAAGAACAACAACCGACGATTTTCCCTCCAACCGATCGGATCCACTAGATCTAGTTACATTATTGATCTTGTTATGATTATAGCGATTATAGTGATTATAGTGACTACCCGCATAAGCTCCAACAAGAAGTGGTGCAACAAATCCCGTAGAACCGGTTCCGGCACCGCGAGGCCTACCACCTCCAGAACCCCTCGAACCACCACTAAAACCTCGCCCGCCAACTCTGCCTTTCAAAATTCTTCTTGTAGTATCATTTCTGGCTTGTGTGTTTGTTTGTGAGGTTTCTTCTTGCTTATTTTCTGTGGAAAGTAGCATGTTAGCATGTAATATATTGAAGACAATGGGAAATATCATGGGTGCCCTTACAAAATATAAGAGCTATCAATTATCATGTATAAACTAATTATTTTTATATTTTCTTCAAAGGATCTCTCTGTCTCCTTTGCTTCGTTATTTTTTATTTATATATGAATAAATAGAAAAAGAGTAGTTTTGGTGGTATTGTTTTGAAAATTACTACGCGAGGAAAGGGTATAGAATAGATGACATTTTTTTCATATTTTGCAAAGATATTCATGACATTTCACATTTTAGAGATAAGTTTAACCTTTTTTCATTGAAAAAAAAAGATCTAAGGTCTTATTACTTTATTAATTTGATGTTAATAAAATTTGAATCCGTAACATATGATTGTTGTATAATGCATTTAATCGTCAAACAACAATAATTGAAAACATTTTTTAATCCTATTCCCGTCACGATTTTTGTTTCGATTTTTGTTTCATTTTCTTCTTTTGTTTATTTCTGGTTATGCCAGCATGTTTCATTCCCCCAAAAAAGATCATGACACGACGGAAATTAAGAAAATTCAAAAATTGGAAATTAGGTTAACAAAGAAAGATTTTTCGCAAATGTCTTGTAGTCTAATTAGTTAAAGTATTTGCATGTGTAACAAGAGGTTATGGGTTCAATTTCCGACAAACGCAATATAACACATATTTAATAAAATTTCTCACCTCAATGGGTTGAACATCAAAAAAAAAATAAAAGATTTCTCTGTCAACCACCAATTAAACCACGATTTTTTTTTTTTTTGGGAGAACTACAAGCGATCGCTTGTAGTTTGTTCTCTTTTTAAGTTGGCTCATATGCCTTCACCTAAATTTTTAAATTAATCATGCTAGACGCGGGATTCAAACCCCTCACCTATGGATATATGGAGTTGGTACCATGACCATTAGGCTAACCTAGTGGTGGTAATTAAATCACGAAATTTCTGATTAGATCTATATAATTGAGTCGAATAACATCTAAGAATGTCGATTAATTGAGAAAATATATCTTAAAAACCAACCTTGTTTAGTCCTTGATGCATTAGACGGAGGGAGATAACATGAAGACAACAAAAGAGTTGCCATTAAAATGGCCATGCATTTTTTGCTCACCATTATTCTTTGCTTTTTTGTTTAGGTTTCTTTGTATTTTGAATTGGAAAGAAGGGCAGCCAAATTGAAAGATGGTTCTATATCATTTTCATAACGAGCCCGTTTTGGAAAGGCGAAATAAATGAAACAGAAAGAGTTTATATATTTCCTAATTATAGACAATTTTTGTTGGCGTCAAATAAACGTCGCATGAATTGTACAAAATCATTCGATTTACTCATGAACAATTATTTGTTTCAACTACCGCGTACTTTTTTTTTTGAACAGAAATACCGAGTACTTATAAAGTATAGAATAGAATCTACATATATTTGGTCATGTTGCATTGTAACATGTGTGCCTTGATTATTAAATTATATGGATTATTTCCAAATCTTTTATTTGAATAAATTGAGGAGGGTTTAAAGCCCCTCACCCAATGGTTAAATTAGAGATAAAATAGAGTTGGAAGATACACATAAGAGAAATTTCTCTTTATCCAAGATATACTTGAAGAACTTAATTTTCTTTTAGCATTAAAAACTTATAAAGCAAAAAAAAAAAAAAAACACAACTTAACACTCGTACTACTTTTTTAAGCAAAAAAAACCAACCTTGTGTGACAGATGCATCAGACATATGGAGAACATGAAGACAACAAAAGAGTCGCAATTAAAAGGGCGTACCATTTTTTGCTCGCCATTATTCTTTTCTTTTTGTTTAGGTTTCTTAATAAATGAAATAGGTTGAATTTCCTAAATATAGAGAATTTTTTTGGCCTGAAATAAATGTGGTGTGAGTTTGACCTGTACAAAATCATTTGATTCCTCATAAACGTGTGAATATTTCAAATACCGTTTGTTAATAAAGTATAAACTTTATATATATTTGGTCGCTTTAAAATGTTACAAGTGTGCCTTCATTATTAACTAGAAGGATTATTTGCATTCAAAATAATGGGGAAGTTCTTTTTATCGGTCAAAAGATTATTTTCTCTTTTACAAGAAACAAATTAACACAGTTAACTAGATTATTTGAATACCTATTTAGCTTGCGTGAAATACATGATATTATGCATCCATATTAAATCTATCATCAACTATAATAAAGACCAAATACAAACATTTTAAGAATAACATGCAATTAGCCAAACAGAACATTAATTTCTTTAAGTGAAGATTCCCTTAAACAAATTTGACGATTAAGATTCACTAAAACCAATTTTGATGATTGCATTACGATTTACCGCAATATATTCATGCAATATAAATCATTTCACCACAAAAATATACTACCACCAAAATATTTCAGCAATAAGTTCAAATGAAAGCATATAACATCCATCTTTCAAGTCTAACATCAAACAAACCACAAATAACAAGTCTTAAAACAAACTACACCAAAAACAACTTAATAATAATAAAAGTTTCACCAAAATTACTAAACCACTTTGACCAAACCAACACAGTCTACTTGATCTTCTTCTTGGGCCTCAGCTGCAAAATTCATAAAACCAAATTTCAAACTTTATTTCTCAAAAAATGAAATAAAACATAACAATAAAATAAATAAATATAAATAAATTAAAACCTGGTTGCTGTGTCCACATTTCTTCTTGCGGCAATTCACAGCACGTGGGTGCAAACGCGCATAACACCTTCAAAATTAATTAAATCAATAGCTTAATTAATCAATTATTATTATTATTATTATTATCATCATCATCAATATTATTATTAATTTAAAAAAGAAAGAAACATACTTGCGGCAAATCATTTTTTCTTGATTGAATTTCCTAGCAAGAGCCATCAAAGACGGCTCGATAATTCCACCTCTCAGCCTCAGAACCAAATGAAGAGTCGACTCTATTTTATTAAATTAAAAACAAAATAAAAATTAGAATCACAACAACAAATTCAGAAAAATAAAATTAATAAAAAGGGAAAATGATTGAACCTTTTTGGATGTTGTAATCAGCGAGAGTCCTTCCATCTTCAAGCTGCTTTCCGGCGAAGATCAGCCTCTGCTGGTCCGGTGGGATTCCTACAATTTCAAAATCATTGAATTTAGTTAGTGTTAATTAATCTAGAGTGACTAAATTAAGTGATTTTTACGAATCTCCTTGAATAATCAAATCAGTATAAGCTTAAATTGAAACTATAAGAGCTTAAAATAAGTTATAATCTAAGTTTCCATCTCAAAAAAACATTTACAGTTCAATCTTCACACTAAAACACGTAAATGAAACAGAAAACACCTAAAAAAGGTATAAATTACCATCAAAACATGCTTAACAAATAAAACCCTAAATCCTACGATCCTACAAACTAAAAATAACAACAAAAACACACCTTCTTTGTCCTGAATCTTCGCCTTGACATTGTCGATGGTGTCACTGCTCTCCACCTCAAGGGTGATGGTCTTCCCCGTCAGGGTTTTCACGAAGATCTGCATCTCGCCGGCCTTCCTCTTCCTCTTCTCTTTCCGCCGCCGCCGATCGGAGAATTTTCACTGAAGAAAAAAACCCTAGAAGCACGAGGCGTATATATAGTTAAAGACCTTGGAATTTCGACCGTTGGATTTGATCTGGACAGTGAGGATTGATTCAGGGAGAATGGGGGTCTGTTTTGTTATGCACAGAGCAGGCTGGTTTTTAGGGTTTTGAGGCCCATGATAAAATAGATTTTTTTTTATATAATGGGGTAACTATCATTTCCGCCACTAGTAGTGGCGGAACATGTGAATTTTCAGTTTTTTCAAAAAAATTTTATTTGGCTGGTTAAACAGGATTAATTAGTGTAAAAAATGCAGAAAACACTGTTCCGCCACAGGCAGTGGCGGAACATAAAAAAAAATTTCCTTGAGAAAAAATTAATTTTTTCCCTATTCCGTTAGTGGTAGTGGCGGAACACGTTTTTTCACTAATTAATCTCATTTTTGAAAAATTATAAAATTCACATATTCCGCCACTACTAGTGGCGGAACAATATCTGTTCCGCCACTAGTAGTGGCGGAAATGGTAGATACCACATTATTTTGGAAGGAGTGGTATTTGCTGGTTTATTTTTGAAAAAAATGGTATTTAAAAAAAATCGATAAAATAAGACTCCTGCAAAGTATGAAATGAATCAAAAAAATTAATATTTCAACATAGAAATTCTTAAAATATCAATGTTATCAGTGTGTTAAATATAATTTTTTAAGATATATTTTGTCAAAAATATACTTGAATATCAGTTTTATATTATTTTTCTCAATCTAAGAGATGAATTATACTTGCATAACCCGTCTCTGTAACAAATTATTCTCTAATAAAAAAACTATTTTATCTATTTTGTGACGGTTTTTATTACAAAGATATGGCCCAATAAACAATAATCATCCCCAAAAAAAAATTCAATTATCAATCCTATTATAAAATCTAATTATCACTCAAGTTACAATTCAATTATCATAGAACAAATTCTGTTGCATTAAAGAAATCCTGTTGTATAGTGAAAGTTTTTCAAACATAAAGAAGATGTTTATCTCAAAAGAAGATGCAAATAGAGAGATGTAAACAAGAAATATAAAAAAGAAGAGAGACCGAGAATTACCGTGAACTAAAGAAACAAAATTCATTTTCTTTTGCTCTTGCTCTTGCTCCTCTCTTCTCTTCTCTTATCTCTCTCTCTTGCTTGAAAGAAGAAAAGAGAGTAATTCTAAAGAATGTCAACATAAATATGCATTAAGTTGAATGGCTGGATCTACGGAATTTGATTGATTTTATTAATATTTTGCATGGGTTAATACTGGAAACGTATTTGTTACATTTGGCAACTGATCTTGTTTTAATATCACGTTAATGACATTCCTTGTTTGATGTTATTGGGTCTCAAATGGGCTTTAGTTATCAAGAAGAATCGAAGGCTCTCAAATTTGAGGCCTTTTTACTACATGCAATTGGTACCATTTCTATCTTTTTATTTTATGTTTTGTTTCTCGAAACGATAAATAACTTGTTATTTTTTTCATTGTAAATATTTTTACTTTTTATTAGTGTCGATGTACCTTTTGTTGAAATCTAAGAAAGAAAAAAAAATTTAGAAAAAATGAGAAGAAAACATATGATGGCTGTGGGATTTGAACCCACGCCCTTTCGGACCAGAGCCTAAATCTGGCGCCTTAGACCACTCGGCCAAACCATCCTTTTTATTCCAAGCTCTGTTCTTAAAGTTATTAACTCTACAAAACAAATATTATCTCTAAAGTCTAATTCTAACAAACAACGGCCGTACTGTAATTTCTTAAGAATAATTCAACGGATTAAACAACATCATAAAATCCCCTAACCACCAAATCATCAGATCCAATCTTACTCCCCTCACTCTACAATCCATACACACACACTCACCAACATCCTTCTTCAACCCGCCACACAAACATAAACACAAAACCAACACTCTGAAATAGAAAAATAACAGCAGAATAGAATAGAATAGACGTCATTCCTCGAGTCCTCATTCTTCGACGATGGACGCGCACCGCCGTTCCGACCGGTACTTCATCCTCTTCTCCCCTCCGCCCGGCTCCGACCATCCTCCTCACAACTCCCATTCCATCTCCACCGGAGGCGGGGGCGGAGGCGGAAGCGCTGGATTGGTTTTGTCGACGGGGGATTTGGATTCGAACGAGCTTCAGGAAGACGATATCTTCTCGACCAGTGCTGGTGGTGGTTCGGGGGATTCCGGATCCGGATCTGAGCCGAAGCCGATCATGATTTCTCGCACCCGTAGCATGACCAATCCGGGCGGAGGAGGAGGAGGAGGGGGATCGCATCGGAGGCACATTAGCCATCCTGAGCAGCCGTCTGGTATACTGGGATTGCTGCATGAGAAACCGGCGTCGGCGTCTACTACTTCTCTGCACAGGAAGGCGACGATCGCGTCTGCCACAACAGCCACGGCGAGGATGATCCCGGCGCCGAAGTTGAAGGTCAAGGAGGAGTTTTCCGTGCATTGCAAGTCGGCTCCGATGAACATCCCGGTTGGTCCGCCCAGGAAGCCACGTGGCAAGAGCTGGTTGGCCGGAGGAGGGGCGGAGGAGGAGGAGGATGAGGAGTTTACTAATACTGGGCCGGAAATGCTGCCGCCTCATGAGATTGTTGCGAGAAAGGAAGCTAATACGCCGTTAACGTCTTCTTCTTGCTTCGAAGGAATCGGAAGAACCCTTAAAGGCAGAGATTTGCGCATGGTGAGAAATGCCGTTTGGAGACAGACTGGATTTCTCGATTAATTGAAGAGAAATTCTTCATTGATCGAGGGGAAATTGGCGAAATTGAGAGGTGATTTTGTTTTTCTTTATTGCCTCTTTTTTTTCGGGATTTGATTTTAATTTGGGGGTTTTTATTTATTCTTGGGAAATTTTGGATCTTTTTTTGGTTTTCTTTTCGTTCTTTTTACCGGATTTGTGGGTTTATAGGGGAAAATGAAAAGGGGATTAATTATGAGATGGATGTTGAAGTTGAGAAATTTTTCATAAGGAATAATAGAAATAAATTATTATAGTAATTTTGCTTCTTTTGAATGAATTATGCTGAAATTCTGTCTCTTTTCTTTGGGTTTTTTGAAATTTCAATCTTTTTGATGTGATAGAATCAGATAATGAGATCAAATCAGATAAATAAATTTTATCTCAATTTTCAATGTATGTTTGAAAAATGTTCAAAATTTAAAACTATGAATTGTGACTGAACCTTAATGTTGATATTGTTTTAACTCTTAATTTCTTATTTAATCAAATTTCAAATTATGAAAGTTCAGAAATAATTGCAAAAGCTGATTCATTTTAATTGTAGTATTGTAAAACTAAAATGTTCTAATTTTTGCAAAAGAATGTGAGGCATTGTGTATATCTTTTCTGATTTGCTCATTATCTGCATGTAATTGATGATAATTACAATATCTTATGAAATTAATATATTAAATGTATTTTTGTAACTTGTACATTATCTGCTTATAATTGATGATAATCACAATATCTTAAGGAATTAATAATTCAATGAACATGATTGAGAGCTTATCTCTATTTTTATTTTGCGTTCTCTTTTTCTGGACAGAGACAGAAAAGAATAATTCTTTTAATTACTCCAAGACTTGATTTTTTGCGAAATTTGGTCAATCAGCATCATATAATTCTAATTTTTTTCTTTTAATTTGACATGAATTTTGGTGATTGTGACACTAACATAAAGAATATTAGTCTAACATTTTTCTTACTATGATTGGTAAGTGTTACATGAAATAGTTTTTTTCATTTATCACTAGATGTTAATTACTCTGTTTAATGCAAATATTTATTCTATGAATTGTTTTCTTGTAGAAATAGGTTCTTTATGTAATCAATCTCCCTGTGAAATTACTTTTTAAATAGGACTAATTCAGTACTAAAAAAGGTACGAGTCTTCATCGTATAAATATTTCATTATTTTACTAATAATAATTTATATTATAAACTAACATCAATATCTATTATATATAACGTTATATATGTTAAATATATTTGCTCATATAAAAATCTAATTCATATATGAGAAATATTAGAAAAATATGTTCTATTAATTTCAAATATGTAACATAGATTGACAGTCATATCAATAAAAAGAGTATCATGAAATTTTGAAGAAACTTAAAACCAAGGAAAAATTAATTGACAGTAATTTTGAAGAAACTTAAAATCAAGGAAAAAATAATTGAAAGGAAATCAATCATCGGATTATGCCCTCTTGTTTGACTGCATCAAATATATTCCTTCCGCGCCTTTCTTGAAGAAAATTGACCTGTATGTAGTGCAAGTTTACTTGTTCATACTTCATTATAGATTCACACTAGTACAATGCCATCCTATTTTGAGTTGGTTATTAAGATTTTTTCCTTAATTTTCATATGTAATTAACTCCGATCCTTTTTCGACCAACATTGTGAAAACATACATGACTATATTATCTTTAGTTATTTCAATTGTCGAATGATGAAGCCTGACAAAATATTAATCGTGGATTAATAATAGATATTTATGAATATATTTGTTGCCATTATTTCTATCTAAATGTGTGGATATTTTAAAAGATACATCATTTTATATTAATGATGTATGATGTTTTCATTCGCTGGTTCCTAAACAATTGACGCCACCAGGACCTGGAGCTTTATAGGGATTGTGAGGAGTTTTCTCTTCTCTCTCAAGATTTTCGATCGAGTAGTACATATATTCTTAAAACATAATATAATTAATGATTTTTTATATTTAATTATAATAAATATAATTAATCACAACCTCTTATTTTTCACCTACTTTTAAGCCTTCTCAAAAGGTCACATCATCACTTTTATCTCAACTGTTCGAACAAATTTTTTGTAAAATCTTAACCATTCATTTTCTCAAATTTATTGATCTTTTATGGTAATATTTATGTGGTTATTAAAACATAATCATATAATTGGTTGAATTTGTATTTTGTGTTTCATCTCTGATTTAGTGAGAACCGTTGAATTTGTTTCTGACCATTATATCTTAATTAGATGGTTTCAATTACTCATAGTTCAAAGTTATGTTCAATTATTAATATCAATAGTTAATGAAGAGTTCATTCATTAAAATATAAATATTTTTTTTTTAAAAAAAATTATAATTCTTGAAATATTTTATTTCTCGTGTTAAAATCATCAAATATAAATTTATTCGAATTTTCTCTTTATTTTGAGTTTCATATTGTTATGGTTCCAATTTATTTACTTTTTGTTAAAATATGTGAATATAAACTATATATGAGAACATGTACAAAAATGATATGCTCATTAATTTACACCTCATTCATCTCATTTTGAACATTCTGAAGAGACATATCGTTAATTTTATTTCGGCCTTTGAATCAATTTTTTTTTTCAAATCCTAGCTTTTTATTTAAATTATTACCAAAATATCACATAGTCAATTAGATTAATGTTTCATGTTATGTCTCCAATTACGTGAGAACTATTATATCAAATAACATTTCAGTATATTAAAAACTATATTATATTACTTTAATGTATTACAGATTTTAAAATAACATATGTAATCAGTTTATACATAATCCATATCACTTTAACAACTAAAAATATAAAAAATAATAAGAAAAATAGTAGTGGCAAATTTTTGAAGAAAATGAGTCATGTTATATTTTTCTATGTATAGAATGCATATTTTTTCCATATATATATAATACCATATTTTCTTTTTAAAGATCATGTTAAAAATAATAATTATTTTTTATCTTTTTTAAAATTAATCGTCTATAATTAAATCTTATGTACTTTCAACTAAAATCTTCGAAATAAATTATCTCGCATTTTTATTTTTTTTATGGTCTCATTCGTCTATACCTGATTAATACTTTATTTTTTCTAATATAATATGTCAAGAGATAACGGCATAAGAAAAAGAAAAAAAGAAAAAAAAGGATGACCATTTAATCTTAATGCAAACATAAATTGAGATCATAAATTAATTATCCAAATTATTTAGTTGGTTATTATTTTTTTTAAGCATTTATCATTTACGTTATTTTATTTCTCATATCTAAATTTATTTGCATCGAGTGATTCGTCCTTACAAAATTAAATGTGATCTAAAATTTCCATAATTGTAATTTATACATTATAGATTGAAATAAGTAATAAAATTGAAATATTCACAGCTAAGCGCGAATATTATCATAAAATTAATATTATTGTGAATTTTTCTATTTAATAAATGAAAGTAAGAAATTATACAATCAGCAACACAAATTATTTTAGTTTATGATTAAAATTAGTTAGCAATCGGAAATCGAATAGATTGCAATATGGCATTCCTCGCATGTCTGAGATTGCCGGATTGATTAACTGAGATTAATAAGATGCATTTGCATATATCTATAATTTTCTTATTTATAATAACATCTATATTCATTTTTTTAAATAATTATGACATATTGCATAATGAACATTTAAAAGTTTAACAAAAAAAATTACAGCCTATGATCGTTCTATATAATTATGCATAAATTTGATAAAACACATAAATGTTCTATTTATATATAAATATAATTCAATTATAGTCATATTATAAAAATATAAATAAGTAATTAATAATGATCCTAGTAAACCATAACTTAGCAGGGTGATTCTCTTAGTATACATGAAGGATCCACATATTGGAAGTTGAAACATTGCAGAGCACTTCAAAATTGAGAAGGGTCGTGTCAATTTCCTTGACTTGAAGTCTTGTTGACTTGTAACTTCTCAGCAATTCCACAATTATTTACTCATTCAACTTTCATACTGCAATATATATAGACTCTATATAGTAGCTAGTAGCCACTACTTTCTTCTCATCAACAATGTTATATAACTTAAAACACGATTACTAGATTCATCAAAAAAATAAATTGTTCTTCTAAAAGAATATGAGTTTATACACGAATTTACCAGGATATAGATTCTACCCAACAGAGGAAGAGCTTCTAGGGTTTTATCTTCAAAATAAGCTCGAAAATACACACCCGCAAGATATCGAACGGTTTATCCCGGTCTTGGACGTGTATAACCACCATCCTTCCGATCTACCATGTATTTTCTCCTTATTTTCTCAATCAAAACCATCTATTTCCTTCTTAATTAATCATAGTCTCTTAATTATATACTTTTTTTGCATGCAGCTTTGGCGGGCGAAGCGAATAAGACGGATTCAGAGCAGTGGTTTTTCTTCTGTGCGAGACAGGAAAAAGAGGCGCAAGGTGGGAAACAAAAACGTACGACTTTTTCTGGATATTGGAAGGCAACCGGATCCCCGAGTTATGTTTTCTCGTCCAGAAACAAAATCATAGGGGTGAAGCGAACGATGGTGTTTTATCAAGGGAGAGCTCCAAATGGGGCGAAAACAAATTGGAAGATGAACGAATATAAGCTGCTTCAGCACGATTTGATAGGCGTTCCGCCTGAGACACCACAGGTATATTCAGATTTTGATTTTTAGATTTGCACCATCAGAAAAACAAAATTGAGGACATAGATGATCTTAATATGTTTACATGATTAGTAACATGCTAAATGAATGAAGTTTTATGCGTATTTTTTTTTTATTTCATCAATTTTCTTATATAATTAGAATATTGTGAATCATGTTACTATAAAATTATGTTCCATAGACTTTAGTTTTAAGTCAATTGATAATATTATTTTGGCGATGTGTAGTTGAGGCAGGAATTCAGTCTGTGTCGCGTATATATTAGAACGGCAACATTGCGCTCCTTCGACCGTCGGCCCCTCAACACTACAAACAACACATCTAGTGCTACTGAAAATTCGTCATTTCGATGTGAGAGAAACAATTTGAACGGAAGTTCATCGTCAAGCGATTTTCACCAACATTTGAATTCCGAGGAGATGCTATCAGATTGGAATTTTCTCAACGATCTTGATTTGGATTTTAATAGATGTGGGACTTTGAACCCTCTCTATTAAATAAAAAAAAGGGTTAATTGTGAAAGTATTTTAAATTACTATTATACATTGATTGTCTTTTAAATTAATTTTGAAATACTTCTATTTTCTTTGAAAATTTTATTTGAATGTATAACATCCACTCACTGTGAATCTACTAATGTGACTAAATTATTATGAAAAATCTTCTTATCCGTGATTGCTGCGATTCGAAACCCGAATCTCTTAAGTCTACTACATTTTATATGCCATACTTAAAGTCATGAAATTGTGTGGAAATTCTTGGCACAAAAATGAATTTTTTTTGTATGGTGGTGTAGAAAAAAGTTGGTTTTGTTGCCACACTAGTAGAAAAAATTAGTAGCATTTGATTGAAATGGACATGGAATCATACAGATTGAGATGGTCTTGCCTTGACACGTATACTTGTCGAATAATAGACTTTTCAAATTGGCTCTTAAGATGAAAAAAATACAATTAGCCCCTGAACAAGGAAATCTACAGAAGAAGTTAAGATACTCGAAATTGTAAATTAAATATAAAAAAAAGCCTTGGATTGCATTTTTGTTCAAAAAATCAGCACGATGACGTCACCACAAAGAGGCCCAATAGTAAGCCTCTTAGCGGGTCCCACTTTGCGGCTGTGCCTTCCACGTGGCAGGAGATATGCTCCAAAGCCCTTTGAAAAACTCTTTTTTTCAAAGCCAAGATCCACCATTGGATCCATCTCATTTTAGCATCTGAAAACTTTTAGAAAACGGAGCAACATAACAGGGTTAAAAACTATAAAGGCAACTCCCCCAAATAAAAAAAAATATATTATAGTGCTCTCTCTCTCCATCTTTATTCCCATATGCAAGCCCCCTAGAATTCGAATTTGAGTCTTTTAGGGGTTTAATTGGAAATACATAAATTTTGGCTGTGATTAGATCACCGTCTAGGTCATATATTCAGAGGTTAAAACATTTCATTGATTTAGGATTTCAAAATTGCTTTTATGTGATTTTACTTCAGTTTTATTTTGCTAATTGAGTTCTTTGGATGAAATTATATCAATGTATATTGTTGATGGATTCTAAATCAGAGTTTCGACCGATATTTTATGACTCAAAAAACCAGATGAAGGTTACTTGAAATTGTATATTTTTCGTTTATCAACGCATAAAGTTTTCCTAAATTGAGTCTTAATCATAGAAGTGCATGTTTATTTGTTTTTTACACTATACAAAAATTGGAGTCAACAACCAAAGATTGCTTGGATATTTTGTCTTCATTCTCCACTGCAATAATAGTTGGCTGAATTTTTTTTATAGAAATTAAAACTTTCAGTATTGATTTTGCTTGATTTGAAAAAAAAAAATTGAGGTTGCTGATCGATCTGACGAGAGTGAGTCATGGCTGGCTTAGGAACGAAGAAAATGAAATGAAGCGAGACATTTAACTCTGAGAGAGAAGGAGATAGGTGAGAAAAAAACGAGTAAGTAATATTTTTTTTATTTGTAGTAGTCCCTTAATTGTTGTCAACACCGTTTTGTTAAAAATCTGATTTAACTGAGATGTGGTTGATCTTGATCCAATGGTGGATCTAGGCTTTGAAAAAAAAGTTTTTCAAAGGGCTTTAGAGCGTATCTCCTCCCTTCCACATTAGCTGCATGCATGCCTCAAACCCCTTGAGAGAGCGCCACGTGTCCGAGGCTCCTGCGTGGAAGCCTTTCCTTCTCCCTCTTGTAAGAGCTGCTTGATCCGATGTGGCGGCACCAGGGATACTATATCATGCCCCACCGTTTGTTTCTCACTCTTCTCTTAACATTTTTTTATATTTTTTTGGTTTTCTAGTTCTGTGGGTCGAATGAAAGGCGGTTGTGAGGAAAACCTAGGCGGTTTGAGTAGTGGGTCTGAAGAACCAAACCCTAGTTATGATGAAGGAATGGTGGAGATGGAAATCGATGCGGCTCGAGCCCTCGCTGATATGGCAGTAGTCGGACCTGCTTCAAGATCTGAGTCTCTGAGTTTCGCACCACACGTATGTTTATATTCAATTTTGTGATGTTTTCTTTCTTTCTTTCTTTCTTTCTTTCTTTTGAGTTGTTTAAAGGATTGTTTGTGTGTTCTTTGTTGTTGTAGCCAGAGGATGAAAGCGAGAATAATCAAGTGGTTGTGGTGAGTGGTACGAAGAAAGAAGAACGAGATCAGATGGGTACTTCGACTGGTCAGTTTCTGTTCGGTCGTAGAGGGAAGCAAGTTTTGACTGAGGTATATATGAACGATAATAGTTGCTATTATGATACTTTTATAGATCTTACGAATAAAAAATTGGAATTTGGGATATTATTAAGGCCCAAAATACAATAACGAAATAACTTTGCGCTCAAAGTATTCGCGGAAAGTTCAAAATAGATCTATACAGTCGTTTTATTTATTCATTTTTGGATGTTGAACTCATTTTATGAATATTTGAAGTAAATTAAATACGAAAAGTAAGATGTTAAGAAAACACATGATTTTTTTCTTGGTTTTATTTTCATTTTTCATCTTTTTTTCTAACGATGATTGGAATTTTTAAATTTCAGGCTGAAAGAGAAGCCAAGAGGCTACGCCGTGTATTGGCTAACAGAGAATCAGCCAGGCAAACCATTCTTAGGAGACAAGTATGATAACCACTAAGTACTATTTTTCTTTTAGTCGAAAAGACTAGAGAGTCCGCGTTTAACATAGGTTTGATTTTTGAAGCATGCCTAACGTGGGCTCTAATGATCTCTTTCGATTCATGTTTAGTTTCAAGTATTAATGGTTCCATTGTATAGGCTCTACGCGAAGAGCTTGCGAAAAAGGTTGCGGTCTTATCATTCGAAAACCAGAATGTCAAAAAGGTATATAACATGAAACTTTAGAATATCATTTTTTTTTCTCTTCATGTGATATTATTTCTAGAATAATATCTATTATACTCTTTTTATTGTATAGGAGAAGGAAAAGGCTACAAATGAATATCTCTCACTAAAAGAGACTAATAGGCAACTGAAAGAGCAGGTAAAGATCAAACACTAGAACACCACGCTTTCGATATGTCATTACACTTGATCAATATGTTGTACTTTCGGTAACCAATATTACACACACACTCACAATTTTTGCTATTCTTTTTTACAGTTGGTCAAAGTTACCATGTTAGAATCAAGCACGGAGTTAAAACAGAAAGCCCAAATAGACTCACCCACAACTAGATTCTCCTTAACTCTATACAGCGGACCGCCTTTGGTGCCATGCTACATTTGGGGCCCATGGTCATCACACACACAGAACTACGCAAAAATCGATCCGAGCACAGCAGATTACATGAAAAATGAGCCAAGCACAAGCCAGAGTGTCTCACCTTTCGGTCTGTCATGCTATGCACCGTTATATCAAGTAAACCAGGCTGAGATGCCTTCAAGCAGTGCGATAAAACCCAATGAAGAAAAACAAGCGCAACCTGTTGTGGATGAGACTGATGTGTCCTGCTCTCTCACTCTAGGGTTGGAAACTGGTAGCAGAAAGATAGGTAATGTGACAGAAATGCGTAAGGAGGAAAAGATACAGGAGACAGGTGGCGTGAAGAGAGACTGCATGAAGGTAGCGGCTGAGGCGAGGAAGAGGCGAAAAGAGATAACTCGGTTAAAGCAGATGCAGCATAGGCTGTAGTCTTGCTTTGACGTTACATGTATAATAATACTATTTTATACTCAGATCTATTTTTTCTTTTCTTATAGGTTAAGAAACTGTAAGAAACGTTGGCTCGTGTGATGAAGTGTGTGTGGCCGTGTGGGCGGTTCTTATGAAGTGTGCGGGGCGGTTTTTTGCGATGTTTAGGATGTAGCTTAGCATTCTATATTGTTTTTCCTTTTAGTTTCCTTTGGGATGAAATGATTATGACAGTATCAGTTAGTATTCTATTTTGTGTGATCTGCCTTCAGTATTTTGGTTGATCAATAGCTTATAGTTATAGTTGTTCGCACTCTGCAGATTTTCAGTCTCATTCAAGAGAAATAAGCCTCTTCTGTTCCACTTTTGACATTGTTAATGGTTTGAGCAAAATTGTTTTTTTTTTTCTAGATTATCTACTAAATTTTCTTACAATTAGTGGGCAGTTACAATTCTTTTTTATATAAAGGCCTTTAGAGACCAAATTCCAGCCCAAATAAAACTATACAGATCTCTCCAGTATGATATTACTGAAGAGGATTGATTAAATCACATGCCCTGTTCAGACCGGTACCCGCTTAAACCGGCCCTCGGACCGGGCATCCGGTTTATTTGTACCCTCTCACTCCATCCAGATCCTTCCTTCCCTTCCTCTCCCTCCCTGCACTCGTTCCACCTGCACCCACACTCTCTCCCCTCCTACTTCCCCGCAGCCCACCCTAAACCGCGTCCACTCAAACTCTCCTTCTTCATTCCTCCCCCTCATCAAACCTCCCCTAAACCCGGCACACAGAACCACGTGTTCCAATTACTATACTGTACTGATTACGGCGTATGCTGAACGAAGTCTACGGAATAATTTCCTTCTCAGTTCCTCCCTCCTCGTCAAACTGTCCCTAAACCCGGTCCACCGAAGAAGACTTACGATTACTATGTACTAATGAATACAGTGTATGGTGAGCCGAGTGTATTATAGAGCTTCCATCTTCGTTTCTTCCCCATCCATTTCTCCTCTTCGAACTCTTTCTCCGCCGCAAAGAGCGAAACTTTGGCCGCCGGAAAATCTGGCGAGTTATAGCAGCAGGGTGGAGATGCCGCAGAGCGGCGGGGGCGGAAAGCTGACGCCGAACCTGGACCAGGGCGGAACCAAGGTGCTGAATCTGACGGTGTTACAGCGGATCGACCCTTCAGTTGAGGACATACTCATCACGGCGTCGCATGTCACGCTGTATGACTTCAATATTGATCTCAATCAGTGGGTGAGTGGGTTTAAGGTTGAATTGTTTGGTTGTGTGTTGTGTTGTGGGTTTGATCTGAGATTTATGGGTTTTTTTTTGTTTTGTTTTTTTTAGAGTCGGAAGGATGTGGAGGGATCGCTGTTCGTGGTGAAGAGGTTTGTTTGGATTGATTCGATTTGGTTTTTGTTTATTTTGTTAGACTGGATTGATTTAATTTTGGATTAATCCTTTTGATTCGATTTGATTTGGTATTCCAAGTGAATTTTGAGTTAAATTTGAAACTGATCTGTGATTTAATGACCTCCTTTGTGCAGAAATACTCAGCCTAGATTCCAATTCATTGTCATGAACAGAAGAAATACAGGTAAGTAAATCATCCCAAATTCAAATATTTCCTCACGAATCAACTCAAATCCGACCCCTCTAACTCTCAATTTTGTCATTTTTCGCACTTTCTGATCCGATTTGGTTCGATTTTCAGAGAATTTAGTAGAGGATTTATTAGGGGATTTTGAGTATGAAGTTCAGCCGCCTTATTTACTGTACCGAAACGCGACTCAAGAGGTCAATGGGATTTGGTTCTATAATCAAACCGATTGTGAAGCTGTCGCAAATCTCTTTGGCCGGTACGAAAAAAATAAATCATTAATTAATTAATTAATTACTTTTTATTTTTGTGATTTGATTTAATTTAATTTGATTTGTGTTTTTGATTATTCAAAGGATACTTACTGCTTACTCAAAGGTTCCACCTAAGGCCAAAGTCTCATCTACCAAGAGGTATGTTTAGATACTGAAATAATGCTGAATTTATAAATAATTTTATTTAATGACCAAACTGTCCTTATTATCTCATAATGACTAGTTTTAATTAACTATATATAATAAATTATCGCGTCTTTTCATTAAAAAAAGTGAACTTACTGGAGCAAAACGTCACATAATAACAAAAGCAGTAGATAAGTTTGTTTTGAACATTAAAATTTTATGCAAACACCAAAATGAAACAAAATAGATAGAAAATAAATCTTTAATAAGTTTTTTTTAATAATTTATGATTGTGAATTTACAAAGAACTTACTAGAACAAAACTCAACATACATATATACACTATATAAAGTATAAACCTTAGAAAAAACTTGCTTTTTAATTTTTGTTTTTTTTAATATTTTTTAATATGATAGTGAATTTGAGGAATTGGAAGCGGTACCAAATTCATCGACGATAGAGGGCCCGCTCGAGCCGCCGATGTCGATGATGACGTCAGCAACCGCTCTCTCTCCCGAACCGAACGACGAAGTCCTCGCCAATTTCTTCTCTGTCCGTCTTTCTTTTCTTTCTTTATTACCAATAATAAAAATAAAAATACATTTTGTCATTATTATTATTATTATTATTATTATTATTATTATTATTATTTTCTTTTTTGTCATTATTATTATTTCTTTTATTTTTTCCTGATGATTATTATTTTTGTTATTTTCTCTTGCAACACAGGCCGCTACAAACATCAACGCGATCCAACAACCCACCCAAATCTCGATGCGGGCCCACCAACCCATTCCGCCAGCTCATCACGAGCCGCCATCTCACCAACTCCCTCCTTCCATCCCGCCAGCTCAGCACCCTCCGCCTCCTCTCTCCAACCAATCCCCTTTCGCCACCTCATCGCCCGCTCCTTTAATTTGCGCGCCGACAAACAACAACCTTCTCACTCCTTCCTTCTTCCAGCCCGCCTCGTCCCCTTCTCCCCCCTTAATCCTCCCCGTCTCTTCCGCCGGAGCTCCGGCCAGTCAGGCGGTGGTGCCGCCCCCTCAGGCCGTCGCTCCGGTCACTCGGCCGGCGGCTTATGCTGCTCCGCCGCTTCTCCAGCCGTTTCCCCCGCCCGCTCCGCCGCCCAGTCTCGCTCCGCCAGCTCAGCAAGGCGGCATGCCAGGTCAGCAAAGTGGAATGCCAGGTCAGCAAGGCGGAATGCCAGGTCAGCAGGGAGGGATGCCAGGTCAGCAAGGAGTTGTTATTTCGAGAGATAAAGTTCGTGAGGCGCTCGCGAGACTGGTTCAGGTAATCTTCGAATTGTGGAAAATTAGTTTTGGAAATTTGAGGAGAAGGCCCTGTGTTTTGAATAAATCGCAAAAAAGCCCCTGAATTATTATTGGAAAGAGTGCAAGGAAAAAAAATTAATGTTGAATCTAAATAATTAATTACATATTTTATTATTTTTTGAATTTGTTGAAGAATGGAGGTCACAATATAGGGGTTGTTTAGAAAATTTCACATTTATTTTGTACAATTAGAATCCAAATAAACCACGGAAAAATGCGAAAATAAATGTTGAATCGCCCATATTTCTGTACCGAAAATCGAATATAAGATTTACTGACATTTAATTTTCATTATTTATTTCTAAATTATTTTTTGTTTTGTGACAGAATGAGCAATTTATTGACATGGTGTACCGTGAAATTGTAAGCTCGCATTATCCGTAAAAATAAAAGGGGTTATTATTACTGAGTCAGATTTTCTTTTTTCATGTAATATTTCTTTTTCTTTTTTTTGATCTGTTTTTTTAAGTAGTGGACTAAAATGGAACTATCACTTTGTATAGTGCTTGTCTGTTTGTTTGTGTCATTCCTTTTTGCGTATATGAGCTTCTATATTTGGTTATCTAAACTTTGGTAGATATTATTATTATTATTATTATTATTATTATTATTGAGTAATAACAGTTATGTTGTACTTCATAATATATGAATTTTGACATTTGTTTGCTCTCATTTGTTATTAGGTTTTTTGGTTGATTTTCCTTCAATTTTCATTTCTGAATATATAATTTATTTAATCATTTTACCATATTTATCATGGAAAAAAAAAAGAAAATATATTTTGGTTTCTATCATAAAAAGGAAAATACAACTTCCAAGTTATTCGTACAACAAAATAAAATAAGCAATCATTTTACCCCTAAATTCTTCGTCATTATGAACGCTACCTCGAATTATTTTGATAATGATTGTTACTTACAACAAATCTCCATAGGGTGCACAACAAAATCAACACTAACTAGTTAATCTTCAGTGACCAAAATTACATTTTTACCCTTAAAATCCCATCACTAACAAACTAATAATATTCAATGACTATGTTTACCCTTAATACCCCTCGGACGAAAGATTTTCATACACCACTAACAAACTAATTAATATTCACCAACCAAAAGTACATTTTTACCCTCAATATCCCATCGACAAAAGATTCGCGTACAACAATTCATTCCATGCATCTGGCACGCCAGGCAAGCACCAATGACTGCAATCCTCAGGACTCGACGGAAATCCCGGTTCCCTATATTTCGAAGGGTGACCGTCCTTTCTGAATTCCGTCATGTATGTCACGTTCAAAACCCTAGCTTTCATTTCATGATCCTTCATTTGTTGAACCGCGTTGGAAATTATATGATTGGTCCAGGATTCGGGGGGGAAATTGGTTGTGATGGGAAATGGGGCGGATTCTGCTGCGCAGGTCCCCTTCCTGTCCCAGGTGCCATTACTGTAGTTTAGGTTAGTAAGAAATTAATGAATAGTTGAGTATGTGTATTTTGTTTTAGGGTTCAGGGTTTTTGTTTAGCAGGGGTGTTTATTTAGTCGGTTAGGTTCGAATTGAATACGCAAAATGAACACAGTCTTACATGAAGTGGATTGGAGCGTAGCTCCTAAGAAATATGTTGCTCTCGGCTAATTTTGGGCTACTCAAAGCCCAAGATATTATTGTCTCCATAGATTTTTGAAATGCTTCTTTAACATCCATTGTTTTGTTGAGAACTTGACCAACTTGGAAATAATTTCCCCTAAATAAAATAATATGTACATAAATTAGTAAAAATTAACCCACAAAATTTTATAAATTTATTCATGTTAACCAAGTGTACCATATATAACTTACATTTTTGTAGTCTTGTCAATATTCCACCAATGACCAGAATTCAATACTAATACATCCGCACGGGCCCACCTGTCAGCCATACGTGGCAGCTTATCGACTCGTATTGCGCCACGCGGTGCACCAAGTGAACCATTTTGTGGCTTAAATCGATCCACAACGACCAAAAGAGGCGCTCGATAATATTCCACCGTTAGATTATATTTTTTGAAAACAATCGACAGAAAGCCTCTGTGTTTGGTTATAGGATTTCCGAATTGTTCGTAGACTTCTGATTGGTTCGAAATGGAGTTGGATAGCATGCAAATGAAGGATTCCCATTGGTTCCGACCGATCGAATCCCCAACAAAAACAATCGTCTTGTTTTTACTCATGTCCAACATTTCTGTTGTGTTAAACCTGTATTTTGTAATGTAATAATGAAAATAATTTATAACCGTAACGTTTCAATTTAGTTGATTTTTTCACTCTTTTTGAATATGTATATAGCAAGTCGCTATGGTTATGAATTCCGTCGATCGATATATCTAATAACAGACTCGTATAAAATATTAACAAATACATTAATGAAATCTTCAAAATAGTTTATTTACTAAATGCAAAGCCTATTTACATGTATGGAAATAAATATACATACAAAGGTAGATCACAACCATGAGGTTTCCATCTCCAATTGCGAAATGTTGTGTCGTTACGTCCGTTTTTTCTGCATTGAAATCCTGGATCTAAGAACCGACAACTCTCGTTATATGAACCAATGCGATATTTTTCATCCCAAATCCATTTACCATTTGTATAATCACAAAAACCATTTTCTAAATCTGTGTTGGAGCTGAGAAAATGATGAAGAAATGAAAGAGAATCAAATGGGGTTTGGAAATGGAAAACGAGGATAGAGATTGTGAGAAGGATAAGAAAGAAAGAGGCAATGTGTTTGATCTTTTTTGAAGGAAACATAGGATTAGAAGAAATTCGAATGAAAATGGTAAAATTGGGGGTTCGTGAGAGCTCCTCAATTTTGGAAGGAAAAAAATGATGGTTGTTTTTAGACAAAGTTGGTTCAAACTCCAACTAAAAGAAGATGAGTTATGAACCAAATTGTTTATTACCAAATACCATTTTAATTTTAAGCCACCACATGTTTTTTTTTCGGGTGCAACGATGTCTTAATGGTGCTCTCTATTTTAATATATGTTGTTTTTGATCGGTGAGTGCAGGTCAACTTCTGCTTAAATTGGAGATCATACAAGGCAATTAACCACCATATAAATGATGTAGATTTAGTAGTATAAAAAAATATTAATGTTACGAATTGTTAGGATGATGGGAGGATATGGATTTACCGAAAGAGAGAATTCTTAATAATCAAATGAGATAATATATTGTGAGAATTGGGAGATAATTGTAATAATTTTAGACGTTTTTATAGAGTAGAGGTTTGGCTAATTAGCAAAAGATAAATTAATCTAAACTAAAGACACAAGGATAAAATAAAATACAAAGATAGAAATAAATCATCTCCCTTCCATTCTTCAAATATTTCTTATATACTTATTTTCGTCTCTTAATCCTTTTCTAAATATTATTATTAGAAAGAAAACAAATTATGTTGAGATTTAGAGGCGTACATAACATAAATTTTATTTAAGTTGTTCCTAGTTTAATACTCAGAATAATCCAAGACTATTGAGTAATAACTAAGGCCTTATCTTATTTGGGCTGACAAACTTGACCCAATAAATTGCGCTCAATCTTCAGTTTGATTGGACTTCTAAGATATATTTGTTTTCATCTCCTTTTATTTCATTTAGCTTTAGTCTCAACTTGAAGTGTCGAATTAAAACGTCAGTGGCCCTTTCAATTTCAAAATCATTGAGAGTTTTAAACATAAACTTACAAATGAAATCTTTAATAAATAAAAATCTAGGAAGGAAACTTGAAGAAAAATAAACAATTCCATTTCCAATGTAGGTACAAACTCGTGGGCCTCACCTCACCCCATCCAATCGCATTAACTCTCTCTTCACTACCCTATATATATCCTCATCTATATTAAAAATAATATGACTCAATAAAGTTTACATAACCATTTTGTTTTTATTCATACAATATAAAAATCTATTATATTTATTATATTCCAAGTAATAAGGGAAGAAGAATGGATAAGATGTTAAGCTGTATAAAGTGTATATACCTCTGAATGCTGATCCATCACCAGTAGTTAGCCTGTAGCACAGCTATACTATTCTTCATTTATGAATTTACAAATATACCCTCATAAATCCCTCTCATTTAATGATACGTGCTTCGAACTATCAATCTGCTGCCGAATGAAATTTTATCAAAACTTCAAGGCCATTTCTGTCTTTTTAACTAAACACCTTGAAATAACAAAAGGGCATTAATCACTGACGCCGTTTTTTGGGTACTTATTGTTGACGGAAGTTTTGGGCGGACTCGGTGCACAGTAGACTGATGAGATGGTTTTGTGGCTGTGTAGTGTGAGATGAAAGACTGATTCTATCCTGTTGTTATTACGTCCTTATCCGTTGAATGACCAATGGGAAGGTGACACGTGGCGGAAAAAAAAGATGACCTGGAGTGGCTGGGGACCCGTGAAAAATGATATAACACTGTAACAGACATTTTTTTCTTCGGGAGTGATAATCATGAAGGTAACTGATACTGTATGTGCGGTAGTGTAACGATTATGTAGCGGTGGCATATAAAAATTAAAAAAATCATATAAATTGAAAACAAACAGTATATAAAAAATTCATTCGGTAAAACATTATATATTTAAAAAAATAAAAATAGTATATAAAAACATATAAACTAAAAACAAACGGTATATAAAAATTTTATTCGGTAAACAATATATATTTAAAAAAAATGAAACGGTATATAGCGTATATAGAAACACAAGAAAACAATATAAAATTTCAATCCGTCGCTACAGTATCCCATCGTGATTTCCCATTTCCCTAATCATAATTAGATTAGTTCTCTTTTCTTTTGAGTTAACTAAATTTAGCGGGATGGTCTTTTAATTTATTTTTTTCAAATGGAATTGTCTTTTTTTTTCTTTTGAAACTCAAATCAATCATAAAGTGGTTTGAAAAACTACTAAACATACTAAATAAATTCGGCGTGATTTGAATTTTGATCGCTCTTAAAATTCAGATGAGTGTTTACTGTTTAAGTTAGCAAGGTTTGACAAGTATAATTATAGTAATTAGTAACATTATTTTAATAGGGACCTGATATATCACGACGGATTTTTCGTCGTGATATAACAACATTATATAGAGTGTGTATAAACTGAAAATAAACGGTATATAAGAAATTGTATATAAGTGAAAAATGAAAACAATATATATATATATATATATATATATATATATATATGAAAAATAAAAATAATATATACAATATATAGAAACGCGAGAAAAATAATATACGGTCGCTACGGCCTGCGGGGTCGATATCAACCCCATCATGATTTTGGATTTCCCATTTTAATATATAATGATTATGATATAAATTTTCTACCTAATTGAATCATTTAACGCCTAATCATCTACCCAAATTCTAATTTCACCTTCAAATCCATATAGTTGCACTAAATTGAGTCACGCTCTATCTCTGGGTCATGACAACTTATTTATTTTAGCTTTCTTTTTGTATGAATATTAAAAAAATGGACTTGTATTTATTAAAAAAAGATATTAAAAAATTAAGAAAAGGAGTTCTATTTTTTTAATTCAAGTTTGAGATGGGTGATCCACACTCAAGAGTAAAAATTAAAAAAAAAATTCCATTTTGAAAAAATAACTCTTTTTTCCATTTCTTTTTACAGTTTTTCTTTGATGGCTCTTGGTTAGTTGATATAGTTGATCCCAAATGAAAACAAAAAACGTCCACATTTTTTTTGATTGAAAAAAAAAACTTCCACAGTTGCCCCTTTTGCAAATGAGATGACATTTCGATCTAAAAGTTGAGATTTTAATGTTGCAAATGACACATTAATTAAAGAGCCAATTAACTGTTTCGTAAGTGATACACTGCTCCACCATATTTGATTTGGAAAACAAGAAAGAAGAATAAGGAAGCAAGGAATATTATATTGCTATTTCATCATATTTAAATTAGTGAATATTTGACCATTTAAGAACCTAAATCTCTATATTGGACCTAGTTGTTTGTGTCAATCTTTAGTCAACCTTTGAAATACCAATACACACTCGAAACATAGGACACCCCTCAAAAAATGCAAAAAAATAAAAAGAAAAAAGAAAATTCATTTTTTTTTCCTTTTTTTCTTTTTTGATGTTCAAAAAATTTCATTTCTTGAAGTGGTTGATTTCCAATCCTAATTCCTAACTTTTGTCCTAACTAATACCACATATTTGAATTAGCCCTCTAATTTATGTAAAATAAGGAATAAACCCTCATATGCCCATCCAAATTTAAACCGCTTCCAACTAGAAAAGATGGCCCTACCTCAACTAATATCATTTATTACTTAATTCAATAGTTCAGACATGTACTTTTTTTAAATAAATATTTACAGTGTTATAAACATGTTTAGATACACAGTTTATTTACTATAATAAGTTAAAATAAAAAGAGAAATTTAAAAATGCGATGAGTTTTAGTATGCTCAAAACACGGTGGTATATATTTTTTTTCCGCTTTTCAATATAATTTTGTCTTCTGTAGACTATTTTTCACTATTTTACATATATATTGTTTATTATCTCCACATATTATTTAAAAAATAAATTTTACATTATGTTTATTTAAATTTTATATATTATCTATTGTCTTTATATATTGTTCTTAACGCCGTGCTGCATGACAGAAAATCCCACCGTGCAGAATTAAAACATTCACAGATTGCAAAATAACATTGTATCGAAGTAGAAAATCTTAAAAATATAAAATGGGAATTTGGATTAGAACTCTAATACAAAAGTAACAAATCTAACTGTCCCATGGCACAAAATAAAGTTTGCTTACGTATATATTTTTTGTTGGCATTATTATGAAAAAGAAAGTTTGTCCATATGTATTTTTGATTGGCAATTATTACATGAAAAAGAAAGTTTGCTCACATATATTTTAATTACGCTACTGCACGAAAAAGAAAGTTTGTTCACATATATTTATTTTTGGCGTTATTTACATGAACTAATATTTTTTAGACAATATACATGAACTACTATTATTGAACTAATATTTTTTTTCTTTTGACAATATCGATGAACTACTGTTATTGAACTAATATTATTTTCGACAATGATGAACTACTCTACTATTATTTGACTGAAAAGCAATCTCAAACTTTTTTATTTTACAAATATCAATTGTACTCAAATTTATTTAATGATTGTTATCTACTACCTTTTTTATATTAACAATATATATTATAATATTTAAATTAATTGTTACACAACCTTAATGGTTATATCTTACCTGATTATTTGTGTATAGTATGTATAAATGAGTAAAAGACTACCCCCAAAAAACATTGGAATTGGAATTTATTACAATCTTAATTGTTGCAGTGTTATTTTGGCAAGGAGCCCACACACATATCAAATAGCATCAGTCAAAATGCACCCACCAAATATCATTAACTTTACTAATTATAATATAATAATAAATCATGACATTTATGATTCAGTGTCCGTTTCAGTTTCAGTTTCACTTGCTTCTCCGTTATCTTTCCCTTTATATCTCCTCCCTTCTCTCAGTCTGTTCAAATCTCTCACATTTTATCACCTCTCTGTCTCGCACTACACCTCACACCTCACACCTCACACCCTTCCTCTTCAAAGGAAGAGAAGCAGAGAAAGAGAGGAAAAAAGACCAAGAACCCAATGGATAAATCACAAACTCAATCTCAATCACAATCTTCTTTCTCTAGCTTGAGATCCTACGCCAGAGCTCTCACCCAACTCCCAACCCGGCTCTCTCGTCGCGCCACCTCAGCCACCACAATTCAGGAGGAGCTGAGCCGTGTAAGGGCCCGGTCCGGGCCCGATATGGCTCGCACGCTGAGGTGGCACGATCTGATTGGCTTAGGACTCGGTGGGATGGTTGGCGCCGGAGTTTTTGTCGCCACCGGCCGAGCCGCTAGAGTTTACGCAGGGCCAGCTGTCGTTGTTTCATACGCCATTGCTGGACTTTGCGCGCTTCTGTCGGCTTTTTGCTACACTGAGTTCGCTGTGGACATGCCTGTGGCGGGTGGAGCTTTCAGCTATCTTCGCGTTACTTTCGGTGAGTTGGTTAAGTTCTTTTTAAGTTATTTGTAAGTTATTTAGAGATTTGATTAAATTTTGTGTGTGTTTTGTGAAGGCTGTTTGTGTTTTGTGATTGTAGTTGTGCTCTGTTTTGGGTTATTTTGTAGTTTTGGTTAGATATGGCTTCTGGGTCTTTGAGTTGATAGAAGAAAAAAAGATGCATTTTGATTTTTTTTTATGTTGATTAAGTTTTTGCTTTTTGGATTCTTGGGTTGTGTGCTTGAATTATGAGAAGGATGTGTGCATTTTGTTTGTGATTGAATTGTGCTCTGTTTTGGTACTTTTTGAAGTTATTTTTCAATTTATTTGATCTTTTTAGCAAAAAAGATGCATTTTGAGTGATGTATATTAGTGGTTCTAGGTTGTGGCATATTTTCAGATTTCTTTTTCATTTTTTAATATCTTCACAATAATTGGGTTCTCATTTATTTATCCAGATAAAGTTGGTTTCTTTCCTTGCTGGATTTTCCTTTCTGTTTTTGATAAGGAAGGGATACATTTGTGAAATGACCTTTTTCTTATATTTTCTGTTCTCGACAATTCAAAATTTGATTTTCAAAAAAAAAAATATTAACTCTGTCAAATTTAATTGTTAACATTTCTGTATTAATTCCATGTAGCTAGATATGTATCAAAAGAGGAGTTTCTTTTTGAAAATTTAATTAATGGATTTTTTTTTTTTACAAGTTAGGCATAAAGTAAGGTTTTCAATGCAAAATTTCTGGCCTTTATTTCAGACTTCAAATAAAGGGCCCATCTTAACTAGATTAACCTCCAGCAAAACCAAATAAACAAATCATTCTAACATCCTACAATTCCCAAAACATTTCAGGGGAACTAATAAAAACTCAATAAATACATCATTCTAACATGTACATTTTTTCCAAAAATTTGAGGAGAATTAACAAAAACTCAATTAAAAAATACATTATTCTAACTTACTACAATTTTTCGTAAAATCTCAGGGGAATTCGCTGCCTTTTTGACCGGTGCGAATTTAATAATGGAGTATGTGTTCTCAAATGCGGCCGTGGCTCGGAGCTTTACGGCGTATCTCGGTACAGCCATCGGTGTGGCCACAACGGACAGGTGGCGGGTCACTGTAACGGGTCTGCCTGACGGGTTTAACCAGATTGACTTTCTTGCGGCGGCTGTGGTTATAATTATCTCCATTTGTATTTGTTATAGGTATGTATCATGCATGAAATGAATTTATTTGATTAGTTATAATGATGTTTGTATGCTAGTTTGTTATTAGCATAATGTTTTATTGTTTTATCGAATAATGTATTGAACATGGAACATTGAGTCTGTTAATAGTAAACTATATATGCTGATATATGATAATATAATTTTTTTGGGCAATTTTCATATTAATCACATGTTATCATTATTTTTATTTGTGTAACGTTTTTTTTATTTGTTTTTTATCAGTACGAAGGAAAGTTCTGTGCTGAACATGGTACTGACGGTCCTACATATCGCATTCATATTATTCATCATCGTAATGGGATTCTGGAGAGGCGATATCAAAAATTTCACCCATCCTGCGAACCCTGAGAAATCGCCGAGCGGGTTTTTCCCGTACGGAATACCGGGCGTTTTCAATGGGGCGGCGATGGTGTATTTAAGTTATATCGGTTATGACGCCGTTTCTACGATGGCAGAAGAAGTGAAAGAGCCGGCGAAGGATATACCGATCGGTGTTTCTGGTTCGGTTGCGATCGTAACGGTTCTGTATTGTCTCATGGCTGCTTCTATGTGTATGCTCGTTCCTTATGATTTGGTAATAATAAAAAAAAATCATTTGCTTATAGTTTATTTGTTGGATTCATTAGACATTTCATGTCCTAAGTTAAAAACTATGAAAAAATTGGACCTAGGTTTTAATTGGGGTTAACCTTGTGGTCCCTATTCATTAATAATATTTGAGTTTTGAGGTTATTTATGTTAATCGAGTCAAATTTGTCCGTTACTAAACGGGTAATGACTAAGAAAGAGAAGTGGACGAAACTCTAGAATAAAATACATGGATTAATCCTACGAATTCCTTCATTTGATGAATCAAGTGGGCCAAGAATCATAATTGCAACTTTTATCATAGGCACCCTTATTTTAGGAATTATGTTGTTTTCAAATTGTCAATCTCAACTAAATCGGTCCCCATCAAATCAACTTCCAATCCCTAATTGGATGGAACTAATTGGGTCCATTTTTTCTTACATCACCCTACCAACATATTTGTTTCTCCAAAAGACCATTTTAGCAATTTATTTAACCATTAACTAAATATTTTTAACCCAAAATTTGTAGATTGACATTGAATCTCCATTTTCGGCCGCGTTTGTGGGATCTGATAGTTGGAAATGGGTATCGAACGTCATTGGTGTGGGCGCTAGTTTCGGTATACTTACGTCTTTATTGGTCGCAATGTTGGGTCAGGCACGGTATCTGTGTGTGATTGGTCGGTCTGGAGTTGTGCCGGCTTGGCTCGCCAAAGTTCATCCTGTCACTGCCACGCCTGTCAATGCCTCCGTGTTTCTTGGTACGTGTTTTGGAAGGGGTCCTTTAGTGTGGAAATTACATTTTATTTGATGGCCTAATTGTAAAGTTTCAATTAAGAAATAATACGTTTAGGCGGTGAGATGACAAAAGTGAAAATAACACATAAATAGGGGGTTTGCACATCAAATTGATATGAGCCACTAGTTTAGATCAAGTGTTATGATCAAAGTGGTTATAAATGGATTTTGTAGATACTATCAATTAATATGCTTTTAAGATCCTTCATAATCCATCCAGCTGGCTAGTAGTTATATTTCCTTCACATTGATTTATTATTTTGTAAGAATTATTAAATTATTTGTTTCTCTAGGGTTTCTTACTGCTGCGCTTGCATTGGTTACGGAACTAGAAGTGCTACTAAACCTGATCTCAATCGGCACTTTATTCGTGTTTTACATGGTGGCTAACGCGGTAATATACCGTCGGTACTACATGCCAAACACCTCGACTCAATCCGATCTGTGCCGAACCGTCCTTTTTCTCCTAACATTCTCTTTTTTTGCGCTATGTTTCACCTTGTTGTGGCGATTCCTTCTGAGCAGCACGGGCATCATGAAGCCAATCCTTCTATCTGTCTGTGCTGGTGGCTCAATTGCCTCTGTATGCACGTTTAAACATTTTGTACCTCAGGCACACAGTCCGGAGTTGTGGGGCGTGCCTCTGATGCCTTGGATTCCGGCCGTTTCGATTTTTTTGAACGTTTTTTTGCTCGGAACGCTCGACAGGCCGTCTTACGTTCGATTCGGAGTTTTTTCAGTCCTGGTGATGGTTTGCTATGTGTTGTATAGCGTACATGCGAGTTACGATGCGGAGGAAAATGGGGAACGTGTAGCGAAAGTCGGTGCTGAGGCATTGCAAGAAGATGGTACCATGAAAGTATAGTAAACATTGAGTAAGAAAAGCATAAAAAATGAAAAAAGAAAAGAAGAAGAAATGATGTAATTTAGATATTTGGTGGCATTTTTTTTACAATTTAGGGAAGATAGAAAAAAGAAAAGAATTCCAAAAAGAGAGGAAAAATGTAATTTGTGGATAGTTGGTAATGCTGGTTTGGTAATTAATTGGAAATTTTCATCCAAAAAAAAAAAAAAAAAATTAATTGTAAATTCAGCAGCTTCTGTTCTAACATGACAAGGTTCTGATTGGATATTCCTGATATTAAGAGCTAAAGTCAAATAAGAATGCAAAATCTAATAGAAGAAAAAAAATGAAATAACGATTAAATATACAAATATTTCAATTACTTGATATTAATTGTATAGTAAAATTTTTGACTCGTACCCTAGCTCGTTATGGCTAAGCACAATAAATTACAAGTTATGAATTAAGTCTAAAATTTTTGACTCGTACCCTAGCTCGTTATGGCTACGCACAATAAATTACAAGTTATGAATTAAGTCTAATTGACACTAAAAAAATATAATCGTGACAGAATCTTTTCCATTCAACAAGAAGATATATTATATTAAAAAATTTCACTAAAAAACTACTATATAAACAATAAAGTATTAAAGCATATATCTAATAATGCAATTAAACAAAAGCATATCTAATCATCAGGCCTCTGATTTACCAACGAACAGATTTTATTCTGGAGGTAACCTCAAAAGATGCATTACATAGCGGTATTAATCAAAATCATGGACACGTTATACATTAGGATTCTGAAAAGATCTTGTTATGGTACATGAAAGCTACAGAAATTATGTTAATGGACCACTAAGTAGATTTGCCACTAAGTAAAAAACCATGATCAGCCCCATGAATTCAAATTGAGCTTCATCCTTTCGTAGGTTGTTTTGTCCGTACGGAAAAGGAAAACGATGGATTACGACGGTTATAATAATTGCTAGTGCCAGATCGATCTGCACCGATTTTGATATGGAAAAACTGAATAAACTGAACGCATTGATGAATTTTTATTAGGATTGATGAATGTTTATTAGGATTTAAAATTGGGATTAATTGAAAGGATTGAATTACAATTTGATTTAATCAAACGATCTTAAAACACAATTCGATTTATTCATTTGGTTTAAAATTCGTATTATATGCTCAGACTTTTGTTGTACTTAAATAAATTTAATCATGAATGAATTTATAATTGTTTGTCATATTTCCTTCAAAAAATTAATTAATTCCTATCAAATTCCACCGAAACCTCTAAATTGAAACATTGTCCATTGTTTCAAATATGTACCGATGAACTCATAATCTAGTAGTTAAGTGCAAAATATAACAAATCATAATCTCTAAATTGAAACATGTTTAATGTTTCAAATATGTGTCAATGAATTCATAATATAGTAGTTGAGTATAAAACACAATAAATCAAATTAAAATTTTATTGACATCAAAACAGAAGCGAGAAAAAAAGTTCTTTCTGTTCAAGAAAAGAAATCCATTTTCTAACTATTTTTCCCAAAAAGACGGAAAAACTTCAAACTAAAACAAAAACTATAAATTAGAGGGTCATCTTGTAATCTTCAATATATTTTTGTAATTATTTTGTTGCATGAAGAAAGAGGCGTGTAGGACATGAACTGCCATAAAGTGTCCATCCATCCATTGGATAGGGAACCAAAAAGGTTGGCCAACTTTATATTGTTGTATGTATCACGCCCAAGTGCTAACTAGCAGTCATTTTTTCTTCTTTCTTTTTTCTTGAGTTTTTTGACAATGGATATTGCATGGGGCCGCCAAACAGGATATACAAATGGATATAGTCAAATCATATCATCTCCCTTTTTCATTGCTTTCTTTTGCTTGGCTAGTTAGATAATTACAAATGCAGTTAGAAAATATTAGGATATAACAAGGATAAGCATAAATTTTACAATAGATCATCTTTTTGATAAATTTTACATTACATCGTTAGCAATAACCTATTTTGCCCAATAAAATAATTGGATAATTGAAATGCATATATCATAAGAATATTACAAATATCAATTATAATACCTAAAATGCATATAGCATATATTTTTCTAATTGTTTCGGCGGAACTTTGTATGATCACGAGTGGAGACCTCGCTCCGCTTCGGACCTAACAGTTTTATCGAAAATGGTAAAAATAATGGTCATAGATTTCATAATTTAACAACATAATTTTCAATTTTGTAGTTATTTTTTTTTAAATATTGAACACCGCAGATTTATATGATATTTACTATTATGATCATCTTGATTAATGCATGTTTCTAATTTAAGATAGATTCAAATATAAATGTTACTATATTTATGTTATTTTTCTTTTCTATCACAATTATGCAATTTTATAATATTTTTGCATTAATGTTAAAAAAATAATATTTTATCACTCGTGATTTAAATCATAAAAAATCATACAAATAACAACGGGATGATAAACATAAAATTTGTTGGACAACTAATAATTTGAGATTTTGCAATCTTTTACATATATATTTTAGTAAGGCTCTTTTGTCATGTACTATACATTAAAATTTAAGGTGTATATATGATATTTTTAGATTGTACACTCCTTTAACGGAAAATGTTGTCAATATTTCAGCTCTTTTTTAGCGCAATACTCAATATTTGTCGAGAAGGCATGAAAAAAATAATTTATTTAGATTTCTCATTTTATAGGGTATACATGATATTTTTGCCTCTTTTCAAATATAAGTTGGATCGTTGTTGTGAATATAAATTATTTAATTAGGACATATCAATTATAATTTAATTTGTATTATTTATAACAACTCATACTATTACTAAAATATGAACATCATATTATTGCTAATAATTTTCGGAATTTTAAGACCATAATTACTGGTGAATATTACTAACCAGGCAATAGCTAATTGATAAATGCATAACGATTTTAAATTATATGATTAAAAGCGAGATGCTTATTTTGGTTATAAATAAAAACATATCTTAAACATATACACATACATATATGTGACATTAATACTTCTAATATTTTTTTTTTTTGAGAAATTTGATATTTATTTTTTTGATTAATAACATGTATAATTGGTTATATGAATTATTATAATTTTATGATAACTCAATATATCAAACCAATACTTGAAATGCCACTAAGAATCATAAATAAACAAGCTTGGCTAAACGGGTTGAATAAGACTCACGACGCAATGCCGATTGATAAATGAATACAACGCAAAATAGGCACATGTCACAAAATGAACTTTTTCAAACTTTATATATAATAAGATAATTCCGTATTAATAATATTTTATAATATTATTACTCCTTATAATAACTTAATAAATTAAAATATTTCTATAAAAATAAAAATAATTATTAGTAGAGAGAATCAATATTGAGGTCAAATTGGGGATCTTTAATAAATTATATAAAGATAAATATATTTGTTGGGTTCAAAACGAAGATACTTATCAAATAAGAATATATATGAAGAATTATTTAGATGTAAATTGAGGATCGTTATCAATTCTTAAAGAAAAACTTATTAAGGAAATCCCAAATCATAAGCTTTTATATATGAGCAAGAATTACACAAGTTATTTGAGATCAGTATATTCATTGTACTATAATAGAACTTTAGACTTTATGTAGACTAGTTATATTTATTTCCCGCTCTCTCTCTCTCTCCACCAAACTTAGTTACAAAATCAAAATTACTTTTTGAGACAGTTTTTGCGGTCAGATTCTGGATATCACCCAATTAGATCTTGAACGACCAACCCAACATCTTGAAAAGAAGAATATAATCATGAAGTCAAAATCTAGTAGAAAAATATACCAATGAGAGAACCCTAGAAAAAAGAAAGAAAAGGTAGGCAACAAGATTCTAAAGGGTCATGACAGCATATTTAGAGGATGCAATCATAGTGATATGATATCTCAGTCTATAGACTATAGTCATATCTCATGCACCAGTGGACGATTTGGTCTGAGATGAACCACTTATTTTGTTTGAAGGACATAAAAGGTCTTTTTCTTTTACATCTCTTTTTCATTTTTCTTTTCTTTCTCTAGTTGACCTATGAAAGAAAATGAATTTTACCTGCCGACTTTTGAAAAATGATTTGCACAAATTGACTGTATGTCCATGAGACGTGTCTGAATATTTTAATATCAAATAAAACTAGAACTCACGAGTTGGACTACCAATGAACATTGCCAAGATCGGCAGGCCGACCCATTACTTCTTTAGTTCTTTTTTATAATTTGAGGGTCAAGTTGAATTTGAGTTTTAAATTTTAAATGAAGCCCAACTTAAAAAGTAAAAGCAAGGTCGGATGTTGGCTTAAGTTTTAATTTGGTTACATATTGCAAAACATTTGGCAACATTGATGTATTTGATTTTGTTGTTATGTTCCATGAATTGTTTGGATATTTTGATGTATGAATTTGGTTATGTTACTAAACGTAGTAGTTTTTATTATTTTTCTTTTACATTTTTAGATATATTAATATATATAATAAGGATATAAAATATTAAAAACAAATGGCCTGCTTAAACTTGTTTTCGTTGGGTAATATTTATTTTCTATACTAGAATTGTTAATTAAGCCCATTTAAATCATAGCACATCTGGGCCTGTTTGGACATGTTTTGCTTGATTGCAGGCTTTGTTTTATTTTAGTGTTATAATTATAAACATAGTTTTTTCTAGGGCCCAAAATAATGTTCATGCTCAGAGCAAAAATCATGTTTGCGGGCCGATATGTGATTCGTTTCTTATATGAAGAGAAAATAATATACTGTTTTCTATTTGACAAAATGAGTGAAACAAAAATTGTTTGTATAATTAAGTATACTAATTATAATGTGTATGATTTGTCTATTTCTTTCGAACATATTCCGGGTTCAATTTCCCTCTAATTTAGTCCATTCTCGTGGATTATATATTTTTTTTAGACTTGGATTATATTTAATGACTCCATCTAATACTTTCTCTGAAAGAAAGAGCAAGACAGAATATATAAATCAATAGAAAAGCATATTATTATAATGTTATTTTGACACGCTAACCCTGTTTGACCAATATTCAATTTATAAAACTCGATGAAGCACATGGCTCTCATATTATTATCTGAGCAGACAACGAATCTGGCTTTGGTTGATTCCGTCCTTTAATAAACTCTTATAAGTTTATTAATCATATGAAATCATAATTATCACAAAATAATCAAATGTTATTTAGCTCCAATGTGTCGGTACTTCCTTTCTAGTCTAACTCTGGCTCTGCCATGTACTGAACAGATTACTTTTTTTTTGAACCGAACTGAACAGATTACTTGAAATTATTATTTATTTATAAGAAAATCAGGGTTTGATCTTTAGTACCTATTTTGACATGTATGTGTACTATCTTAATATATGCTGTATATTAATTTATCGCTCGTATACTGTACTTCTTTTTTTAAAATACAGTTTTCATGTTCATTTTCTTATGTTCAAAAATATTTTCTGAAATTTATTACTTATTTTCCTTAAAGTCAAGAATATATATTGTTTTATTATTAGTATATGCCTCTTTATACCTCAATACTAGTTTACATTGGTTTTCAGTTCACTCAATTTGATTTGATTCGTATTTCATTTGGTTCGATTTGATTTTATTCAGTCCCACTAATCCATTAGGATCAAACCGACCAGATGAACATGTCTAACAAAAGGCTATTGAGAGAAATGGTATTAGATTAATTAGCCGTAATTAATAAAATAAAATAATTAGGCTAAACTAAAAAGAATCTAGCCTGTTATGATTACGACTAATGTTCCCTTTTGTCTGTCTCAAGCTGTCCCTCTTAATCAACTTTCACAAATTAATTATAGTCTATTAAGCCTAATACATACAACTTGTGAATTTAACTGCACTCACCCATTTGCAAGTTTCATCTGTTTTTCCTTATTGCAATAATTTGCAATTGGAAAAAAGAACTCAATTTAATATTATTTAAGCCCATATTTGTTCTTATGTAGAAATCAAATTTTCAAAATTTACACCAAATATGAATTAAAAGCAAAAGGGAATCATAACGATTTAGTAAACTAAAAAAAACAAATGATTCAACTGAATTTGCCAAAAAAAGTTGAAATATGAATGATATATATTGTAATAATAATTAGGATCTTTGTTTGATTAATTATATTTGATTGAATTGAATGATGTGAATTACAAAAGATAACTCTTATTTATAGGAGTGGACTTCTCATCCTAACTAATTAGTCTACATATATATATTATGAATAATTATCTATATTATATTTTATACAATTCCTTTTACAATCTCCATTCTAATAATCTTTCTTTCTGGATCTAGCTTTAAAAAAAAATTATGTCAAGAGATTTTATGAGGTTGAGTTCTCTTCTCAATAGTTAGTAGAGACCGAATAACTCACATTTTTTTAATGTTTTAGGAATATAGTATAAACGTATGTATGCAAACATGATACTTTGGTTTTTTTTTTTTTTTTTTTTTTTGTAGGTTTTAACAACTGGAGTTTGCAAGTTCTTGAAATTGGTAGGAATTCTAGGAAAAATTGTAAATAACAGAGGACAGAGTGCCCTCAATTTGGGACTTTTCTTCCATAAACAAAAAGGAACAAAAGGTCAGAGATCACCTGTAAAATATGGTTTTAAAAATGCACTTAAAAATTTATAGGGACATGAAAATCCCCAGGTGTCTGTATACACTTGAGCCACATTTCTCCCTCTTTTAATGCTAATCCTCACCTGAAAGCTGAAACTTCCTTATAAAAAAAGAGATATTTTCAGATCCCAAATTTCAGAAAGAAATAGAAATTCATTATTCATATTGTTTACACTAAAACATTGTACTATGACACCAAGTATTTGTTATTAAAAAACTATTTTTTTAGTTTCTGATTAAGTAACAATTTTATAGCCTTTTTATTATATAAAATGATAGGTATCTGCATATGTTGAAATGAATCCTTTTCAGTTGTTCACATATCACATGAGATACATGATATACGATATATATGATTATAAAATTCACTTTTCGAGTTAATTTAGACCCCACACATTCACACATACATCAAACCTGATATATCATGAGAAACCCTAAACTTAAATCCCATCAATCCATCCATCACAGAATAAAACATTATAGTGAGCAGAAAAGGTGAAACATTACTCAGGACCATACTTCTTACGTCAGAAAACAAAATCTCTAATCAGAATACAAAAAAAAATAATAAAAAAAGAAACAAACAAACAAAAATGGTTCTGAAGAGAAATTTTCTGCAAAAGTAGGGGCCTTTTTGCAACAAGTCAGTCAATGATGATGGCTGTCACTTGGCCGAGTTGCAAAAATATTTAGTTGGTAGGATTTCAAGGCATGGCCTTCAGATCTATTTTAATTCTACTCTCTTATTTTTCTTTTTCTTTTTCTTCAAGGACTTCTCCTGAAATTAACATATAATAATTAGTATTTAGTTTAAAATTATGTTTGTTCAAATGTGAATCTCTAGTTTTATGAGTGTGAGGTAATATTTTTATAGCTGCATGATAAACTCCATAATGTACATACATTCACAAATTTATATAAATACTTGCTTCTTGTAAGGAGACAGTTGGTGTGATATGCATTGTTTATATTATTAGTTAAAAAGAGAAATAAAAAGAGAAATAAATGAGAGACCAAACAACTCATTTGATCACATGACAATGTTAGTCATAATTTTAAAGCCATTATTCTCAGCATTCATGCATGTGATAATGACCAGCAAAATAAAATTGAGTTGAGCACTTAACAATGTACAATAAATTAATGTAACATAGATTAGTTTAGAGCACTAATTACCAATGAGTAGGCATTGAAGAAAGTTGTGTGTATGAACCAAATACTGATCCTGCCATGTGATGATCTGAATCTGACTCAGGCTCAGGCATCACACAGTCTAAGTTCACACCAAACAACCTAAGCCTCTTTGTGCTTCCACCAGTCCTTTGTGCACCTGTATTTAACCAAAATATACAAATTCAATATTTGCATCACATGATACAATGTTACAATAACATACATATATTACATCAACAAAGCATTAAACCTTACCTCGAACAAAAACACCATTACAACATATATTACATCAACAAAGCATTAAACCTTACCTTGAACAAAAACACCATTACAATCTTGTTGCATCGGCATGGCAGAACCATGAGTATTATAGCTCGAACTAACCGGACTTGCCGGCTCTGACACGAGTCGGTTCTGTTGAGCCGTATTCTCAATCGACCCACGTTTTTTCCACCCAATATAAAGCCGATCAGCCGTGCCGACCAACCCATTAACCCGTTCAAAAAACACTACATCACCTGCTTCAAGCTGCTTCTCTTTCACGTACCGGCTCCAACCTTTTGTTAGGACATAACTTTGGCTGCTTGTCCAGTAACTATAACGGAACCGCCAAGCCTTGCCTGATTCATCTTCAAAATTCAGAAGCAGGCCCTTCTCGCCTGAGTCAGGGTCTAAAGGGAAGAATCTTTCGGCATATTGTTTTGGAATGACGAGCCGATTTAGTTTGCCCACGTCACTAGGGGTTAAGGGTTTTTCAAACATGTGTTCTTTTTCGTAAGTGTAGTATAAACCGTGCGAGTGGTGACTCACTTGGTTGTGGTGGTGGTACTGGTTCATTTGAGGCTCAGGCCAAGACCAAGTTTGGATGTAGTCTTGATGGTTAGGGTTTGTTAACATTGTTATGTATCCAGAGAGAGACAGAGACAGAGGAAGGTATTTAGTTAGAGAGAGCGGTTTTCAGTGAGAGAGAGAGAGCATGCAAGTGGAAATAGGAGGAATATATAGGGAGAGAGATGAAATAAGGGAGCATTGGAAAATGACAAGGAGAGGTGTGGGGGTGTAGCAAAGAGGCAAGTAGAGAAATATTTTAAGGTACAAATGGATTGAATTGAATTGATCTGAAAAAGGTAAGTAGAGTGTAGAGGAGCTCTTTTCAGACTTTTAGGGGTCAAGTGCGTGTGTTATTTTAAACTTGGGTGGACAGGAAGAATCAAGGGATGACTGCTTGAAGTCTTCATAAATTTTGCCACATCACCTTTTTCTTAGGGCTTGATCTTACCATCTAACGCCCGTTTGAACTCTTTATTTACATGAATTTTTCTAGTTATAGATTTACAAGAACAATGTGTTTTTAACAAATAGTATATGTTTAAAAGAAATAATATTCATAAAAACAATATTGGTTATTTATAAAGTATTTGTTTAGTCACAAATATTATATATATATATATATATATATATATATATATAATCAGTGGCAAATCTTAATAAGTAGTAGAAGATAGCACTCTTTATAGATTGTGAAATAATATTTATATATAATTATGCTAATTATTTTGTGATAAAACTATAAATTTTAGGAAAATTCCGTCGAGACAGCCATTCGCCCCTTTATTGGAATTTAGCTGACAGGAGTTCCATTTTTTGAGATTATCAAATAATAAAAGATAAATTTTATAAGGACTTGAATGCAAGAGAGGAGATTATATAAAGAAGGAAAGAGCAGAATGATCAGGTGGTGTGGTGGTATGCTTGAAAGTGAGTGCACTGCTCGTGGATGAATCAGGTCCATCCATTAGTAGGCCTCTTAAACTCTTCATAAATATCTAAATTATAAGTCCATATATAAATGTGACATTGAATTATAAATCTGATATTTATTTATTAATGATAGGGGCATGGCATGGTGCCTTTCAGTGCATGTGGGTAGTTGGCACCTATGACCTCTGTCTATGCCCTCTGCAACAAGGCAACATCTGCCTCCTCTCAATTCCTATACCCCATTTTTATGCTACAAATTCTTACTTCTTTTTAATGCTTAATGTCTCCAAATTGATTGTAGATCTGACACGTGTCCATATGAGAATTGATAACGCCACCCATTTTGTATCCAAATAATTCTCCATATGCATTTCTTATTCGATATGCATCCCCATTTTGTACCCAATAAATAATATTATTTTTTATAGAATTTATTAAGGATCTCCAATTTGAACACAACATCAAGTATCTTTATGCATTTTCATTTAATAAGGATCCCTAGTTTGAACTCAGTAATTATTTTTATTTTTATAAATTTGTTTTAATTATACATGTTATTAGAAGTAAAAATATCACATATATGTATGTATATATGTTTAAATATGATTTTACTTACAACTAAAAAAATATCTCGCTTTTAATCATATAATTTAAAATTATTATGCATTTATCAATTAACTACTGCGTGGTTAGTCAAATTCATTAATAATTATGGTCTTAAAATTCCAAAAAATATTAACAATAACTTCATGATTATATTTCAGCAATAGTATGAATTGTTATAAACAATACAAATTAAATTATAATTGATATATCCTAATTAAATAATTTATATTCATAATAATGATCCAAGTTATGTTTGAAAGATGCTAAAATATCATGTATACCCTATAAAATGAGAAATCTAAATACATTTATTTTTTTCATGCATTCTCGACAAATATTGAGTATTGCGCTAAAAAAAGCTGAAATATTGACAATATTTTCCGTTATAGGAGTGTATAATATAAAAATATCATATATACACCTTAAATCTTAATGTACAGTACATGATAAAAGAGCCTACTAAAATACATATGTAGAATATTGCAAAATCTCAAATTATCAGTTGCCTAACAAATTTTATATTTATCACATGGCTGTTATATGGTTTTCTAAGCTTTAAATCACAAGTGATAAAATATTACTTTTTCACATTTAATGCAAAAAATGTTACAAAATATAATAATTACGGTAGAAAAGAAAAATAACATGAATATAGTAAACATCCCTATTTGAATTCATGCAAAACTAAAAACATGCATTAACTAAGATTGTCATAATAGATAATATCATATAAATCTATCATGTTCAATTTTTAAAAAAATAATAAGCTACAAAATTGAAAATTATGCTATTAAATTATGAAATATATGACTATTATTTTTACCATTTCCGATAAAATTATTAAGTCCGAAGCGGAGCGAGACACCCTCTCGCTTCTTTTAAAGTTGGATAGGTGGAGAATGGATGAATGGATGACACATGTTCCAAGCGGGGATCTTCTGTGAAATGTCTGATAATCATATTATAAAGCGAGTCATTTCAGGCCAATATACTCTTTGCACAAAATAACCATATAAAAATCTGAACTTTAAATTTATTACCATATATGTTATCCAATATTATTACTATTAAAAGTGAGTATCATAGGTGTAATTTTAATCAGTATTGAGAGTCTTTTAATGATCAATAGTGAGTCAACAGGTAAGGCGTGGCTTATGGGTCACACAGTATTTTTTGTTTTCTTTTAAAAAAAAACCTTAGTTTTAAATTTTATTACACTAGATGTCATTCAGTATTGTGCTTATTAAAAATGAGTGGTATTACTGTTATTTCAATTACTATGAAGGATCTTTTTTAACAGCCAATAGTGAGAGTCATGGCTAAGTAGATCCCACAAGATTTAATAGATTTTCCCAGATTCAATTTAATAGAGACGGAGAGAAGAATGAGTTAATTTTTCATCTTTTCAAAGAGAAGAATAAGTTAACTTTTCATCTTCTTCTATTTTTGCTTGGATTTAATTTCATTATCATTTCTTCAACTTCATATCTCTTCGTTTTTCAAATTTTTTCCTACTTAAGCAGTCTATAATCTATGATTAAAATTAACATGTGCAATTCTATATATGGAAAATTAGGTTTTCTATCTCTTGGCCCAACTATTATTATTTTATTAAACTTATTTTTTTAGGTATAATTTAATTAAATTATTATTTTTAATTGTATATCATCTTCAGTACATTCCGAAATGGAGCGAGGACCTACCTAGTATATTTTGATTGAAAATGTTTATTTAATTTTAAATATCGGTGTTCATAAATCACTTGCTGTTCGATCCAAATGTGCATAACTCAAGTGCATATACTATATAATCATTACGTGAATCAATTTGTGCAGTAATATTCTAGAATCACAATTTACTTGGCCTGATGTCACGTGAATTGTTTCAGTTATTAGATGATAAGATATTGATAAATTTTAAGTATATTGAGTTTTGTTATTTATTTGTAATTCTTTGTGTTTGGCCCTATGCTATATTCCAACTGAATTTTTGCATTTTTGATAGCCTAAAACATCTAAAGAGTTTTGTCGACTGAACTTGATAAGTGGTCCAAAAAGTATGACGTCGATGGCTTTAAATTTGTCTCTTTGTTTTTTCTCACTTCATTTTTTCTATCTTCAGAAAATTAACATCTGTTTTTTAGACTTTATCAAATATGTATATATAAGGTTGTATTTGCTAGAATTTGAATATATGCAATATATTCTACTAACTTCTAATTACAAGTCATTTGCGAAAAATTAACATTTGTTAGTCAAATATTATGATTTCAGCTGATAATATATGCATATATAATTTCATTTAAATTTTTCTTTGTTTTGTTGCAATGCGTAGATTTTTCTCTGATTAATTGATCAGCATATGAAGAATAAACTATGTGTTAGGATAATCATGACTCATGAGAATATAGATATAGATAAAGAGAACTCGTGAGAGAAATAATTAGAGAAGAAAAAAGAATTCGTATAATTAATTAAGACATCGTAAGAATTGTGATACTGTTACAATAGCTTTAGACATCTTTATATAGTAGAGAGTCATGTCTAATTACCAAATAAGTTACCTAAATTAAAGATATAATTACCTAATATACAATGCAAGGATGAAAACAATCCACCTCATTCAATTGTCTAAATATTCCCTGAATATTTATTTTCAATTCTCAATCCTTCCTAAATACCATTACTACTCGACCAAACATTTGTTGGTGTCTTGCACCAAATTGATGTATTCGGAGAATGGTTGACCAACCACCAAGCGGTATTAGTGGCTTCTGCCCATAACTCTTCGCTTGAGCCCACCCCAAAAACATGCATCAAGTCTAGAGTAGTTTTCGATCAGCCACGCCATTATGTTGTCAAGAACGAACAACCACGCAATGCTGAACAATCATTGTAAAAAGATCTCAAATTTGTTCCCACAAATCCAAATAGATATTGTCCAAAATTTCCTTCGTGCGATGAACCGTTGTACTAAAGTTGAGTCTCCTCCGCTTGTCACAAACGAGCGCCAACTTCCCGAAATAACTTTCTGGTACTTTGGACTTCCAGAAAATATAACGTACCGGTCATTCCAGCCTTCATCAATATAAGAGCTTATCTAGATAACTCGAGGACTCAATCTTCACATTGAAACTTGCAACCGATATCTTCGAGAATGCCTAGTGAGATCAAATGTACAATATCATCACATCCCAACCAAGCCAACAACGACAACGCAACAGAGATGATCGTCTCCCAAAAGAACATCTTCACTAGAAGTCTCATATGTGGTGAACCACTCTTGATTTGGGGTTATCTGATGTGAATTACGCAAATCCATAACTCAATTCTTCTCAAATCTCTTCTTCTCATTCGTCACAAAAAATACCTCAACCTTACCGGATTTAGCTATGTAAGATTCTTCCGATGGAATAACCCTATCCACCTTCTTCTTCTTTTTGAGCTTGTAACAGTCGGGCTTAATATGTCTCGTCTCCTTGCAATAATTGCACACCAGGTTCTTGTACTTGAATCGAACGAATCTTCTTTGAACTTGCATTTTTCTTCTTACGTCTCATCCTCTCCATAGACAACCCAACCTCTTGATTACCACTCTCGGCAATGGGCAAGTCATAGTCGATGTCAGACTTGACTATCTCTTGACATACTCAAAGTGATTTCCTGATATAAAGCATGGACAACGTGCACAACAATACCACGGCTTTATCCTCTCCGTCCATCTTATTACCGATTGTCTCCATATCATTAAAGAAACCGATATATTCCAAAATATTTAACGGACATACCTTCTGCCATTTTCAAAGAGTGGAATCATTGCTTCAAATATAACCAGTTGATAACTGATTTCTCCATGTAGATGCCTTCTAACTTCTTCCATGCGCAAACTCCTATAGTATCTTGAAGAGTCAACCTGCTCGAACATAACTGAATTGTCAAGAGAGCTCTGTCGTCCATCATCTCCCCAATTTCGCCCTTCATCTCCTTCGGTCGTTCAAAAATGACGACCTTCACACCATGATTCGATAATATAGCATTCATGTGCACTTTCCATAGTGCGAAACTCGTTGTGCTATCATATTTCTCAAATAATATTTGGTCGACATAACCACACTTGAATTCATGCTTATATAAGGCGGTATACTTGACTTGAGCACAAAGATGACCGTAACTTAGCTCTGATATCAATTTGTTAGGGTAATCAGGAGAATACGGATGCAGAGACAGAGAACTCGTGAGAAAAATAAAGAAGAAGATAGAATTCGTATAATCAATTTTGAAACTACATCTTAAGAATTGTGATATTGTTACAATAGTTTTATGGTTCTTTATACAGTAGAGAGTCATAACTAATTATTAAATAAGTTATATAAATTAAAGATACAATTACCTAATATACAATGTAAGGATGAAAACAATCTATCTTCTTCCTTTGTCTAAATATTCTTTGAATATTTATTTTCAATTCTCAATCCTTCTTAAATACTATTACTAGAAAAAAAACAAATTATGCTGAGATCACTATGTAAGTGAAGGCAAATTCACGTATCTAAAGATTTTTCTTTGTTTCTCTAATTAATGACCAATTTCAACTCTAGATAACAAATTAAAAAAAAAAGCATGGCGCATGACTTCTCCTAAAATTGAAAATAAAAATTGAAATAAATTGCGGCACTCTCAAAAGAAGTGCACGCAAGCTATATTAAATCAAGTCTAGTTACAATAGCAATTATGGTTGGATGAAACAAAAACAAACCGAAGAACCAAAGAAGAACTTAAAAATAAAAGGGATCTGTTACAGCACGACTCACTATAACACGACTGTTCACGACGGGATACAATAACAGTATATATATTTTATTTTCTAATAACAATATATATAATTTATTTTCTAATACCAGTATATATATAAAAAGTGAAAACAGTATATAACAATGGGAAAATAGTATATAAAATGGAAAAACAGTATATAAAAATAAAAACATAAGAAATACACAAAGAATAAATAATAGTCAATATATAAAATGAAAAATAACAATATATTAAATGGCAAAACAGTATATAAAATGAGAAAACAGTATATAAAATGAAAAATAACAGTATATTAACTGACAAAATAATATATAAAATGAGAAAACAGTATATAAAATAAAAAATAACAGTATATCTACATTGCGTCGTGCTACAGTCGTGCTAGTAAATCAATGATGGTTCGATCGGATTTAGTATCGTAATTTACACCAGTGTGTAGTGTTTGCAAATGAAACTGAAAATGAAGAGTAAAAGAACAGGAGATGACGGTAAGAACAAAGAAATGAGCCATTGTGAGAAGAAGAGCTATCTATTATTGGAACTTAGCTTGCTGATCAGGTCCTGCCCAAACTAAAGACAAATCATGCCTTAACCTTCTACTCTCTCACCTGACCAGGCCCCCACTCTCCTCTCTTAATTTCAGCATCACATCATCATCTCCATTTGCCTCAAGTGAAAATATCTCTATACAAATTTGCAAACATTCATTCTGTCTCAATTGGAAAGTCTCTCAGCTCTACACAAATTTGAATATATTCATTCTGTCTCAATGTACTTCTGTTGTCAACTTTTGTTTCTGGTTACACAAATAATATCTTTTAATTTTATGTGAACCATTGCAAGCAAGCATGTCATCGCATGTGATTACAATTCAAAAAAAAAAACATCTTTTTGGAAATCAAAAATTAATTTGAGGGGTTATAATTTATCCATTCAACTGAAATAGTTAAGATGATGTGACAGTAACTACAATATGGACATATGGTTGCAATTTTAGCATGTACAAATGTATCATATATAACATCTCATTTTCATACGTAGAGTAGGAGTAACTTTTGTTTCATGATAGATACCTACATGAGGGTACAATTAGTTAAATTGACAAATCGAGAGAGAGGTACGTTGTATCAGTACAAGTCCAGCTTAGGTGCACTATAATTCATTCCAATGAATGAATCTAACTTGTGACTTTGTGACTTGTGACTTTAATTTATGCAATTGAATTGCTGTTGGCCCCTCTTTTATTTTCTCCTGATCTAAATCGCATAACTCATTCAGATGTTTCCACTGTTTATTTCACTGTGTCTCTGTCAAGTTGCTTTCACAAAAAACATGTTTTTTTTTTCTCAAAATTCCCTTTCACCAAAATTGAGATTTACATGCATGCATTTCGATTTGAAATCCGGATTTCTTTTATCCAAATCTGAATCTTTGTGGTAACTTGTTTGTGGCAAAAAATATTTAATGAATGAAACATAAATAACGTTATTTACAATTTGATTTTGATATTAATTTTTTGTATGATAAATAAAAAATTGGCATAAATAATGATAAATCACTCTTGACTAATGGAAATTTAGATATTCATTTGTTGTTGCTCAGTAACATTTTCCTGTCAATATACTAACCAAAGCACTTATATTTTCTCTGTCTATTAAAGAGTGTCTAAGTGAGAAGTTTCTGTAGAAACTACACACAAAAGCTAAGAAGCATGCTTAATTAGTTAATTAATATGTTAATCAAAAGTACCAGCAGCTTATTAGCTAAAAGGGGGACAAAGTCAGGGATAATGTTGTATTAAATTAATCTAACCACACAATTATTGCTGCCATATTCCAAACCAAGAATCTCTCACAGTATACAGATATTATTCATTTATTCCTCTCCTTTATATTTATTTACTTCATACAAAATTAAACGAATTAATTTGGACCTTTTATTTGCTCACGTGGTGACTTGATGCATTGTGCAAGTTCCAACTTTATTTTTTTAATTTATGAACAATTAATTGAGATATTTCTTTGACAATAATTAATTGAGATAATGATCATCAAAGATTGGGGGCCTGCATGCAATCATATCTGCACCGTTTTCCAATAAGATTGAGTGTTAGAAAGAAAAATATTTTGAGCAGATCGAAATGTTCCTTTAATTAATTGGCCAAACCAAATTATTTTCTGATTCGGACGTGATTAATTTACCTCCAGAGAAGTTCCTGAGCTAAGAAAAAAAATATATAAATGTAAAAAATGTTATCTTCTTTGTACTTTTTAATATTTATTTAAAATCATACGTGTACATTACCAAGCCTTGGAAATTAATTTATGAAAATGAATTACTTCTTATTGACACATGTAAAATTATTGCGTGTTGATTATGTTCACATCACATGCATCTATGTTGAAACATTTGAAATCGTATTTTTTAACCAAAATGTTGAGGCTCAAATCATATGATTCAACCCACCTGCCCTGTCATTTATATAAGTTAATTATGCAAGGACACTTGTTGAGCTCTCATTGTTAATCTTCAAACTAATTATTTTTGGAAATGAAGTTTGTTATGCACCCCAAATGTTACACCATTTTTTAATTTCAATTAGTGGTACCCAAATTTACTGTCAACATGTTGACCCTCATATGTTGACTCAGTCAATTTATTTTATATTTTATTTATACTATGTGCATTTTGTTCTTGAATATTTATTTTGTGTATTATTTTTTTTAAATGCCAATATAGCTGTTTAAATATATGAAATAAGAATTTAACATTAAATATACATTATACAATATCAAGTATATATTTTTATACTATCTATTATATCTTTTTACCACATGATATTTCTATATTTTTCATTAGTAATTATATTGGGGAGATAAAAGTGAAGTAGACCATTATATATTTTTATAGGGAAAAATAATTAATCTAACTTCCGATCTTAGCCTGTTGGGCACATGAATGAATGAGGGCATTCCCAAAATTGATGCAACTGCATTCGACAATATTTTTAACATTAATTTATAAATTTTAATGAAAATCAAGCACATGTAAACCTACATATAATAATGCCACGTAAGTCAACCAAATTCAGGCAAGTGTAAAGGTAGCACCTAATTATTGTTGTGTTTTTATTACGTGAAATTATACCTGTTTGAATTCTCGTAAATAATTGCTTCTGGTTCTACTTTGTACCAGTATACATATTTAGATATTGATAAATACGCCTAAAAAAAATATATTGATAAAAAAAGTACACATATAATGTAATTTTTATCTTGCATTAGTATATCTTTTTATTGTTTCTAATTTCTTAAAAGTACTTATTTTAATGCAATATTTGAATTTTGATACGTAGTTTTGGTCCCTAAATTTTCAAGAAATCTGATTTGAGAACAAAATCTTGATCCAGTAAAGTATCCAAAAACTTCTTTATATCTCAGCCTAACATTATCATTTTAGCCCAATATTAATTGTTTCTAATCATTTTAGACCAACTTTTTATTGTAGTCCAAAAATAAATTTATTGGGCTGGTCCTTAAATTTTTAAAGAAATTTGGTTTGAAAAAAAATCTGGATCCAATAAAAAAATTCTTAATATCTCAGCCCGCCTTTATCATTTAGACCAATATAATATATCCTAAATGAAACTCCAAATAAAATCTCCAAAATCACCAAACAATCTTGGCCCACAAAAACTAATTACCTCTTAAAATTATTCTTTCTGGTACATTTGGAAATTAAATGCTTCTGATTAATTTACGGATGTGGAAAAATGTGACAAAAGAAAGTCAAATCTCAAGAGCTTAATTAGTAAGAATAAGATATAGACCGACAAAGTTAATTAATGCATGCCTAACAAAAATTTAAGGCTGGATGGAAGATTAGATCCTACTGAACCCTAAATATTCTTGTTTCCAAGTCAAATTCATTTTATTCTTATTTTTGAGGAAAGCGAACTACTGCAGAATAATTAATACATTTCAACTATTAGTTTGTCTAATCACGCCTTATTTAAGTATCATAATTTGCTTAATTCACTATTTTGAAGTGTGTAAACAAGTACATTTCCAGTCTCTGATAGACCTTTTCATTGCATCAACAAAAAATTCGGATACTCAAACATATTTAAAATATTATTTTTTTTTTGTGAGAAAATTTGGAGAGGGTTTGATTATCCCTCTTCCAAATGTGAAACTTTACTATAAATCACCCTACTTACAAAGTTTTTCTATTTAAAATATTAATATAATATTTTGAGTTTCTATATACATTTTAGAGTCTTAATATATGCTGCTGGAAAGTTCCATAATTATACAACTTTGTTCTGTGAACACATACTTTTCAGTATTCAATAAATTGGGCTTTGCAAAATCTATCGAAAGATTCTCAGCGACCGACATAAATATTTTTTTTCTTTTTGAGGGAGACCGACATAAATATTTTACATTATGCTACATTCATTTTTTCACAACTCGATACAAAAATAAGCTAAGGCTGACTAATTTCTTAGCTGTGTGAGGAGTTTAATACATGGTTAAGATTGACTGACCTGTTTATGTAGCTGGAAAATGTCTGCCTCTACACGTGGTTTGCTCGAATCAAAACATTTTTATAGGAAATTTAGAAGATCAAATCGAAACATTATTTTTTGTACAACCAAAGTTGACTAATTAGCATATGTCGGATTCTTATCGGGTTCGAATGAGTTCAAATTATCAGATCATTATGGGTTCAAGTCGTCTTAATGAATATTCAAAGTTTTTCGAGTCTAAATTAATCAGATTGATTAGTTACAAATGGCTCAAACACGGGTTACGGTTCGGGTGAATTTTGCCAACTTACTAAACCCTAAACCTTAATTTCTAATCATCTTCCACTTAGTCAAACAAACTTACTCAAACAAGCAATCTACTAACCTCCTAGAGCTATAAATACACATGCAAGGCCAAATACTACTCCATCCATCAATCCATAACCTAAACCCCAAACTCTAGCTTAAACCCCATTAATGGCTAAGTTAGGGTTTCTTTTGGTTTGTGCCGGTCTACTTGTCGTTATCACGACAGTGTCCGGTCAAGGCACTCCTCCCTCGAGCTCGGACGTTCCATCAAATTTTGTACTGGTACATTCTTTTGGTCAACGTACATTTACGGCAAGCTGCCAAGATACAAAGAAAAACAAGCCTGGTTGCAGCATAACGTGTCCGAACAAGTGCCAGGATGAGTGCTTGGTTTTCTGCCCTACTTGCAGAACCATCTGCAGTAAGTCATATTTTTTTTATTGAATAAAGAAACCTCTTTTTTTTTTTTAAGGAAAGTAGGCAAATCGCCTACTAAAAACTTTCACTAAAATAAAAAGGAAAAATTACAAGCCAAAAACCATCCATTTGCATCCTTGTTCCAAAGTATATATCTTATAAAGTTATAAGCCTTGGCTATTCCTAAATTGCCAAAGATTTTATAGCCCTGTCAGACTCTTTATTTAGCTTTATTATTTGACACTAATAACATAGGAATGTACGAAATAAGATATATTGACAAATTGTACAATACGATCTACTTTTACCAGATTAATCAATATGTTTAAACATATAACTCTAAACACATTGTATACCACTCATTGCTTGTCTAATATATTTGGTTTATCGACGTAGTGTGTGAGCTACCTGGAAATGTCTGTGGAGACCCACGTTTCAACGGAGGTGACGGAAACACATTTTACTTCCACGGCAAGAAGGATGAGGACTTCTGCATCGTCTCTGACACCAATCTCCACATAAATGCACATTTCATCGGTCAGTTCAACCCATCAGTGAACCGCAACTTCACATGGGTCCAGTCTCTCGGTATAATGTTCGACTCACACCGCCTCTTCATCGGCGCAGAAAAAACAGCGGTGTGGGACGACGATGTGGACCGCTTGAACATCGCCTTTGACGAACAAGTAATCTCCATGCCGGCTGAGAAAACTGCAAGGTGGGTCTCAGCCTCTGCGCCTGAGTTATCTATCTCGCGCAGTAAGGAGACCAATGGAATCATAGTAGAGCTTGAAGGAAAGTTCAAGATAATGGCAAATGTCATACCGATCACAGAAAAGGAGTCCAAGATCCATAATTACGGTGTCGGTCAGGAAGACAGTCTGGCTCACTTGGATCTAGGCTTTAAGTTCTACTCATTGACAGATGATGTGCATGGCGTGTTGGGTCAGACTTACAGACCAGACTATGTTAACAGATTGGACGTAAGCAAGAAAATGCCGGTGATGGGCGGTGCACCGATGTACGTTTCATCGGATATTTTTGCGACTGATTGTAATGTCAATCGGTTCCATCTTGACGGTGCCGGAGCAGTTGCGTTTTAAATGTTCTTATTAATGGAGTAATTTGATTAGGGTTTGGTTATTTTTTTGATTAAAAAGAGATAATTAAGACAATAAAACAATGTTAAGGGTTTGGTCGTAGGTTGTTTGCTTAAGAAATACAACTAAGACAATAAAAGAATGTTTAGGGCTTGCTTAATGAAGAATGTTAAGGGTTTGGTCGTAGGTTGTTTGCTTAAGAAATACAATTAAGACAATAAAAGAATGTTTAGGGCTTGCTTAATGAAGAATGCTAAGGGTTTCGTTGTAGGTTGTTTGCTTAAGAAATACAATTAAGACAATAAAAGAATATTTAGGGTTTGCTTAATGTATTGTTTTTTTGTTTGATCTTTTGGTCTGTCAAAGCTCAAAATTTGAGGGGTTTTATCAAATATCGTGCAAGTCAATGGAACTTGGATAGACTTTTATTAATGGGATGCTAGTGTTTTTTAAATGAACTTTCAATTTTTATTTAGCCATTCATAGTCGAAATTGAATAAAAGTTATATAACAAAATATATTGGATAAAAAAACAAAATAATACTAAACGTATAGCATATCACGTTACTAAAATCGTTTGCATTTGTTTGCAAACATGCTTCATGCCCCCACAATCACATTATTGTAAATACCATAAAGCCCTTGTATTATAAACAAATACCATAAAACAACTTATTTCCCCTAGAAATAAATACAAATTCCCCACACAAAAGAAAATCCTAATAAATAATATGCTAACTAATATCTAACTTCCTCAAATCCCCAATAACGCAATGACACAAATTAAACACGGCAAATATGATCTTTTCAAGTTTCGAACGAGTAAGATCCAACTCCAACTCCAACCTTAATAAACAAACGATAACATTTCACCAAAATGTTCATACCTATTTGCAATCACTTCTCACAATCAAATCAGTATACACACCACAAAACACATAAATGAATCAAACAAATACATACAATATATCCATATCCTCAACATATTTACCCAAAAAAAATACATTAATCTCACAAAAAAATACACATAAACCACCTCATAATCACTCACTCACTCACTCACTAGAATTAGCCAATCCAACCAACTTAAGCATGTTCCTATCCTCCTTAAACCTCTCCAAAACCGTCCCCTTACTATTCCCCTCACTCACCACCTTTTCTCTCACCTCAACGCCCCAACACTCTATCACGTCAGGCTTAAACCTACTATTTCTAGAGAGAGAAGGGCTGCTGAAAGTCGAGCACTCGAAGGTTTGACCATGGTCAAAGTTGGCCGAGAGAAAAAGACCGAAATGGTGCGCTTTTCCACCGAATCCGATTCCGTTCGGAATGCTTTCCGAGCTGAAATTCGCTCCGCACTGTTTGGATAAATAAAATAAATAAGAAAAAAAATTATTTTTTATGGTCATGATTTAATCGAATTATATACTTTCTGAGTTCGAATTGAGTTTGACTTCACACCACACCGTTTGAATATATAAAATTAACATAAAAGTATTTATTTTTTTTATATGGTTATGATTTAATTGAATTATATACTTTCTGAGATGGAATTCACATTGCACTGCTCAAATAAATAAAATTAAAAAAATATCTTTTTTTATATGATTATGATTCAATTAAATTATATACTTTCCGAGCTGGAATTCACCCCACACTGTTTGAATTTTTTCTTCTTTTTTATTGAAAAACACCCACACTGATCAAATTAAAAAAATATCTTTTTTATTTATATATATATATATATATATAAATATATATTAATTACATACGTACCCATTGGATATTATTATTCACGCCGGTCGGTTTAAAAGTGGAAGCGTGAGGGTATAATTGGAAGAGAAAAGATTTCATGTCGCCGTAAAAATCGGAATATTTTTCCCATTTTTGAGACGCAAATCCGCCAAAAATATATCCGTCCGTGTCTTTTATCACAAGAACCGTCGGCCCCTCACAATTCCTGAAAAATAAAAATAAAAAAATAAATATGTTGTTCATTGAAAGAATGGAAATTTGCAAAAGAGACCCTGTGTTGTTGGAAATTACAATAAAGCCCCTGTATTCCTCAAAAAATAAAAGAAAAGATTCCCTATAATTTGATGAATAAATATTTTTTTGGCAATTTAGGCATAACGCAGGGGCTTTTTTGCAATTTTCCATAAAAGAGAGTATAACATAATATATATTGACAAATTTCCCTTAAGAAACGTACATTATTGGAAATTGCAAAAAAAGCTCCTCTGCTCTATTCATCAAATAAAAATAAAAAAATACTCTCTTTTTTTTTGGCAAATTTCCCTTAAAATAAAGCATAATAAATAATATAACATATTCACAAACATATTATTTTCAGTACGATTAACTAAAAAATGAAGAAATATCCAAAAATAATGTCATGCACGAAACTATAACGTATTCACAAACATACTATTTTAAATATGATTAAATAAAAAGAAGAAATAATATAATATAATATAATGTTACGCACGAAATATTGCCTAAGAAGGTGTTGAAGCTCGCGCCATGGATCGAGCTGCTGTACAAAAGCTCCCAATTTTCGGATTCTTGCTGAGATAATGAGCCGGCTATGTGCCACGCGAATTCCGGCTTCAGAATCCGGGATTCGGAGTCCGGGTTTTGTGAGGATAGATCCGGGATTTGGATTCCTGGTTTTCCTGTTGGAGAAGAATTAAGTAGAAGAAAATGGTCAGAAGAAGAAGAAAAAGGAAAAGGATAATGATAATAATAATAATAATAATAATAATAATAATAATAATAATAATAATAATAATAATTATTATTATTATTATTATTATTATTATTATTATTATTATTATTATTATTATTAACAACAAAAATAATAATAAGTTTCTTATTATGCTAGTTTCCATATTCTTATGTCATGCACGAAATATATTATTATTATTAATACCACTATTATTATTTTTTATTATAATAATAATAATAATAATAATAATAATATATTTGGTTCATGACATTAATAATTAATAATATGGAAACTAATTTAATAAGAAACTTATTATTATTATTGTTAGTATTATTTATTTACCTAAATTTGGTGGAATTAACAAACTTGTCAGAAATTTTCTGACGGACGGAACAAAATTACACCAATTTTTGAAATCTCTAAAAGACATAAATTTCCCTTCTGATCCTTCACTTTCATTTTCACTTGAAAATATCGGACTGAGAAAAACCTCCATTCTTTTCTTATTTACACTTTGGTCCTTTTCTTCAGAAAAAATAATCTTTTGAATCGAGTCCAAAATCGACTCAATATCATCCCTAAAATAAAAAATATTGGTTATGTATATATTTTTAAATGTTTTGCTATATTTGAGTGTAATTAAACATATTTTAGGGACTACAAGGTAAAACGTACCGGCCTAAAAGATTATCACCATTTACGTCACATAAACGGAATATAAATTCATCAATTTCATGTCTTGTGCCTTTTTCATAAACCGCCTGAAATTAACAAAATCAAAATCAATATAATTTGTTTTATCATTTCAAAATTATAAAATTAGAAAAATTAATTGAAAAAGAAATAAACTTTGGAGATTATGAGATCTTCAAATGTAAGCATGCCGTCATTTCTCTCTTGCGTGATAAGTTGAAACAATCGATTCGCAATTGGGCCATCAATTCCATAAAACTCCTATAAAAAATTAACAAAATTTCATTCAGTACTTGTCAAATTAAACAAGGACCAAAAACCAAAGTAAAAATTCACCCAAATTGTCTCTTAAATTCTCTCAAAATACCTCAAAAACAGGTTGCGATATGAACTTGCGATTGTTCTTGGATTCCTTCGCCAGAGAATCAAACAACAACCGAAGATCTTCCAGCTCTTCCTTCGAAAAGGCCCTTCAATTCCCAAATTATTCAAAAAAAAAAAAAAAAAATTGGTCAGAATTGTACAGACCACTAATTGAAGAAAAGTTGAATTACCTGCTCGCCGTGATGAATTTCGGATCCGTCGCCGGCGACTGACTGTTGCCCATTGAAATGGAGTTCCTCTCTTCTTCTTCTTCTTCTTCTTCTTCTTTTACTCTCTGTTTTTGTTTTTGCTTTGTAATTGAAGGCCCAGTAAAAGTAATTGGATGGAAAATTTGGGGGATATTTTTGAACTGGCCCTACAAGAATAATGGGCCTAAGATTTATATTTGAGGAAATTAATTTGTCATAAGTTTTTTAAATTGGGAAAATATGGTGAGCACCCATTTATGCTCTTATTCATGTCTTCAAGTGGTAATTAGAATATTAATTTTCTTTTCTTTTTTTTGAATTTTTGATTGCGAAAGTGTCGAATATATTCAAATTACTATATATTAAATATAATCCCGCATGTTATTTGATCCGAATCAATATTATATTATAATTTCATATATATCATGTGATGTATCCAAAAAATAACACGTTCGAATTACGCTAACTTCATATTATGTACTGGTTTCCTTATAACTATTCAACAAGTTAAGTCCATAATGGAGTCGTATATATAGGCGGTTGCATTAAGTAGTTGAGGTGGGATCATGCGGGTCATGAAGGTCACATCAATTTGCGACGCGGAGAAGTCTCATTTGATTTACTCCCTAACTTTCGCTCTCGCATCGATCCATTCATGTAGGTATGACAAGGAGAAGGTGCATTTGAACTCAATGATATTGAGAAGTCAAGATGTTGATTCTTCTATTTGTTTCTTCATTTTATTCTCTATAAAATAATTATTATGTTTTTTATTTTATTTTGTAGGATGAGTTCATATGTTCAATTATTATGTTTTTATTTTATTTTGTAGGATGAGTTCATATGTTCTTTACTTAGTTTTAAAGAAATTATTTCGTCAGTTTTGAACTAGCGACCTCAAATTTTTCTTCTTTTTTCTTTTTTTGCTCTTGAAATTAAGTATTGTTGAAATAATTATTTGTGACTATAATTTGACACGACCATGTAAGAAGCAAAAGCTTAATTGAAGTGAAAATTAGTCTCTTTTACATTGTGTCCTAAATCCAAATAAAAAAATAAAACAAAAAAACAAAAGGAAAGAAAAGAAAAAAAAAAAAAAAAAAAGGGAACTACCAAACTAAAAGAGTAATTAAACAATCTAATCTATTTCCCCTACAAACTCAAAACAAAATTCCTACCAAACTCCAAACAAAATTTCTTAATCATTGCCAATTCTTTCTTTTCTATATAATTCACTCATGTTGACTAAAACTCCACCATCCGATGATTCAACACGGTTCAATCGAACGACTCCAAAATGAGAAATAAAAAGCTTTTTTTTTTTTGCATTTATTTCCCTAACTCCTCCTGTTTTTCTTCTTGCCGCCCGAACTGGTACTGTTACGACCGAGCAGGTCTATCAGTACCGGGCTTTTACACTTAGGGCACGAAGGATCATCTTCTGAAAGCAGAACGTACATGAAACAACGCGGGCAACCAGCCAAAACCATTGATGTCGCTTCATGCTCATTTTCTGATGACAAACAAGAGCTTGAAGAAGAAGAGAAAGATGACTCGGTCGGCGACCTAACTCTTGACCCGTTGTTGTAATTATAATTACTATTGTTGTAATTATAGTTAGCGTAGTTGTTGTTGTTGTTGTAATTATTGTTGTAGTTGTTGTAGTTGCAATTGTAATTGTCGTTGTAATTGCAACTATAATTGTTGTTGTAGTTGTAATTGTATTCTTCTGTGCTGCTTGGTGGAGACAGATTTAGTTTCAGATCCAATTTCGGGCTGCTGCTACCTTTTCCGCTCTTGCGACTCATTTTTCTGTGGGATTTCGTTTCGTTTCAACCTGTTTAGACACAAAGACAATAACATAAGAATTTGTAAAAAAACATGTTATTTTTCTTTCTTTTTTTTGGTTTGGAGGTTTTCTTACCTTTAATTGAAGGAGTGGTGATTGGAGTTGGAGATGAGGGGAGAAAAGGGGTGACTGTTGGTATTATATAGAGAGAAAGAGTTAAGAGAGGGATTTTGAAATTAGGTCAAAGAGTTAATTTAATGTGAGATAAGAAGCACTTAAGCTCACGTTTGTTTGATTCAAATGGGCTGTCGGAGAAATTAATAGTGGGTCAAGAGTTGCACTAATTAAATGTGTGCACACAAGCAATGTGAATGTCAAAATTTCATTTGTGCCACTATAAAAGATTAAAGTTTCATTTACCCCCTTACAGAAGTGAAAATATCATGCATATTCATGTAAAATATCACCTTGCCTTTTTTTTTTCAAAAATGACTCAATTGCCCTTCTTTGTCAGTCTTCACTAACTAATAATTTATAAAAATAAGAAATGATGAAATAAGGGTGTATGAGAATATCTTAAAATAAAGAAAGAAACAATAAATGATGTTTCTAATGTTTTAAGGGGGCAATCCATAACAGTACTGATATTTTCCATTTTGTTAGAAAAAATATCTTTTTTTGAAAAAAAAAAATTGTTGTTACATTCATAGTATGGATGTGAATCATGTGATAAGGATGAGATTGATCATAATTGTGAATTGATGGGGTTTAATTATTTGACCATGATTCAGTCCATGACCTATGCTTATTGGATGAATGAGAATCGTACTTCGAGCTAGATAGACTTGTTTCATTAATGTATTTTAATATTTTTCAATTCATACACATTGCATTAATTTTTTTTTTTCCAAATCATAGTTTTGTGGTAGAATTAGAATATTCTGTTTTTTTTATCAAAAGTACTCTCAAAATCCTACGTCCAATTTTATTAGTAAGGATGGATAAGTTGTACAAAGATTAAGTTATAAGAAGAATAAAGAGGAAAAGCAGGAAAACAAGAAGAATTAGAATATTATGTTTAACGAACACTTTTTAAACTACTTAATATGAAAATTCTATAAACATTGTTATTAGTTTTTGTCTAAGAGATCTTCTACAAAAATGTAAAAAAAAATGCATTGACAACTCTTTTACTGAGTAATTTAGGGTTTAGGTTGAAACTTGAACTTATAGGATAAGAAATTAATCCCAATGGTAAATATTAATTAGGCCATTAATTAATCCCACCTAGTTTACCGTTAAGAGGAGATTAAACATTAAATGTCCCTCGTAAATGCAAACAAATTAAGGCAATTAAGGGAAGATTAATTGTGATGTGTGTACTATTAATCTGTTTGGGATCTGCTGTCATGAGGTTAATGTGCACATTTCTCTAAGTTAATTTTTCCACCCTTCCTCCACTCACCATAGTAATAAAAAATATAACTATTATTCTTTTTTTTATTTATAAAATCAAATTTATATTGGTATAAACATGACATGAGTATTATTTTTCCATTTGAAGTTCTAATATTAAGGTTTACCCCAATATGATTTTGATTTAGTTAATGCATTGATGAACAGTAATCATAATGTTATTTATAAAAGCAAGTATGACCCAAATTCAGTTAAAAGATATTGTTGTAAATAAGACTTGTTCAAATTAATTAACATATAAAGGTACATTCATACTAATATAAAAGTTGAGAAAATATGATTAGTGCGTCAGTTAAATTAGCTTTAATTAAGTGCACGATGGCCTCCACCATCTGAGAAGTGAGAAGAATGGAGAATTTCATTCCCCAATGTAATTAATATAGTTGCTCAACTTATAAAAAAATATGAAATTAATAAACTTTTGATATGCATCATGCATGTCGCCGAATCTACAAGTAACCATGCACTACCTGCCCAAAGTTGACCGTACGTGCGTGTATTTTGCACCATTTTGTCTATTTTATTCATTTATTAAGGGTTAATTCTACAAGGAACCATGCATTAAACAACCTTGATGTGAATTTTGATTTATTATTAAGTGAAACATGATTTCCTAGTAAACAAAATTTTGCAATAATGATATTTTCTGTAAAAGTGAAAAGGTTCGTTACATCGAACGCTAAGAACAATATTTATTTGGATAAAATGTTGATTTTTTTTGAATTTTACAATATATATATATATATATATATATATATATATATATATATATATATATATATATAAGGCAATACAATATATAATATATATTAGGGGCTTGATACAATATCAAGTTCCTAAATGAGGTGATAAACAAACTGGTACGAATGGATGGAGCTTAATACAATTTCCCTTTTAATTAGTTAACTCATCTCTATCCTCTAATGACTCAGATAATATTTGAATAATGCCTTGTTTGTCTCAAATTCAAGAGGTCATGGCAGGAAGCTGATTTTACTTTATAACATCCCTATTATGATTTTTTTTTTTCAATTTAATATTTCAAAAAAGTAATCCCTGTTATCTCGGACTAAACCATAATTACTACTTCATTTGAACTCGTTAGGATTATGTACTTTAACATACAACCAATGAGATGTCTCCACCTGTTAATTTGAAGATTTCTTCATACCAACCAACAAATCAATATTAAGAATCCAACTACGAACATGCTAAGTGGAAATTAATGATCTAATAAATTCATATTTCAAACAAAGAGCAATTTAGTTATATTCTACTAATGCTTATTAAAAAAATAATATATATAGTACCATACAATACTGAATAGGTGAATATGTTATAAATAGCTATGCCAGAATTTAATGGCCACTTTCATTGAAAATAAAGGATACCATAGTCAACCTTCAATTTGGCGCCCATTTTTTTCATTTTGAATCACACCCCATTTCATAACTATTATGTTTTTTGCATATACATAAATGATAAAACATTATTTTGAGATTGGCAGCCTATTCGCGGTCCCCTGTTTGTAGAACTCCTAAAAGTTGACCTGATATGTAAAACTAGTCGGATGGAAAATATTAACAAATCAACAACCCAAAATGAAACTTTGAGCTAATCCGAACTTAAATGACTTGTAATTCAAATGATCTCTTAACCGAATAACTCGGAATCATAATGACTAGTTAGCCGAATAACCCAATGATCTGCTTAATTTGTCGTGAGATATGTTGAAATATTCTATTTTGCAACTTTGTCCGTAATAATTGATCTAAAAGTACTAATTTGAATAACCCTGAGATACCGACCAGAATGACGCATGATCCGAAGCTGACATGTAACTTGGTATTATTGGGCTTATTCAATTTTCCCTGAATGGAAGAAAATAGAATAGGTTATATCTTAGTTGTGATAATTGAGACTGATTGCAAATTTGTGAGGACTTAAATAGAATTATTATGTAGGATTTGGAAAATCGTCCTCTATTCTAGTCTCGTGATAAAATAATTTGGTTGAGATACAATTTCATATTTCATATGCATCAGTTATAGTGAGTTTTCTCTTTATACTTTTATAAAATATTTTTCACTTGAGAAATTTAAAAAAAATATGAGAGCTCGCTGGTTCAGTTTGATAACGGCTGGTTTCTTTAACGACCTTTTCTCTGCTATTGTTCTATTGCTATAGGATGGTTTCTTGTTCTATTGTGCAAAACTATTTTTCATGACAAGCCCAAAAACTAGGCTTTTATGTCAAGATTAAGTGGTAAGAAAGAAATTGAGATCGGAAAATCTTGAGATGTTTTTACTTGTAGTTTTTACTCTTATTTTATGAGTGACATAGATCTTCTTAGGCCCAACTAAATTGGATTTGTTTTCATGCCAAGTATTTTGTGGACCTTGTAAGAAGTTGGACTTGTTTTTATGCCTTTAGGGTAAAGCCCAATTTAAGTTATTAAGGAAATGGCCGAAAAAGTAAATTACAAATTTCCATATAACCTTTTTGTTCACTAAATAAGCTCGTAATATCTGCCTGAAACACTAAATAAATTACATAATTTCAACTGACTTTTACTCTTCAAATAGAAGTCTTTATTGCGCCTAAGTCCAGTAAAAACTTGTTTTCATGACCTACTACTCTCTTTTCCTATATTAAATTCATTTGCCTCGCTATTTTTTTGGTTCATTTTTCACTGTTTGCAAAACAGAAGTTATGAAAAATTACCTAAAATATTCTAGCCTATTTGCAACAATTCTTTCATAAAATAAGAATTTCGAAATTTTGTCATTGGAAGCATCATCATACTTTCTTGTTTACTTTTAAAGGTGATAAGCTCCTACAATAGGTTTTTATTTTTTCTCACTTTCGAAGTTTCAAAAAATCATGTAACTCGACATGTATTCGATGGATTTTTTGAGGTAAATATCAATATAAATATTATTTGAATTTTATTTTCCATCTATTTGTTATTATTAATTTTTTTGTAGGTCAACTTTGCATGTGCCACCCATATAATGAAAGGCCTACTAAGAGACCAGAAGAATATTAGGAAATGTATGCCCTTGTTTTTTTTAAATCCTCATGTCCATTATTCTAAGCAATACATAAACAAATGTGTTAATATCTGTCACATGTAGCCTTCATTATATTATTTTCGAAGTTAAAAGATACCCCTTAATTAGAAGGTACTATTTTGTTTTTACTTTGTTCTTGTTTATGCAGAGGGAGTGGGTTCAAAATTCTTTCAACCTTTTTTTGTTTAATTATATATATATATATATATATATATATATATATATATATATATATATATAGTATAATGTACACCACCTCAAATATCCAAATAAAGTGTGCATCAGGAAATTTACTGAAAAATTATTGTTACAAAATAACTCAAAATTGCTTAAAATCATATTAAATTAATAACAAAATACTCTTATCAATATAATTTGTTGGATTCTTCATTTTGTACATAATTAAGATAAGATAGATATCAAAAATCAATATTTCTCATTCGTAATTTTCTGAAGTTATGTCAAATAACTTCAACTTTCATATATGACAAATCAAATTATGTTTATGTTATTACATTAATTATGAGTACCAATATGACAATTGAAGGGTCAAATTTGACCAACTCCCAAATCCTTAAATGAGATATTATTGTCCTCAAATAATGGATTCCTTTCTTTGTCATATATGCTAATAAGATTAAGAAACGTAAGCTAAACACCAAAAGTATATATTCCCTAATTATATTAAATAAAACTTAAGTGGTTAATAATTAAGAGGAGACATGTTGAGTGTAATAAGAGAAAAAGAAATATAACTATACAAACCATAAGCAGACATGCAGAAAGTATTTTGTCAAAAAAAGACATACACAAAGTATGAATCAGATAGCTATCCCTAACTAACTTTTGGATTATTTTTTGCATAAATTGTGGTTCCTTTGTCATACCAAAAGGCAAACATGTATGTATTAAAAATAACTGCCAAAAAAGTATGTATTGATAATTTCTAGTGCAAAGAAGGTCAGATGTTGTTCCGCAGCAACTAAAATGTTGCAAATTCCTCAAATTACTTCAAAAGAATGTCATAATTTTTTTTCTCACTGTGCCGTGTAATTATAATTGTTTGTGCTGTAAGGTTTTATCACAAATTTAAATATTCTTTTAGAAAAATAGAAAAATACCTCACATTTTAAATATTATTCGATAAATATGTTGTGAACATATTTTTTTTAGAAAAGTATATATGCCTCCGCAACATTCCGGACATCCCCTTCATTAATTAAACGGGCTCCATTCATCATCTTTTTCATTAATTAAATTCAAAAAAAATGTGAATCCGTCTATCAGCGGTGAATGAAATATGAGTTTTTTTTTTTGAATGATGAATGAGAGATGTGTATATGAGCCTTTTTGGAAAAGTATATGAGCTTTTTTTTTTTTTTTTTTTTTTTGTAGAGGAGCTTCTTATTTCATTTCATTTCATTTATACCTAATTCGAAGCTATGACTTGAATGAAATGACCGTTTTGATCTTTTTCAATTTTTATTTTTGAATCATTGAAGACCCTACCAAACAAATAGACTGTCACATGAATCACATAAATATTCATGTTGTAATTATTTTAAAAAATAATAATTAATAAAAAAAATAGTACAATACCCTCAACATCAGACCCATACTGAATTTTGTACCTTCTGAAGATAGTCAAATTTCTACATGAATGTGTATATTTGCATTTAGTTTATTTTTTTTCATAGATTCAAATGAATATATGATAACTGCCATTTAATATGTCAAAACATGTATTAGAGTTCAAAAATGTTAATTTTTAGGGCACAAACACATGTATTTTTAGACAAACTATAAAAACTTTTTTTGCAAAATCATTTTATTAGATTATAATTTTTAAGGTATTTTTTGAAAAACAACTCTACTTGAATTGCCACATGACACGAGTGACCCCACACACAAACCACCACTCACTCACTCACCTCCTTTTCTTTAAAGACTAGCTCACGCACCCTCTCTCCCTCCATTAATGCTACCTCTTCTCACACAACTCATTCAGCTCAGCAATCTCTCTCTCTCTCTCTCTCTCCCTCCTCTCTCTCTCTCTCTCTCATGGGTAAGGGCTTGACATCTCTCTTATCATGCAAATACCCCAAAACAACCTCTTTCCGTGCCGGTACCGACACAGAAACGATCTACAAAACCATGAACTCAGTCTATCTAGACAATATTTACTCTGAAGAAGAAGAAGAAGAAGAAGAGCAAGAACAAGAACAAACAGATACAGATCAAAGCACCTCCACCATTGACGAACCTGAAGAGGAAGAAACCCTAATCGAAACCCTAGTGGTGCACCAGCTCCACTCTGATCGTCTCCTCTTTGAACCAACCAGTACAACCTGCTCAATCCTGGAAAGAGAAACTGAGAATAAGAAAGAGAACGACGTGGCTCCATTCAAGGAGAGCTTCGTCTTAGCAATGGAGTCTACAGATCCTTACACAGATTTTAGGTCATCAATGGAGGAAATGGTTGTTGCGTATGGATTGAAAGATTGGAACCGATTGGAAGAGTTGCTCACGTGGTACTTACGAGTCAATGGAAAGAAGAATCATGGATTTATAATTGGAGCGTTTGTGGATTTGTTGGTCGGTCTCATACCGGTACCTGTCGGTGTTTCGTCGGAAGAGTCGACTTCTTATTCTAATTCTAATTCGTCTTGCATTACTAGTGTGGAGATTGAAGGGAGTGAGTAGGGTTTGGAATTATTTGGATAATTGTTTTACATTTTACGGCCATTTGTATTATATAATTTTGAGTGGTTGTTAAAGAAAGAACACACCCTATTTAACTAAGTGGTGCATTGAAAAACTTATTGTGTTTATGATTTTACTTTTTATGGGACTAAATTATAAGGCTATAATTAACTTGATAATTAAGAATAAGGTTCAATTTGGAATAATAAGGAGTGTACATAGGCCTTATTGAGTGAATTTGATCAAAATTTAAATCAATATCAATAATATTGCATATTGAGTTTTTCATTTTTTAAGAACTTCAGTAAGCATAGTAGGCGATTGCCTGCTGAAATACAATTAATAAAAATAAAATTGCAAAATAAGTTTACATTTCAATGAAATCATGATTCATTTCTTAATATCAGATTTACACATTTGATATAATTTATCATAATTATTTTTTTAACTATTTATCTATTTTTATGTAAGAATACAACAGAAGACAGTTTGTGCAAGTGCCTATATCAACTTCCATTTGCACCGGTCAAGGACTCAAGTAGTCAAGTTTGCCTTTTTATGTAGTTAAATTTAATTTAACTTGACCCTAATTACCATGATGGTCTTCATTCTTCAAGTTTCAATTGTTCACCCATTTCTATGAGAGGCCATTAATTATTAATTGCTTAATACAAGACCCAAGACTTCTTATTTCTAACTTTTTTTAGTCCTTCTAAATCTTTATTAAGCGTGAGATTATTTATGATTTAGAATTACAATGGTGATATTTTTCTGTAAGTTAGAGCCCGCCTTGGATTTAGAGAAAAGAAATTGTATTTATTGGTGCGTTAACAATCCAAGGTCTGACATTTTGAGAGACACTGGAACCAAAGTGGCATTTAATACTGGACGACTCAGATTTTGGGATCAGTTTTTGCAGCCTACCCCATTTTATTTAACAAATTCAAATTTTCAAATATAAAAAGTTAAAATATCACGTATGTATATATACGAGTTATACACGGAGATATTACATCCATAACACCTCGTAATTTTCATAAAATTATAAAACAACCTGTTTTTTCTCTAGCTATTGAGGTATAGATGATTGAAGTTTATTATAGTGAGTAATTTGAGGAGCTTCTGAATGAAATGAGAAAAAAACGGCATTCATGAAATTTCTTACATTTTGAACTTTGGACGACTAGAGATGGAGTTTAATATTATATATTCTGTGGGAGTACACTTAAAATTTTAGATTTATGCATTTTGTACGGACGTGCATGAAAGTGCCTCTTCATTTAACTTTGGCTATATCTTGGACTGAACTAGTTAGAAATGCTGTCTCACTCCAAGGCTTAATGTTGTTTCCAAGACATCAATTTGTTTGAAAGAATTTAAAACTCTTCTTTAAATAATTTGAAGATATTGAGGAGAGAGGATGGCAGGCCAGGCCAGGCCGAAACACAAGCCCACAAAGTATGAATGTCAATCTGAATTATTATGTCAATCGTCAGCCATTTTCTTTTTTCTTTTTTTACTTTTTCACCAAACATTTGTATTCCCAAATACAGAAATTACATGAGACCAACTGCCGATAAGAAAATTAATAAAAGAAGTAATGAAGTCCTTTAGTAGATGATGTAGAATATCACATTTCTAAAGATCGAGTCCGAATTGACGAGAGACGTAATCAAGCCCGATCCAGTCCAATTATAGGCCGACAAGGTCTCATTCGGCTTGAGTTCGATTTTCGAAAAATCGAGGGGAACTGTGACCGAAGTCTGATTTACACTAGGGCCCGACTCAAATATAGACCGACAAAGTTTGAGTCTAAAGCCCGAGTAAAGACGGATTTGACGAGAGAAAAAGGTAAGCCCAGCCAATTAAGCCCGTAAGGCCTGGATTTAGGGTTTGGAAAACTTAAAGTGCCGAGACCCGAGTTGATTCGCGACATGATCATTCAACCACAACTCGTAGTTGTCTCTATGGTTGAATTCCTGATGGATGCTGATTTCTCTGACATAAGCCCGGTGAAGTAAGTCAACGAGTAGATATTTCTCCTTCTCATGAAATCAATCACTTTTTTCCTTTGTTGATTGAATCACTTTCTTTTTCTTGTTGGGATTTTTTTTTTCTTCTATTCTTGTTATCCTCATGCATGCTTTAAAAGTGGAAACATCATCATATCTCAAGCATTATTGTGAGAGGAAGAAACAGTAACCAAAAGATACATCTATTCAAACTGACCATACGAAAAGTTCAACATCTTAGTTATCATGAGGACAAAAGGTGTAAAACACTGTAAAAAGCCATTATTACATAAACTGATAATTATTTATGTGAAATCTACGAGGTGGCACAAAAGATTTTCGTCTTTAAACAATCACAGTACTGCTAGACAGAAATTATTAAGATCATTAAATTTGATAGGAAACAACATTGTAGTGCAGTTATTACTTTCGTGTAATAGTTAGAAGTTGCACTCACAGTACCCAAAAACAAAACAAAAAAAAATGCACAATTTATTCTGTATCTGCACTTCCTTGAGTTCTTTCATGCACTAAACTATAGTTCTGTCATTATTATTCATTATATAACTATTAATTAAAAATGTTGATAGAAGAGTAATTTTGAGCATGTAATGGATCAGAAAATGGTAACATGAAGAACAGACATAATATTTCTTAGAAATCATACAAAAACATGAGATATTTTTTTATGTTTCTTGGAATATGTTTGTGGAGATGTATACAATATGTTAGATTTTGGAGGGCTATCCGTGAAATTGTAAAAAAGAAAAAGAAAAGAAAAGAAAAGGATGATACAAAGCACAAAAAGGAACATGCAAAACGTTCAACAATCGTCACTGCATCCAATTTTTTCTTAATCACTTACTCTTTCACTTCGTTGGAGTTTGACAGGAAAATTGAAAATCAGGGGTACTGTAAAGACAAATTGAAATTATATATTATTTTTTCACGTTCCTATATACTATACGCTATATACCGTTTTTATTTTTTTTAAATATATACTGTTTACCGAATGAATTTTTATATACTATTTGTTTTCAGTTTATATGTATGTATATACTGTTTTCATTTTTTTTAAATATATACTGTTTTATAGAATGAATTTTTATATACTATTTATTTTCAGTTCATATATTTGTATATACTGTTTTCGATTTTTATATACTGTCGCTATAAGATCGCTACAATAACGTCGTGATATATCAGCTCCCATTTATAAATATATAAGACCAAAAAGTTAGTGAAAAAATTAGTGAACACTTGAACACAAAAGTAGAAAAGAAGAAAAAGAAATATATAGCACACTACAACACAACACCCTTAAATAATTGGACATTTGTGGTTGGCCCCTTAAAAAATTTAGCCATCCCATGAACACCCTTATAAACCATATTTTTCAAGGGCTATTTGTGCAAAACTAACTTAAACGAACCAATTAACTAAAACACACACATGCTACCAACACTACACTAACTATTGTCAAACAATTATTTTTTAAACCCTAATTTTCAGTCAACATCCTATCACCACCACGTCATTAAACCCGGTGGTGCTAGGATCTCGACCCTAAACCATAACTCTAAATAAACTCTAAATCCTAAACTCTAATAATAGTTTGTTGTAGAAATGGAGGGCGAGAAAACCTCGGTCCAAATCTCCGCAAAGGCGCGTAAAATATACTGGTGATGACATGGCGAGTTTAGCGTGAGAAAACGGTGGAGCAACTCACGCAAGTCATCCCACGCGTAAATCTCCATCTCGATTATCATTTGAAGCATCGAATCCTTGAAATCTACGTACGGATTTGACGATTCTTTTACCACAGCAACTCCGGCTTCCTCCTGATCAACAATCTTTACACCTGTTGTTGTAAATTGTTGCAACACGAAAATAACAAAATCAAAATTGGATTTATGGGATATGAAATTGAATCTTCGAATTGATTTGAATTTTCTATGATGGTACTTCTGTGTAATATTTATGTAATAAGCATGTTTGGCTCAAGTTTTCAATGTAAATAAATAAATGTTATAATAAATTATTAATTTGCAAAAAGCCCTCCTATTATGCTGAAGTTGCAAAAAAATGGAAAGGCCAAACAAATCCTCTGTTTTTTAGGTAACTGCAAAAAGTGCCAACAATTTGTTAAGATCTAAACCCACAATGAGTTAACTCATCTTAATCACTCTAATTAATATCTATTTGTTTTCACAAGTACTGATTAACTAAATTTAAGTGAGCTTTAACTTTAATCTTGACAAGTTATTAAATGAATTAGCAAATAAACCACTTAAATCTCTTAAATTCCTTTAAAAAAAATCTCTTAACTTACCTTTCTTGCTCCTCTTCTTCCTCTCCAATGGCTTCAAGACCGGACTTTCCGGCGCAGAAAAACCGAGAGAAGATTGAGAGGCAGTGCTAATGGTGGTTCTTGTGGTTCCAGCAGAAGAAGAAGAGAAGAAAGGGCTACGATTTCTCAGCTTTTTAGAGGATTTTGGTAGTTTAGGCAAGGAATTAGTGATAAACGAAGGAATCTTTGGTTTCCTACAGCTACAGCCTATGTCTACCACCACTGGATGCCTCACCACAAACTTCCTCCTGTTTGAAGACATCTCTATACCCTAAACCCTAAATCCTTTTCAGGGTTTCTTTGAACTTTGAAGGGAAGAAAATAGATTGCATAAGAGCAAAGTGAGGCAACTTTTTTTTTCTTTGTGAGTTTTGGGGTTTTAATGGGGGAGACAAGAGGGTGGTGTTAATATACAGCAGCAGTGTTAATGTGAACAGTGTAATAAAATTAATCAGATAGACCCCTCAATAAGTAGGAAAATGCATGATATCCTTTGTGGGTTGTATAAGTTTTCTATGCTTTATTAGCCCACAAAGCAACAAAGGATATTTTTTAGTTTTTCAGGGGTATATGAGATATTTTATCTTCAAAGGTGTCCCACACATGAAATTATTCATTTCCTCGACTCAGTGACAGGGATTGAATTAAGTAATTCATTAATCAGAGATATAATGAGATGATTTGAATGAATTGTCCCCTGTTTCCTTTGACCATCAACAAGGCTTTGTGACTGTGCCTTGTACCTCTGCTCACCATTTTCTTTATTTCCAAATAGATGATCTAATTCTAGCTATCAGTGTAGTAATTTTTGTTATAATTTTGAATAAATATTGATGATTTATATGGTAGCACATGTTTATTATAATGAAGTAGAGAAAATAATTCTCATATTAGAGGATATTGTTTTCCAAGATAAAATTAATAGGTAGGTAACAAATAAGATAGTAAATTAATCTTGAATCAAAAGAAGATAGTAAACTAATCACTCAATTCAATGAAATGTTGGCTACTATTTAGCTTTTTTCTAAACCGAAGGAGATTTAGACTTTTAGTCAAGTTAATTTCTAGTAAAATTTGATTAGTTGATACCTAAAACAGTGGGGAAAAATAACTGGCAATTGTTTTTTTTTTCTAATGTTTAAAGAGTTGTTATTTAAACAAGTAGTTAAACAAGTAAATAAAAATCCGGACTGTTGAGGACTGAAAGAAAGCCTCCATTTTTCATCTTGAATTGGAGAAGATTAGAACTTAGGGAGGCAAATGTATTTCACTATTTTGGAATTGACAATAAAATCTCTCTGTCTAATGTCACGTGAGATGAAATTATGGGACATGAATGCATGAGATAAGACTTTCAAAGTTTGAACGACCGTTCAATCTGCTCATTCATTCAAGCTCAGGCCAGCCTCGCATCATTAATAATCATTCATTTGATTCTGAATTCTTATCTCTTAACTCTCATAAGTTAAAAACAAACAAAAGATGATAATTAAAAACGGAAACTAGTAGGCGTTAAATCATCTCATATGAGGTTTTGGACAGCCCTATAGGGTTTTCATCTGCTGCCTGCCTCCTGTTTCTTTCAGCTGCCTGAAATGATTCATTTATGTGTGTCAAAATTAAAGCACACATAAATACTCATTTGATGAAAGAGGCATAAATAAGATTATTAAATAATTGAGCGTTAAAATTAGATTAAGAAAGTTGAAGAATGAATAAGTAACATTGTTCGAATTAATGATACACAATAGCGTGAAAGAGATAATTAAGAGAATTAAGAGTTTTCACTTATTCTTTTAGTGGAAATAAAAAATATTTGTAAGAATTTTTTTGTGTAATGAAATTGGAGAGTATTATTAGGAAATTACAAGCTATATTATAGAATTATGGAACTTTCAATTTCCATGTTACTGCCATTTGATTGTATTTCTCTTAAAATTTGTTAACAATGATTATATGAAAAATGAAAAAAAAACAATATTAATCGTCCTAGTTTTTCAATCGATAGTTGTTAGAAAGCAAATTTGGTGGAAAGCAATATGAGATTATCACTTTTTGAAATGGAATAACTTAATATAGTTTGAAAAGTGATTTTCTTTTGTAAAAATAGGGGCAATTTGAATTCCACACTCTATACTGTTTCTATTAGTACAAAAGGAGAGTTATATATATACTAATTAAATACAGATTTGAAAAACAAGTCTAATGTATTCTAATTAGGGGATAATGTGCACCTCCAAAGAATGAAAGATTAAAAAATATTCTTGACCCGTAGTCCGTAACTTACATATTTTAGATGATGTGCCACCTCTAATGAAGGAAAGATTCAGAAATTGTTTTTTTTGGGGGGTAGTAGTGAAATAGCCTACTATCCAATTTTAACCCGAAGTAGTTTTTTAAGGGAGCTGATACTGCGCGGCGGTTATTGTAGTGACTCTGTAACGATGGTATATAAAAATAAAAAAAACATATAAACTGAAAATAAACAGTATATAACAAAATTCATTCGGTAAAACAATATATATTTTAAAAAAATGAAAAGAGTATATAAAACATATAAACTAAAAACAAACAATATATAAAAATTCATTCGATAAACAGTATATATTTTAAAAAATAAAAACAGTATATAGAGTATATAGAAATACAAAAAAATAGTATATAATTTCAATCCGTCGCTATAGTACCCGTCATGATTTCCCGTTTTCCGTATTTTAAAAAGAGTACCTCCCTGCCTCCCTAACTACGAAAGCAAAAAACATGGAATATGTTCCCTCTAAAGTTATGAACTAACGAAATTGGATCCAATTCTTAGCCTCAAGAAGACACGATCCGAATACTCGAGCAATATTTCGTTTTTCTTCACGAAAGATTCTAGCGTTGTGTTCTTTTCAGATATGGATCCTGCCATTATCTTCTCTTTTTTGCCTGCCTGCTTTGCAAGATGCCTTCCAATTGAGGTTACATTGTTATGTTGGTTGTTAGTTTGACTCTTGAGATAATCTGTTGTTTTAGCCCAAATGGTTTTTGCAAAACTACATTGTGTAAATAGATGTATTGGCGTTTCGACTTGATTTGCATTGCAGAAGATACATGTATCAGAGTCAATTTGACCTCTATGCTTTAGTCGGTCCTTTGTCAATAATTTCTGCTTGATTTGGAGCCAACCAAAAGTTTTAACCCGCGCCGGGCATCGTGCTTTCCAGAGTAATTTTGTACACTCTGTCTTGATCCCGTGGTCCATAAAAAATTCATATGCTGATTTAACCGAGAAAGAGCTCGGCTTCCCAATTTTGTCTGTAGGGCGCCATATATGTCTATCCTCCTCCATTTGATTTAATTGGACTTGGCTAATCATTTGGATTAGTTGTCTTTCTTCTTGTGCCAAGACCGTGTTTAAGGTTCTGTCCCATACCAGATTTGCCCTGAGATTTGTTTTGACTTCTTGGACGGTTATATTTTTGTTGCGTGCTCTTTGATATAAGGTTGGGTATATGTTTTGAAGTGTTTCCCCGTTTTACCATTTATCTTTCCAAAACTTGGCTTGAGCCCCGTTGCCTAGACATGTTCCTATTTTATTTTCGAACGATTTGTTGACCTCTACAAGTTGCTTGTAGAAGAAAGATGTTTTTGGCCTTTCTTCTAATTCCAAGTTGCCATACACTTATTGCATCGTATCGGTCCATATGGAAGGCTTCTTCATTTTAAGCATCCAATTCCATTTCATGAGTAGTCCCATATTGTGAATTGAATTCATAGGTCTTGACACCTAATCTCCCATTTTTCTTGAGAGTGCAGACTAATTTCCAATCGGCTAGATTTTTGCCCTGTTTGTATTCTGTGGACTCCTGCCATAAGAAGTTTCTTCTAATTTGGTCTAACTCTTTTATTTGTTTGCATGTAGTATAGCAGATTGGCCGAGAGTATTGAATTTAGGAGCGTTAGACGCCCTCCTCGGGATAAGTGTTTTGTTTCCCATCCAGATACGCTGCGCTGTATTTTCTCGATGAGTGGCATGAATTCCTCTTGTCTAGGCCATTTTAGTGTTAAAGGCAAGCCTAGATATGTGATTGGGAATTGTTGTAATATCTGTGCTATATGCCGATCATATGATGGTGGGACATTGACTGTGGCGAAACTACTCTTGTTATGGTTTATTTGAGTCCTGTGATGGTTCCGAAGCATTGAAGCGTATGTTTAATTACGGCTAGATTGTTAATAAGAAGTTTTTGTTAGTATGATGGTATCATCAGCATATTGGAAAGCAGTTGTACGTGTGAGATGGGGTTCTTCTGTTAACCCATTTCCTTGTTTTAGTATATGTTGCAGTGTGTCTGCTACCAAGACGAAGATTAAAGGCGATAGTGGGTCACCTTGTCTTAGTCCGAATAACATATTTTAATAAATCCGCTTAACTCGAAGTATAAATTAAAGAAAAAACAATCGCATGATCACTCAGTTAATTACCATATTATATTTTCTATACCATTTTAAGTTATCATTTATATTTTTTTATATAACTAATTGAAAAATAATACGTTTTATAGATCAATATATTTTTTTATATGTTCATTTTATCATTTTATATATCAATATACCCTTTTGTAATTCCGTTATATTTTTTTGAATTTCGACGATATTGATGATAAATAAGCCGGCTGTGTGGATTAGATCTCAAAGTTAAACAAAGGATATTTACAAAAATGTTACATTGTACCACATCATCTAGCAACCAGATAGTTTGTACACTTGGATTCATATATTTTTCTTCATGATGTGCATCGCTTCACTGACTGGACTAACAAAGCCAAACCGCTAAAAAACCAGCATTAAATTCCAAATTAATTAAAAACTCAAGTCTATCGTGCTTTCAGTTATAAAAGAAAAAAAGGACAAGATTCATGAAATTAATTTTACACTTTTCTTTTTCCTTTTTTTTTTCCATATCGTCTTACAAAAGCAACCGCTTCTTTTTTCATTTTTAAGCAATCTCCCCCTAATAAAATCCCAAATTAATCCCCAAATCCTTGCTTTCTCTCAAAGGAACAACCACTCCACTGAACTAATACCCCAAATTGGAATTGACCCAAAACCTGAAATTCAATTAGAAATTTCACAATGCTGGGTGATTTACTCACCGTGACTCTCACGTAAGTTTCTCAATTTGGGTTTTTTCTGTCGCTTTTTTGTAAATATTTTGAATTGAAGTGGAATTGGGATTGAAATTGAATCGAATTTGTGCAATGCAGGTTGTTATTTGGATATGCGTATCCAGCATTTGAGTGTTTTAAGATGGTGGAAACAAGGCCAGGTCAGACTGAGCAGCTTCGGTTTTGGTGTCAGTACTGGTGAGTTAAATTGATTTTTTTACGAATTGAGATTTAGAACAAATCGTTTTTTGGTTTTTGTTAATTTGGGGTGAATTTTTATTTTCTTAATTAAGATAAGTTTGAGGTAATTGTGAGAATTTTTGGTTTAGTGAACTTGGGTCAGAATCAGATTTTACTGTCTTTTGATCAACTGAATTGGATCTGATTGTATTTGGGTCTTATTTTGATCAGGTATTTTTTTTCTGTTCAGATTGGCCCAAGTATAGTTTATTACTGATAATTGTTATTTATTATACAATATATTATTTTGTAGTAATTCAGTTTCTATGTTTTTCATGTTGGTAGTCATATTATATCATTTTACAATTTTAACATATCTTTTTTATATGATATATCATTTTTTTTTTTGAAAAATTACGGAGAGCTTGAGTATCTCTCGGATAAATCTATTGATCAACGTTTAGTTACAAATTATCATTGTCAATAATTTTAGAGAATGATAAAGAGATTGAAATAAAAGATACAACCCACGGTGATCTATCAAAGAGATTGATATTATACTTTCATATTGATATTTCTTCTTCCTGTTTTTTTGCATGTTAGGCTGTTTATAAATCAAGAAAGATATATTTATTATCTATTGCGTTGTACGTTCTCATTTAGGATATTAAATTTCAGTATAGTACGAGCTCAATCACTTAATATTTTTTATTTCAAATAAAAAAATATTACAAGTACATTTGAAAACCATACCTCAACCTTTCTAATGACAACAAAGACTGTGGAGCTATTCTATGAATTTTCATGCTTTTTGCAAATTTTAATAAAATATACTTGGGCCTGGCCCTTTTAGGTGCAGGAAAAAAATGTTATTTCAACGACCCTTTTTTTGGGTCCTAAATATTTTTTTTTTTTTTTACTTTTGAAATAATAATAGCCTTCAAAACTAATCCAACCTAATATTTTGTTTTCTCATATGAACTACTTGATTTTTTTATGCTCTTATTTATTTATTTAGGACAATTGTTGCAATGGTTCTGGTATTTGAGACGCTTCTTTCATGGTAACCTAAAGACTTAAAAATAATTAAATATGTTTACTTTCTTCTAACTAAATTTTGTTATTTTAGAACAAAAATAATTATTTTTATATGTCATGAAAAGGTTGCCAATGTATGCACAAGCCAAACTAGCATTCTTTGTTTATCTTTGGTACCCTAAAACTAAGGTACTAATCCTTCTCTTAAACTATAGGGCAAATTTTGGGTGTGACAAAATAGTATTTTATATTTCATTTATTTTTATTCAGGGAAGTGATTTGGTGTATGACACCTTTTTGCGGCCATTTGTGATGCAATACGAACCGAATATTGAGCAGAGGCTGAAACATTTGAGAGAAAAATCGGGACAAATTTTGGTATTTTACGTGAAAAATTTTACCGACAAAAGCGCGACATTTTTTCTTGACGTTTTGCACCAAGTTGTACATCAAACTCCACCAAATTCTCGCTCACATGAGGTAAAAAAATCATAAATAATTAATATTCAGAAAATATATATGAATAATATTCATAAAGTCATAATATAGTCTTATTAATGGACTTGACCGAAGAAAAAACTTTGGTTCGGACGGAAAATGTGAATATCTTGTCATTTTGCACAATTTGTGTCTTTTTTTCTCAAAGATTTGAAGGATAAAATGAAAAACACACAATAGTGATAATAGAAAATGAAATTTAGTAGGTCATGTTTTTTTTTATATATTTATGAAATTAATAAGTGGTCAGTAAAGAGCTGACTAGGATTGAAAGTGACCAGTAGGCTGTTAATTAAATTTAATGGATAAATTACAATATTAGAGACGTGTTTTGATAAGATTAATTGTTTTAAGGAAATAAATTAATTAGATAAATAGCCAACTCTTAGTTTATGGCTGTTAATTAAATTTAATGGATAAATTACAATATTAGAGACGTGTTTTGATAAGATTAATTGTTTTAAGGAAATAAATTAATTAGATAAATAGCCAACTCTTAGTTTATGAGTCCATTTGAGATTCATATATATCTTAGTTTATGAGTAGATTTGAGATTCATATCTATCTTGTATAATTGTCACATCATCAACACCATATATATAATAAGTGAATAACAATATTTTTTTCTGAAAATCATGACCGCCTTGTTAAATAACGAATGCGACACAACGATAAAATTTTGAAAAGGAAATAAACTAACATAAAATTTTGAAAAAGATATAAACTAAAACGTGCGAATAATTACTTGTTTGTCTATATGTGCCCAATCAAATAATAATAATAATAATAATAATAATAATAATAATAATAATAATAATAATAATAATAATAATAATAATAATAATAATTAAAAAAAAAACTTGTGTTAGGCCTAACCAACCAAATATTCCAATTAAAGACAGTTTGGTTCAATAATGCCTCTATTATTATTTCATTTCCAAAATAATTTATTTTTTTACTCTCATAACAATTTGTTTCAATAATTAAAATTTAAAACCATTTTGGACCACATGACTAAACAAGACAAAGAAACGCTCTTTTTGGGCCCCTTGTTTTTTCATCTGAAATAAAACCCCAAAATACAAAAGAATAAAAGTATAGCTAAAAAACATTATATAACGACATAAAAATGATCCACCATTAATATTTTTCCAAATTTACCCCTGGCCAATCAATTTGGGCTTTTTCAAGCCTGAAAATGGCAGCTTGAGAATGACAGTTAACAATAGGGATTATTATTATTATTATTATTATTATTATTATTATTATTATTATTATTATTATTATTAGTACTACTACTACTACTATTATTATTATTATTATTATTATTATTATTATTATTATTATTATTATTATATTGCTGATAATTACATGCAAAAAAAAAATAAATAAACAATTAATGAAATATAAAATACAAAAAAAGCGTGAGAACATGTGCTGTTGCTTGATTGGTACAGGTTGTATATTATTTCCACATGGTCTTCAAAAAAATAAAAAAATAAAAAAAATAAAAGAAAATAAAAATAAAAATAAAATAAAAGAAAATTAGCACATGGAACATCAGGTATATTTAGTCAGCAAATTAAATGATGATGTGGAGCCTTCTCATTCGCTGAGTTCATATTGAAGATTGAACCTACCACTTAATAATTTCTCACTTTAATATTTTACAAGAAGATTAATAATTTTGCAAATCTAACAATCATTCTTTTTATTTTTGATATAATGCAGGAGAAAATCAAGGGGCCAATATTTAAAGATGAAATAGTAACCAATATGAGCGTAAATTGTGTGAAAAATAATCGCGCAAAAAATAAGCGACCGCATTATTTAACCAACTTGAAGCGTTAAAGAATTGCATGTAAATAATAAAATAATTGAACTAACTAGATTATTGTAAAAAATAGGAAATTGTTTTTTTTTTCTTCTCATCATTTTCCCTTTTTATTGGCATTTTTCTATAAGACAACAATCTTTCTCTCTTTTCTTTTTTGTATTTACAAGAGATGATAAAAAGTAAGAATCAGTGAATTGAAATAAATATTGCATTTCCATTTCCATGTACAATTTTTCCCATTATAAAACTGAATATTTGTCATGCAAATAATTTCTATTTTCATCAATATAAATCATTTATTTACCCCTCTATATCTATCCCCTCTTCCTAATATTTACATCTCAAAAATTAAACACAAAACACCCAATTAAAATCCAACAAAAAACCCCAAAAAAATCAAAATTCAAATCAAAATCAACCCAAAAAAATTCAAGAAAATTGCATTCTATCTTCTCAAATTGAAAATCCCACCTAGAAATTCAAAACAAGGCGAGAAAATCTCCACGACCACTTTCCTCAGCTCAATCCTCCGCCGGCCGGCGATCTCCCTTGTCGACGGCGTCGGCTGCAAGTACGCATAAGCCGCCCTCATGACCAACGGATTGCTAATATTGATCTCCGTGCAGCTCCCTCCGCCGCCGGGGGACGTCGCCGCCGCGTACTCCGGCGAAGTCAGTATGTCCCTCAAGCTCACGTAGCCTCTTTCTCCTCCGTCCTCATCCGAGTCCTCAATTTCATCAAATTCATGGGTTTCGGACAGCTTTGACTTGCTATCTCCGTTGGGTATTTGGAGACCGGGCGGCCGGCGGTGTTTATGGTGGTTCCGGCGAGATGGCTGCCAGTGCCGGAGCTCGAAATCGCCGTTGACGGAGGACTTCGGCCGGCGTTTAGTCATGGCGAAGAGAGGAGAAGAAGAAGAGAGAGAGAGAGAGAGAGAAGAAGAGTGGAGCATTACTGCTTGTTTTTTATATAGTTTATACTTTATACTAATACTAATACCAATATTAATGATATTTTTAGTGGGGAATAATCAATGTGATTATTGGAATGGAATGAGATTAAATGATAAATACGATGCAACAACATGGGGTTGTTTTTCCTTAACAAGAATAAAAATGTCATGAATACCTTCACAAATATTCAAATTAAGTATATATATCCTACAATAAAACATAAAAATTATCTTGTAAATCTTTTTGCTCTTTCAAAATATTTTTTTCTCTCCTCATTTCCTCATTTTTTTTCTTTCTTTTAATATGAATCAAAGATAGAGAAGGTGTTTATTTTGAAATCTTCGAAAGAAATAAAATAAAATAAAATAGTAATATTTAAAATTGTAAATGACATTTCCATGTTCCAAAGGTGTATAATATCAATGTACAAACAAACTTGTTTTACATTATAATAGGATCAATCATATCTGAAAATTCAATAATGTTCTAGGATACAATACACATGTAATTATTTCCTGTTTAATTTGTGGCGTTGGATTGAATTTTTAGATGATTCTTTGTGAGGCGTGGGCCAAGGTTCAATTATTGGTTTGAGGAGAGGATATGGATGAATATGTGGCTCAATCTGAACCCTTGGTTTTACTACAGTGGAAGTAGATTTGCTCACTGGCTAAGTAGTGTAGTTACTGGTCTCATTTAATTAATCCAATTTTCATAAATTATTTATGTTGAATTTGATGTATGGGGGAGTATTAAATAGATAAAGTTCCATTGCTTAATATTTTGGGGGAGTATTAAATAGATAAAGTTCCATTGTTTAATATTTTCTTTTTTGGGTAAATTATTTATTATTTATTAGTTTGATATTGTGGTAGGAGAGATGCTGGGACCAATCATTGAATTTGTTGGGTCTATTTTTGTGCTTTTATTTGTTGCATCTGTTTAGTTCAATAATTATCCTCTGTTTTTTTTTTGTTTGTTCAAATTGTAAGTATACAATTTTTTCAATATAAAAGCATGTCATGTAATCACCTTAAATTATATATTTTTGGTAAAAATATCAATTTTAAATAATATCGTAATATGATAAACCGACCATTTTTTTTTAGGCTGAACATGAAATAACAAAATTGTTTCGGTCAAACAAACTCACTATAGACTATCTAACTCTAAAATATGAAGAGTAGATAGATATCGATACTTATTCCGCTCAAAGCATATACAATTCCAAAAGAAAAGCAAATAAATCTGGTCAAACAACTATTTTTTGGATTATGTTCATACAGAAGAAATATATTTGAGAACAACACGTTACAATCAATTCAATATACCACGTTACCATACCACTACAATATACTATTTTATATTACGTCATGATCCATTGACCCCAATATAAAATCCCTACATTATTTTTCCTTTTTATTCCTCAAATTCCTAATTACAACTATAACATGTGTAACACACTGTCCCTATTTTATACTATTTATTTTTATTCAAATTCAATTACTATTGTACTATTTATATATATCTAGTGATATTTTTACTTCAAAAATATTTTCCTACGTAGTATAACCTTCCTTTCATGTACAGATTTTCTTCGATTTTTAATCCAGAGGTTTTTCTTCTTCATAGTACTGATCGCCTTCACAAGCTATTTTACATGTCAAGGAAATAATAATAATAATAATAATAATAATAACAATAATAATAATAATAATAATAATAATAATAATTTTAATAATAATAGAAAGGATACATGTATCCCACAAGTCAAGAATGTTGAAACCAGAGTGAGATGCAAGCCAATATTCTGTATTATTATCTGGCTGTAAAAGTACAAAATCAAGCAGAAAAAACATTAAATAAACTTTTTAATGAAAACAAAATAAAATTGTAAAGGATAAAATAAAAGTGATAATATTTTAGCATAAAAAACTCACCCCATTATTTAAAGGAATTGCAGTTTCCTTATCATTATCATTTGCATTTTCAGTTATTACTTCAATCCGACTATAGTTAAAAAAAAAATTGTAGAATTAATTTTGATTTAAAGATGAGAAAATAAATAAATAATAAAATATATTAATAAGTAAATAGATGAGAACCTGACAAGATAAAATTTTATGGGTCCCGCATCGCTTCTTAGTATAAATTTGTACAAACTTTCTGCCTCATCACCGTCCTATAAAATCACATTAATTTTCACATATTATTAGTATTTAATTAACAAGTTTCACAAAATTAATATGCCTAATATTAAACATTATAATTTTGTAATTTTATTTTGGTAACCTTGTTTGAATCAGGGACTTCAAGCGTGGTTACTTCAGGTGCACTAATTGCAATCAGGGTTTTATCCTGAATAATAATTTTGAATTTAGGATAAAATCATTTCTTAATTAAGAATGAATATTAAAATTATTTTGAAATAATATATAAATGCAAATTTTCACTATAAAATAAATAGTACCTTGAGCCTGAGTGAAAGTTTGTCATTTTGTGCCGCAAAAAGAAACCTGTAAAATTAACAAACATTTATTTATATGTCAAATTGATTTTTTTATTTGTTTTTTAAGTGTTAATATAAATAAAAAATAATATAATGATGAGAAATAATTACTCCTTATTATGTTCCGTAAGCTCCTTCATATTTTCTTTCATTTCACTGAAAAATAATAAAATAAAAAATAAATAAATGTTTAAACATGTTAAAATATTATTTAAGGCCCAAACAAATTTTAAGTAATGGCTCAAACAAACAAAAGAAATTACGAAAATTGCCCAGATTAATTACAAACCTTATTTTCTCATCTAAAGAACGCTCATACTTTTCCAATTTCTCCATTTCTTTCTGTAAAAAGATTATGACAAAAATATAGTCAAATAATAATAATAATTAGTAACAAATAATAATAAAAATATGAATTTTCGTACCCACAATTGCGGAAAATTAACACCAGCTCGCCCCATTTTGAATCCTCTATTAAAAATTGAAAAAGATCAACGAAAAAATCAGAATAAAGAGAGAGTTGATTTTTTGGAATTAAAAAGAGAGAATTATTTTTGTTCTTACTTCCAACATATTTTATTGGTGACTTTCTTCTCAACTAAACCTGCTCCTTCCAGCATATTTGTTAGGTCAAATAATCTCCTTTTTTTTACCTACAAGAAAAATAAAAAAACAATTATTCAATAAAAAATGAAAATAAAATTCTTTGCATCATTTTAGAGAGAGAGAGAGAGAGAGAGTACATCTAATTTTTCAGCAAATTGATTCAACTCAAGAGTGCCATCTTGTGATTTTTTTACCAAATTCACCAACTTTTTTGTAAATTGATCTAATGTAAAAGAAAAAAGGAAAAATTAAAGAAAATTTATCGAATTTAGTCAAATCTTTCTGTTCAAAATTGCTCTGTTTTTAAAAAATTGCACGCTTAAAAACAGAGCAATTTTGAACAGAAAATTTGAATTTTTAGTGGCATAAATAATGAAAATAAAAGAAAATTCATTACGTAGAGAGTTATCAATTAGGTTTCGTCCAGTAGCGCGAGTAGCATTGTCATCAGATTCTACAAAATAATAATAATAATAATAATAATAATAATAATAATAATAATAATAAATAAATAATAATAATAATAATAATAATAAAATATTACGAGATTCACCAGGTGTCGGAGTAGAAATGGCATCAGAATAAATAAATAATAATAATTATAATAATAAATGAATAAATAAATAAGTGCAGTACAAAATTGACTTGTTATTAATAATTAAATAATAAAAAATAAGGCAGCAAACCTTCATTTCCTGTTGTCTTGTCCTGCTTCCTCCTTTTCCACTGCATTTATGCATATTATTACACATTAATATAATGTTTTTGAATAAATAGATTAGTATAACATAATTCAGAATTTATATACCTAACTAAACTTCGGATTAAGTACAGATTCAGAAATTCCGTACAGAATAATATTTGTATTTACTATTTATTCATTTCCTACTTTCTTTTCAAACAGAGGATGAATTGCAAACAGATAATTGAGCGAAAAATAAAAAATGAGAAGAATTATCTTACTTCAAATCATCTTACTAAATGTTTAAACGCAAATCAAAACAAAAAGAACATAGAAAAGTTGAATTGCACATGATTAAACAGAGTATGATTTTTTTTTGAAATAGAACAGAGTATGAATTAGAAAAATGATTTTTTTTTTAAATAGAACAGAGTATGAATTAGAAAAATGCAAAACAAAAAGGATATTTGAATCATTCGATCTGAATGTAGAACCTACTGAAAAGTAACAACGTCTGTTAAAACACTTGAAACTATCACAAAAACGAAAGAAAGAAAGATCTAGAACAATGATTTACGTAGCACTTATGTTACGAAGAGTTTCAAACACAATTCAAAACAAAAAAGAGAAGAATTCATCATTCAAGTACTAAAACCTCTGTTAAAACCTAAAAATCAGCACAAAAACACGAAACGATCAAGCAATATCCGTACAGAACTCTTCCAGAACACAATTCAAAACAAAATCGAGAAAATCTCTCAATTCAAATACTAAAAACACAAAAATCAACGCAAATCCATCTCATAAACACTCAAACCTCCGCTAAACCCTACAAATCATCTCAATAAATCACGAAAGAAAGAAGATCCGTACAGAGCTCTCTGGAACGCGAAAAACTAACTTCTCCTCCTCAAACGCCGGTTCTTCTTCGTCGGATATCCGTACAGAGCTCCCCGGAACAGAACGAAGAATATTGAACTTTTGCCCAGCGGCGACCTTCGGATCTTTGGAGTAAAACGTGTGGTACTGATCCGGACCGCTAAACGGCGGCCGACTTGGCACGTAGACTGTTGGACGGATGAGTGCCGCCTCCGGCGCCGGCGCCGTCGTCGGCGTCTGATCTTTCTTCTCCGATGGAGCTTCAGCCATTGATTGATCTGAGAAGCGAAGGAATGAAGGAACTTGTGCTTTATTTATAGCTGAGGTTGAGATGGGGAGAGGGAACTTTCAAATGTTTGTATGCGCGCGGTGTAGGAACTAATGGGTGAGTTTGAGTGTGGTGTTTGAAAAGTGTGTGGTGAATGTCGGTTAAATGGTGAGCCGGTTGTAGGCCAAATTATAGTACTGTGTTTGTAGCAGAGGGTTAGGGGAGAGAGGGAAGTTTGAAAGATTTGTATGAACGCGGTTTAAGATTTAATGTGTGGGTTGTTTAAGTGTTAATTTGAGTTAAGTGTTTACAAAGTGTGTGTTGGATGTCGGTTAAATGGTGAGCTGGGTGTAAGGAAAATTATTCATAGGTTCTAACAGTCCTACACCCTACTAACTAGCCTAGCATCTCATTTTGTTTATTTAATTATTGGAAGTTTCAGACATACCCTAACTTTCTTTGAATATTGTAAACCATCTCCTACACTTCTATTTTATTTCAAAATTATTTTTAGGGAAATTTTTGAAAACCCCCTAACTTTTCTGAATATTACAAAACAAATTCCTATATTTTCAGATTTTCAAAAAAAAAAAAAAGGCTTATTATAAACTTTTAGTTTTCAAACCCGCCCTCCATCAAATTTTTCATCCAATTGATAGTTAATATTTTTGAAATTCTCATTTTGCCATTACAATAAATATTTTTTCGAAAATAGTATTCTTAAAAATAATTTTCTAATATTTTCTAAAAAAAATATTTTATTAAATCTATTTAAAAAAATCTTAAAAAAATTCTTTATTAAATCTATTTAAAAAAATTCTAAATTTTTTTAAAATATACAAAAATATTTCATCAAATCTACTTTAATAAAAAAATCTTAAAAAAAACTATTTATTAGAGATATATTTTCCCTAAATTTTTTTTATTAAAACAAAAAAAGTTCAATTTTTTTTATTAAAACAAAAAAAGTTCATTTTTTTTTATTAAAACAAAAAAAATTCAATTTTTTTTATTAAAACAAAAAAAATTCAATTTTTTTTAAAATATTTCTAAATTTTTTTGTTTAAAAAAATATTTTTCTTAAAAGGGACCTGATATTGCACTATGGAGATTTCGCATTGTGCAACATGACCTTCCTTTTTTCGCAAAAAAATAGTATATGGAGACAATAATCAGTATATAAAATAAAAAAAAAATTAATATATAAGATTCATTTTTTGCAAACAATATATACAGGAAAGAAACAATATATACATAATATTGTTAAAATAACATATATAATAATAAAAATATATTGAAAGCGGAAAAATAATATATACACATTTCGTCCCATTTTGGACGTGCTCTAGCCAGTCATGATTTCACATTTCCCTTCTTAAAAATAATTTTTAATAAAAAAATTCAGAAATTATTTTAAATAAATTTGATATAATGTGATTTAACATTTCATTTACTTATTCTACAAAATACCTCTAACAAAAATCAAAATATCTCGAAATTCATCTCATACTATTTTTCATCTCCATACTAATTAATCAAACATACACGAAAAATAATTCAATAATAACTATTTTACTCCAAAAAAACTATTTTCCAGATAAAACATAAAAATCAAACTCTTACATATCTTTAAAAAATCATTCTCTTCCACAACCAGGGACTATAAAACTACAAATCTAAAATTCCAAGTGCCTTTCCACAATGGGCCTGTTTGATTAGAGGGAAAATGGAAGTAAGAAAGGGGTTTCTTGGAATTGACAATGATGATGGTTGAGAGAATTATGATTCTCAATGCCTTGTTTGATGTGATAGAATCAGATTTGATGGTAAGTGGAATATGTTGTTTGATATGTAAGAAAGTAAAAGCCCTGAGAAAATTGCAACTAACTTGAAAACTAACTACTTAAAATCCAGTACATTTTGCACATATTTCAATTTGAGAAATCAAATAATTAAGCAATAAAATCCAACAAATATAAAAATAAACTAATGTCATAATTAAGCACTATTTAAGATTAAAATCTAAAATATTCAATACATCAATCCATTAAAATATTCAAAACATCTGCAACTTGTTTCTTAGAATCTTCATCGCTTTCTTCTTCTTTTCTATTACTTTCTTCTTTTTCACTAGCACTTTCTTCTCCTTTGCTACTATATGAGAATGTATTTTCATTAAACAAAAATAAATAACAATTCATTGATTGACTACTTCATTTATCATAGTTATACATTACTCAAACTAATTACATTTTAATCATACAGAGGCACAGAGTCTACAGCTTCTAAGTTCTATGAAACTGGGAAAATTAAAATTGGAAATAAAAAATCATACAACTTCTCATTTTTCAAGCATACAGTTCCGCTCATTCAACTAATTTCAATTTTCGGTTGTACAACTCAAATTAAACCATATTTCACAAGAATTACACTCAAACTTCACCAAATTAACTCAACAATACCCAAAAGGTTAGAACTTGAAAGAAGTTAGAGCAGATCATCATCTTAAAAAAGGCTAGGTTTTGAGCTAGAGAGAGAGAGAGAGAGAGAGAGAGAGGGGAAAGAAGGGTAAAAGAGTTTCCTTTTTCTTGCTTGGTTAAGGTGAATGAGAAGTGGGGGTAAATGGAGAGGAAGTTTTAATTAAAATAAATATAATATTTTATGGAATATGCAAATTTTTATTTTGCAAAAAATATTTTTTTTAAACATGATAATTCTAATAATATATTTGATACATTATCATTTTACAATATAAATGATTGAAAAAAAATGAGTGTTATATTCAAATTTTAGAAGATAAAATATGCTAAGTTAAGAGAAAAAAAATAAAATAAAAAAATTTAATGTTATTGCCTCCATTTCATACCATACTTACATCTTCATTTTTCTTAATTCCCCTTGGTTCTTTTTCTTTTCCCTAACTTAACTTCAAACCAAACATAATTAAATCTTTCCCTTTACTTACCTTCCCCCACTCACTCCCAAACCAAGCAAAGCCTTAATGTATTCGTTTCTCAATCATGAAATAGAGTGAGACGAAAGAAAGAGAAATAGAAACCGGTTTCCGCTCATTTTGGACGGAAAGCAAATTGAGAGAACTCGGCCCTTCAGAAACGAGGCATCAAAATTCAAAATTCAAAATTCAAAATTCAAACACGGAAATAAAACTCTTTCCAGGAATGGGCTTTCATTTCCTGCCTTTTCCCTCAAATCATAGCATATATCCTATACATTTTTTCATTCATATCATAATCTCTTCTTCTATCCAAACCTCACTCTCACTCAGCCATGGCGAGCTCGCTCTCAATCGCCTCCAGTTCCTCATTCAAGCTCTCCTCTCCAGTTCCTCCCCTCTTCAAAACCCTAGCTCTTCCTTCCGCCTTCACTCCTCGTTCTTCTTCCCGACTCGTCTCGTCCAGATCGATTACTACCAGGCGGAATTTCATCGTCAAGGCTTCCAGTAAGGTAATTTGTTAGAATTTGATTTGATTTAGATTATTGGTTACTGATCGGATGTGCAAATGTGGATTATAGGATTGGAATGATTGTTTTTCTTTTGATTTGATTTGGGTTTTGAATTTTGTGTGAATTAGGAGATTCCGTTGGTTGGAAATAAGGCGCCGGATTTTGCGGCTGAAGCGGTGTTTGATCAGGAATTCATCAATGTGAGTTATGAATTAAATTGACTGATAGTTATGACAGTAAATTTACTAATTTAGACCCAATTTTGTGCAATTTATCCTCAATTGAGCCCCTAATTGTGAAATTAATCCTAAAAAATGAATTTGCAGTGTTAAATTATGCAATTTATCCTTTATTGAGCCCCTAATTGAAAATAGATCAATCTTGTATATTAGTTACCCTTTTGATATTTACTAATTGTAATAAATATTTTTTTGTACAGGTTAAATTATCTGATTATATTGGGAAGAAATATGTGATTCTTTTCTTTTATCCATTGGATTTCACATTTGTTTGCCCTACTGGTGAGCTAAACAAACCTTTAAAAAATTAAAATTTTCCCCCTTTTTTAATTTTTTTTCATGAAAATTTGAAATTTTATTTTATTTTTTTGTAGAAATTACGGCCTTCAGTGATCGCTACTCAGAATTTGAGGCGATCAATACCGAAATTTTGGGTATTTCTGTCGACAGTGTGGTAATTTTATTTATTTATTTATTTAATATTTATTTAATTGTTTTTTTTATTATATTTCACATGTTCTGCATGGTTATCCATGATATATCACATTTTGGAGGATATATGTAACCTGATAGTATATTCTTCAATATAATCAATCATACTTTTGTTGAAATATTGTTTTTTTATTTTTTATTTTTGTATTTTTTTTAATATTATTTTTATTTTATTTTATATTTTTGCAGTTTTCTCATTTGGCGTGGGTTCAAACAGACAGAAAATCGGGCGGGCTTGGCGATTTAAATTATCCGTTAATTTCTGACGTTACAAAATCCATTTCCAAATCTTTTGGCGTTTTAATTCCAGACCAAGTATTTCTCTCTCTCTCTCTAGAACTCTTTTTTTAGCATTTTGTGTTTGTGTTTTACCCTTCTGTGTTGTATATATGGTATATTGGCATTTTTAAACGATTGATTTATTTTGATAAAACTTAGCTAAAGTGAAATACATTTTTGGTGCATGAAATGGAAAATAACAGTGTATTGCATTAAGAGGGCCTTTTTGTATTCATTTGTATTGCCTAAAACAATATCTTGACATATTAAGCATTCATTTGTACTTTTTATCTCTCGTATGATTTCTCTTAATTTTATTTTGACAAAACTCAGGTAAAAATAATGAAATATATTTTTATTGTGTGAAATGAAATATTAAATAAACAGGGAATTGCATTGAGAGGGCTATTTATTATAGACAAAGAAGGAATCATTCAGCATTCTACAATCAACAATCTTGCAATTGGTCGTAGTGTTGATGAAACTATGAGAACTCTTCAGGTAGAATTTTAATTCTACGCAATTGATTGCGTGAAATTTCACGCAATTAATTGTGTTTTCATCTATCTATTTGGTGTGTTGTTTATTTTAGGATTGGTAGCCAAGAGTTCGGTTTTTGATATGTTTTATCAATATAAATGAGGATGCTAAATATTTGATATTTTTGATAGACATTTAAGTTCTTATAATACTTTACTTACGCACAACTTGTTTTCTCATTTTTTTTTTATTTTTCAATCTTTTTTATGTATTCATATTTTTTTTATTTCTCAATTGTTTTCAATTTACCCATATTTCTTTATTACCATATTTTTCCACCTATTTTCATATTTCTCAATTTTTTTATCTACACCTATTTTTTATTTCTAAATCCATTCACACTTATTTTTTATTTCTCAATTTATTTTAATTTATGCGTATATTTATATATTATTATTTATAATTTTTGGGTTTTACTTAATAGGCATTGCAATATGTGCAAGAGAACCCGGACGAAGTTTGTCCGGCCGGGTGGAAACCGGGCGAGAAATCAATGAAACCCGACCCCAAACTCAGCAAGGAATATTTTGCCGCCATTTAAAATTAGTAATATTAATAATTTATGAGGCAATTTTTGTCAGATTTAGATATCGAGTTCCTTTGTAGTTCTTGATTTATGTTGAAAGATTACCGAAGTACACCTTTTTTTATTTTAATCGCCGTTCAGTTTTCTCACTCTAGAGATCTGCAACATGCACATTGTGCTTGTCCTCCAAAGATTTGACCAAACACATTTGGCATGATAGGATCATGCACTTTGTGCGTTACTCTCCAAATATATATGATCAAGTTGTGCTAAATTTATTGTTAAAATCAATTGAGACAAACAAAATATATGATTCAGTTGAATTGTGATTTTTAGAAGGGTGCGGCTATTCTGAGAGACCTTTTTCTTATATTGAGCGGGGAGAGAAAAATTTATTAAATTATACCCATTTTAACCTTGTGATTGCCATAATTAAAATAATCATTAAATAAGAGATTTATTTCTTACTATAAATAAACACAATCTTTTTTAATAGCATTCAAGCTGTGTGAAAAAGGAAAAAAAGAAAAATTAATGCCAATTGTTAGTTAAAATGCCCCATATTGCACATAATAATTTGTCATATATTGATGTGCGTGTGCATTGTTTTATTTCTAATCCCTCAACATAGGTATTATACATGACTACAAATACTTTTTACTTCATAAAATACAATATATAGTTGATATGCACATTATGAAAATGTTATATACTTATAACAAAAATATACTGGAGCATTTTTAATCAAATGCTTATTAGCCTACAAATATAGGCCATATGCATCACATAGTCCATAAATTAATGTTGAAGTTTTATATTTAAATTAATCCTTATGAGCATTCGTGTAAGTACATGAGCATATATCTTAAATTAGTTTATGAGCATTCGTGCTACCTTCATATACAGTGTATACATGCATGTACATGAGCATTCGTGCTAAGTGTTTTTTTGTTTTTAATTTAATCAAAGTTTGCAAAGAATGGAAGAAATATTAATAAGTAATAACTCATATATCTTAAATCAATGAAATAAATTATAACGTAATTGGTTTGGTTGTATTATTTTGTTATTCAAAAATATTATTTTTTTACTATTTTGATATTCAATAGTTTTGCATGAATCGTTATGTGCATATCTGGGTGCATTTAAATATAAAATTTGGCATTAATTTGTTTCTTTTTTTGTTTTGCATACGGATTGAATGCTATTGTGAAAGATGATTATTTATAGCAAGAAATAAATTTCTTATTTAATGCTTATTTTAAGTATGATAATCATAATGACAAAATGGATATAATTTAATAAATTTTTTTCTCTCCGCTCAATATAAGAAAAGCATTGTTCAGAATAGCCGCACCCTTTTTAGAATAAGATAATGGAGGAAATTCACGAAAACATGTATGGAACAAGACTGGTATCCACCAAATATATGATAGCGAGAACATTTCAATATCTCGTCCATAGAACAACCAATTATCTATTGACACGTAACCATAATATTCTGTAGTTTTCCATTCAAAACACTAAAAATGCAACACATGCCCTTTCCATAATATTCTGTAGTTTTTCATTCGAAACACTAAAAATGCAACACATGCCCTTTCGATGCACGGAAATTTGAAAGAAAGAGTCGGTAATCTTGACAAACATTTTTTCAATAAAGTCCTAAAAAAAGTAAATTTTATAAGCTGTGAGCTGTTTTTCCTTTTACAACAATTTCCCTGATGTATTTTTTCATTTTCTATAACAATAATATATCTTGCAATTGACCTGAAAGTTTGACTTGGACTTTCCTGTTTACAATTCTGAATAGATTTCTTTATTTGAAAATAATCGAACATGCCTGTTTCGTGTTTGAGTAACCTAATATCAACTATTATTTTTAGAAATTTCATAAAATAAAAAAAACAAATAAATGTAAATCCAATGTACTCTCAACTCTCGAATCCATCCAAGTCTACAAATTAATCAACGTTCTAACCACAAATATAAACATATCATAAATTCAACATAAACATAATCATGACATAAATAAAAAGTAAACATTAATTGGGTTAGTGGATTATATACGTATATATGATAGAACTGTATATATGAACCGAACTTATTTGGAACAGTTCAAGTTAGGTTCATTTTTATCAAACATATTCGAGCTCGCTTTGTTTAGTTTGAATAGAAATCGAATGAACCATTTAGCGAATGATCTCGAGCCGGACTCGAGAGAACATTGAAAAACAAGCAAAAAGTACCAGCTGTCATGTGGCCAACACATGCATTCCACTTTGGACCGGATATATTTTCACCCAACGAGAAAAGCGCACAAACATAAACAAAATAAACCACTCATCTCTCTCTCAAAAAGTGATGAAACAACCCCCAAAAAGGAGGAAAAACAGTTTTTAGTATACAATGAACAACTATACAAGAGTATGCACCCATCATCTCTCTCCTCTTTCTCTCTCACCCTGACTAACCACCTCTCCAACCAAGAGCACTACTTGAAAGTTGAAACATATCTCATCTCATCTCACCTGTGTTAGCTCTTTTGGGGGAATTAGTCCTTTTCTTTTTCCATCCTAACCAAGTACTCTCTACCAACTCACTCACACAAATAAAATCCAAGCACTAAACTTAACATATCAAGCCAACATATTATCATGAGAGCCGTCGGTTGCACGGTAGAACAAGCTTTGACATCCGAGGCGGCGACAGTCGTCAAACAATCTCTCAACCTTGCAAGGAGACGTGGCCATGCTCAGGTTGTTGAAACAACTATATAATATTTGAATATTTAATAATTATATTTCTATTACAACACAATATTAATCGTGTATATATATATATATATTAATTTATTGGTTTCATAATACAGGCAACTCCGCTTCATGTGGCGAGCACCATGCTCTCATCTGGTGGGCTTCTACGCGAAGCTTGCCAACAGACTCATTCTCACCCTTTGCAGTGCAAGGCTCTCGATCTGTGCTTCAACGTAGCTCTAAATCGCCTTCCTGCCTCTGCTTCTGTTCTTACAACTCATCAAACATCTTACAGACATAATCAGAACTTTCCAACATTGTCTAATGCGTTAATAGCGGCTTTTAAGCGGGCCCAGGCTCATCAGAGACGCGGATCGGTTGAGTCTCAACATCAGCCATTGGTAGTTGTTAAGATAGAGCTTCAGCAGCTAATAATATCCATTTTAGATGATCCGAGTGTTAGTAGGGTTATGAGAGAGGCTGGTTTCTCCAGCGCACAAGTGAAGAATCATGTAGAGAAGGCAGTCTCAGTCGAGCTGACTTCAAACCCTAATTTAAACCAGAAGGGCAGTATTGGAAATAAAAGAAAGGAGGCAAGCGCCGTTCAAGGAATTAACAAAGTGATGAGCCAAGTGAGAAGTGAGGATGTGATTAGGGTTTTGGATTGTTTTTCAACTGGAGACAATAGATGTGTTGTGGTTGTAGGAGATTGCGAGTCGACCTCACAGAGTGTAATTAGGGTTTTAATGGATAAGATAGCCAGAGGAGAAGTATCCGAGGGTCTGAAAAATACACAGCTGATACCATTGTCGCTTTCTTCATTTCAAGTTCTGACCTTTGAAGAGGTGGAAAGTAAGGTATTAGAGCTCAAAACCCTCGTGAAGAATTGTTCGTTAAGACAAAGAGGCGTCTTGTTTGTGTTAGAAGATTTTAAGTTGGTTTGTGAGGAATGGGAGAAGATTTGCATGGAGAAGAGTGGAGAGAGAAACAACAATGGTCATTATTCATCTTTTGAGCATGTAATGATGGAAGTTAGAAGCTTGATTAATGGCGATTTTTGGAGTGAGAAAGCTTGGTTGTTGGGTTTTTGTACATCTCAGAGTTATATGAGATGTAAATCTGGCAGGCCTTCTTTGGAGACTCTATGGTGCCTTCATTCTGTTCATATTTCTGATGGCGGACTTGGATTGAGCCTCAATTGCGAAAGGTTGGTCGATTTTTTCATATATTGTATTTCTTCTTGATTACTTTTTGTAAGATAAAAATCATTTCTAATCATGTGCATGTACAGTGAAATGCAAATACTTAAAAAGGGAAAAGGAAATATTGCAAATGGTGGCTCTTGTTGTTCATGTATAGAAGCCAGCGGAGAAACCGATATTAATGGAGATGAAAATCAGAGAGCATGCTATAGTGACCAGGTAATAATAATTAGAAAAGGTCAATCACTTTGCTTTAAACTATTACTATTAATTTATTTTGTGAGAGAAAATACAACCGAAATAAACAATTGTAGAAGTTTCTCTATCAATGGCCTTTTTTGTATTACTTACCATTTTTCTTTGTTTTTTTTTTCTAGGGATCTTTCCAATGGAAAGAACTGTGCAAGAAGAAACAGAACTCAATATACAACATATCAGATATATTCCGAAATCAGGCTGCATCTGATCTAACTTTAAACGTCTCATTAATACGTACCAACCCTAATTTCGACCTTCACAATAAATCATGGAGAGATCACCATTTGTCGTTCTCAGAAGCAAATGATGTGAATGAACAACACACGGTGCCCTCACACCATTCAAATTCTACCCCTAATTATCACACTAACCCTAACCCGAGCTCAAGTTCTTCAGGCGGTAAGACAGACAACGAATACCGTCCCAAGTTCAAGGAGCTAAATGCCGCAAATTTAAAAGCTCTATGCAATGCGTTAGAGAAAAACGTGCTCTGTCATAAGGCCATTATGCCAGAAATAGCCAGTACCATGTTGCGGTGCCGATCTGGCATGACACAAAAAAAAGAGAGGTCTAGGGTTTCATCTGGGGCGAGAGAGGATACTTGGTTTTTCTTCCGAGGAACGGACAGTCATGGGAAAGAGAAAATAGCAAGAGAACTCGCAAACCTTGTCTTCGGTTCATACAATCATTTTCTCTCCATTGGTTTCGACGAATTCTGTCCGTCTGCTCAGTTCGGCATGACTGACGATACAATATCAAAAAGATCAAAGGTAAATCGTGATTACGGTTATCTTGAGCGAGTGTTTGAAGCTTTACGCAATGACCCGCACCGTGTTATCTTTCTTAAGGATGTGGACCGATTAGACTACGATTGTCGAATTGGTATATTAAGTGGAATAAATTGTGGTAGAATGAGGAGCTCAAGCGGGGAAGAAGTCGGTGTAGACGATGCGATTTTAGTGTTGAGTCATGAGGATAGAAGGAAGGATTCAATTTTTGGATTGGATTTGAATTTGAATGTGTGTGAAGAAAATATCATGTATGAAGATGGTCTTATGGAAGCTGTTGATTTGGTGGTCTTGCTTGAAATCAAACAGAATTTGTGATACTAATTATTTTATGTTTGATTATGATTTTTTAATGCTTATTGTTTTTAGTGGAGGGTTTGGTTTTAGTGTTTAACTTGTAGGATTCTAGTGCAGAAAAATGTTGCATATTTAAAGTAGTTTGTTATTTTCTTTATGCAAAGTTCTATATAAGAACATTGGATTTCTTCTTTTTTAGTTATTTTATATTTAATTTTGCACTTTGTCTTACTGGTCATCCAATAAAAGTTCAACATCAGTATCACTTGAATGGATTGTATGAGTTATGTTTTTAATGAGGCACCATGAAGACACACTACTCATCCAAAAATATATACCAAGTGCCTTGATGATTCATCCTGATCAGCGCCAGTACTGATTATTTTATTTATTTATTTATTTTTTTGAATGAATTGAGGAGGGTTCAAACATCCCTCACCCAATGGTTGGATTAGATAAATAATATTTTTTCTTTTCTTTTGTTTTTAGGAAAACTAGTTTTGTTCTGTTCTACCAAATGGAAGCATATTCTTAATCAGTTCAGAAAGACAACTATTTTATTATGCTCCCCATTAGGATCTACACAAAAATATATATTTTTAAGTACACTGTAAGTGAATTATTTGCGTTAGTGGAAGTTTGTGTAGAAACAACAATCAAGCTGTTCTTTTTTTAGTGATTGACACTTCTTCAAATCATGACTTCTATCCTATTAACCACATGTTTTCAACAATACTAATTATTTTTATATGATTAATTAGGTCATGAATATGTAATTTCGTTTTATAATACATCAAAATTTATGATCTTAATAGTAGAACTATTGAGCATTATATTTAATTCATAGAATCTCAGCCCGCTAATTCGCCTAATGAATCTTCAAAAAACACCTATTAAGTATCAATTATTAGAGTTCTTATATGTTACCCCACCATTTTTAAGCTTTTGTGATGATTAAATCTAAACCCTTCAAATTAAAAGGGGTATTTTCGGTAGTTACCAATTAACTTACACAATTCATTAGACTAATTCATTTCCTTATTTTTCTTGCTTCCACATGTGTACACCTCTCCATTCCTTCACCTCCATTTCATCATTTTCCCACAATCCGTTTTCCTCTCCCATCTCCCTGACTAATCAGTGAAATAACTCCTCTCTCCTACTCCCTGACAGATCACTCCAAGTTTCTTGTCTAGTATATTGGCATACAAAAAAATAGTACACTAACAATAGACCTCAAAAATTAAATATAACCAACATATTCAAGCATAAAAAATGTATATCGTAATAAAAAAATGTTAATTATAATAAAAAAAACAATATATTAGTAACTTGAAAACAACATATTCGAGCCAATATATTAATCAAAGGCAAATTATAACTTGAAAACTTATATTAGTACTTTAAGAAAATGTATAACATCCAAAAATAATAATGTATAACATCCAAAAATTTATAACATACAAAAATAATATTGTGGCATAAATTCTAAAAATTAATAGTCACTCAACATCTAAAAATAATTGAACCATTAAGGTATACAAAATGGTGTATTTGACACCAAAATAGCATATTGTCACTAATATCATATTTGTACAAAATGATATATTGACATAAAAGATATATTGAGAATGGAAATAATATATTGACACATAAAATTGTATATTAACAATATTATGAGCACCAAAAGTACATATTATCACTTTAAAATGTATATTGACATTGCAAAATAGTATATTTGAACTCAAAATTGTACAATGGGACTTTAAAACATATATTGATCACTAAACAATATGTATTGCCACTTAATTATATTTATTCAATATCTGAAAAATTATATGCAACCATAAATTCTAAAAAAAATATCATTTTAATATACAAAATTATGATGAATAACCAAAAATAATGATGTATTGGCACCAATATATATCAAACTTGTATAAAAATAGTATACTGATACCAATAATAATATATGTTTTTTTATAACCATACCAATAGTGATATATTGGCAGTGAAAATGATATATTCATATTGAAAATAATATATTAGCATACACAATGTTATATTAACAATGAATTCATCAATAAAACATATAAAACTATATCAACACTACGAAATAGTGTATTAGAATTAAAAAAAAAAGTACATTATGACTTGAAATTGAAAACATATAAAATATTATGTTGACACAGTTATACAAATGATCAACATTGTTCTTCCACAAAAAAATGTATTTACTATTTACACTAAAAATATGTATTTACTATTGACATGTATTTAGACAAAAAGATGTATCTACACTAAAAAAATAATTTAGTTTCCGTGCACAGTTCTTCTCTGTATATATTGTGCTTCCTATGTTTTTTTAGTGGGAGCATTCAAGATATTTGACATTTCTTGTTTTGCAATGATACATACGATAATTTGACATTTTACAGTGATTGCTAAGGAAATGAGTTTATAATAATAAATGTAATATTTTATAAGTAGAAATTTGTTAAACCTAATTATTCCCAAAATACATCAACCCTAATCCCCAATGAAACCTAACTTTAGCCATTATTAACCTTAAATTAGAAATCAGCACTAATAAACTCTCAATTAACCTTATTTAAGCCCAATTAAGCTACGATTAGAAATAATTAACCCTTAATCAGATTTTATCACTCCCTATAAGCCGTAATCATTCCACAAGAATATCCAAATTAGGAGTTATGGTGATGAGATACTTGGCAGCGAGGGGGGATCATGCACAATTAGCAAAGGGATATGGATGGATCGAGCCGGTCCGTGAAGGAAACAGACGGGAATAAGATTGTGCCAAGGGAAAGAGTAAGAATGAAGAGTTGGAGCGAAGAAGATAAACCTACTGGCTCCGTACCACTTCGGTCCAACCGGCCTGGTTCAAACCAGCGAGAAAGGGAGAGATGGACTGGACTGGAGAGATGAAACTTAGAAGTTTACCTTTTTAATTCGTTTTGATGTCTGATTGAAATTGTAACATTTCTTGGCCAGTGCCTCTCAAACTACATCCTAGCCGTAGGATCAAGGAAAAAAATCTTAATGTTAGCCGTCCATTTCTTAGCCCGGTAACATATAAAAATCCTAATTATTATAAATATTATCATATAAGTGTTTATACTATTTATTGGTCATTCAAACTATTTATGAAGACAAATATAAAATTTGCACTGGTATGCTGTTTGTTTCATAATATCAACTTCATTGATAATAATTATGTAATTATCAGTAATTAGGATAGATATATGTAAAGATATCATAATATATTTTGAACAAATTTAGCACGCATATGTGATATGTAAGTGGAGTTTGTGGCTCTATTGTTGAAGTACAAAAGATGCACATTGAGAGACAAGAACATATAATTGCATGATTCAAAACATAGGGTGTGTACAATGGACCAACTTTAAGAAGGCCAAGAGAGCAATCTTCCTTAAGAGCTATCAAAAGCTCACATCTTTTAATGCCAACATGATTCCATTATACTTAAAATAAAAAAGCATCAGAGCCTTTCCATGCTTTAGATTTCATAATCCAACATTATTAGTAGTGGGGTGATAAAAGCTTGACAAGGGAAAATAAAAAACTAAAGATTAAAGAGATAAGCATCTAGTCTTTAGACCATAAAGCTTGGTGTGCTTTTGAAAGAATCCTAAAAAGATAATCTATTTGTTGTTCTCACTACTATCCTACTTCTCAATAGAAAAATTTATCATGCAAGTAATTTGTCGTATATAGATGATTTGTGTGCTAAACTTTTGTTTATATGATTATACATTAAATTGTCATATCGATCGAATATATATAAACTATCCTAAAAGTTAAAAAGAAAGTATGGAAACTATAGTTTTATTAACATAAATCACACTGTTACGGTACAAAATAAAGCATATAACAATTTTTTTCAATAATATAAGTATATAATAAGAATATTTATGTGATTCATTATCAAATAAATGGTAACACCAGAATATCATAGTACATTTATGAAGTAGTAAACATGTATTTTTACAAGGTTCACACATTAAAATATTTGAACTATCGCTCAATATAGAATGAAATTGGGCAAACACGCGACAAAAGCAATATAGCTATATAATATTGCTGGAAACATGATAATAATGATAATAGCATTGATCAACATTTATTTAAAAGACACTTTTCAAAAATAAAAGTTTATAAAGTAGAATAACTTTTCAATTGTTTTCCTCTACATATGGATTTTGTCTTTATACATATATACAAACGAATATCAAAATGGAAAACTTTGAAAATTATTAAATGAAAGATACGGATTCAATTCAAAAATACCAAAATGATCATTATTTCTTTGATTTGCACAAAAGGTTTTTCTCTCTGTTTTCTCTTTAATTCCTCCCAAGAAGAAAACATGTGTAGTTTGTACAAATCCAAGGTGGTGTGATTTTGTTCAAATCTCTCGAATCGTATACCAAGAAATTATACTCGTGCCATGCAAAGTTGCATGCTACGCACGCAGTCCATCTTTTAAGCAACAATAATTGTACATCGACATAACAATACTTAATACCACCAGAAAAATTAAATGTTTAGTTGGCAGAAATATAAAATATTTTCTTAGCAAAAAGTTCATTATGTATGTATGTTGCTCATGATTTTTCAAACGGAGTTCAAGCTGGAAATCTGAGCCAAACCCTCGTTACGAACCGAGGTGAGATGGCACTATCATATAAATTTTAAGCTCGAGCTCGGCTCGTTTAAACCTGTGTTGTTATGGCAAAGTTGTAAGCTTCATCATTATTAATTATTATATTATAGCAATCTTAATTTTAATTTAAAAGATGATTTTATTTTTTTCAAGTTATTGTATGTTGAATGTAACTAGTTTAAGACAAAAACTAGAATATTGATATTATGCTAGTTTAATCCAGCTTACTAAACAACTTAATTATGATTTTATTCTTCAATACAACTGAGAGTCTGAGACCATTAAATTACTCAAAACTTGGGCCACATCTTTACACAATAACGGCCCAATTATATAAGCCCAACTTAAATTATGGGGGCTTTTTTCAGATCATTTAAAAAAAATACAGTGCCTTTTATGATGAGGGCCTTGTGAAAATTTACCATTTTTTGCATTACTCAAACTCATCATTAGTTCAATCATCAGCCAACAATCAATCAATCAACCAAAAACAAACTACAAATAAATCAACTACCAAACAATCAAATAAGTTACAAATAATCAAAATCAAAACAAACCCAAAATACAAATAAGCAACCAATACAACAAACAACACAACTCATAATAAAATCCCTAAAAATCGAATCAAATCAAACCCCAAATCCCAAAATCAATCAATAATCAACATCACATTTACTCCCAAAAGCCACTTCAAACCCACCATTATTTTTCAAAGGAAATCTCAACCAGCAACTAATCTTCGGTTTAAATCTCAGCTTCACAAACCACAACTTATGCCTCACTTTCGCGTTCAATCTCACGTTCAAATTATACGCGCCTTCACTCTTCTCTTTCCCGACCAAGTCAACCACCTCCTTGCTGACGTCATCATTCCGGCCATCGAACACCGGGTGAATAACCTCCGTCGATTTAGTATGCTGGAAGAACGGTTGGAAGTTTGAATCCGGCTGGCCGAGCTGAGCTCCGTCGTAAAACACGGCAGCGGAAATCTGGTCGTAGTAGATCCGGACTCGGCGATTAGGGTTTCGAAGCGAGATGGTGACGTTGAGAGAGTATGAAAGAGAAGAAGGTGAGGAGGAGGAGGAGAGGTTGAAGCGTGACAGCGTGGCGGAGTCGGCGTAAGCACGGATCTGATGTGGCTGGAAGATGAGCCAGTAGATGAGGATGACAATGCCAAGACTGATAATGGAGCTGCACAAGCTCGAGCAGCAACGAACGCAACAGCCGGCTTCAGACCGAGCCATTTGATTGTTGGTTTTTGGCAGATTGAAAAGTTTTTTTAAACTCAAATCAGAATAAGTGACTTGAAAGACTTGCTAAATATGCTAAATACGCCGACAGATTTCGGAGATTTTGTAGTGGATTTGAGGAAAAGGGAAGGAAAATGGAGGGGAATTAGGGAAGAAAGAGACTTGTTTGTTTGTGTGTATTTGCCATGATTTTACTTGGTCAATGCAAGGATTTTTTCTTTTTCTTTTGGAAAGCTAGAGCTTGGATTTATTTAATTATTTGTTCGTCTTTTTTTAATGAGCTTGTTTTATTGGAAGCCTCAATCATAAGAGACATATTGACGGGGACCATGTGATTAGTTGAGAATAATAATATCATAATTCAATTCGATCGGTTGGAATTTCGAAATGTTGAGCATGAAGGAAGGCCCAAGGGCTGGAATTATGAAAGGCTGATTTGGGGCCTAATTTGTAATTTCATTATAAAACCAACAATTTTTTTAAGCCATTTTTGTTGTTTCAATCTAACTATTAAGATTCGATCAACAATTTGAAACGGTTAATTATTTTGATTTTTTATTATCTCATATGCTAATAATTATTTAAAATATTCACCAAGGTTATTAATATTTTCAGAAATGCTTATTCCATTCAAAACATTTTAACAAGCACGTAATAAAAAACAATTATTTCATTTTCAACAAGCAATATCTACAATTTACAGCTGAGTAACATAAATAAAAAAGAACATTAAGATGTGTTAATTAATGACACGATTATTAGATGCTACCATAATAGATGGTAAAAAGAATTTACGGAGCTCTCATACGTCTTCTGTTCATCTGGACATTGCCGACATGAATGTCATCATCACTAATATATTTCCCCCAAAACCAATGATTTTTCCAAACTAGGATCATTTCTTCAATCGGCACATTCTTTGTTTCCGGCAAGAAAAAGGCGATGAACAATGTCATGATCACGACCCATCCGGCGAAGAAGAAAAATAAGCCAAATTTCATATGACAAAGCATCGTGAGAAATATTTGTCCGATAACAAATGTGAAGAACATGTTAACTGACACATTTATGCTTTGGCCTGCAGATCGGATCTCCAGCGGGAAAATTTCACTGGGAACCAACCAGCCGAGCGGTCCCCATGACCATGCAAAGGCAGCAACATATGAACAGATAAACATGACAATGAGGATAGAAAATTCCTTCGAAAGATTACCGACCCCGCTCGTCCCAAATCCGTAAGCAATTAATCCTCCAACGATTAACTGCACGACAACATTTTATTTCGTTCAAATAAAGATAAGAGGAGAAAATATGGCAAAATAAATTTAATTTTTATTACAATGGTTTTACCTGAGATATAAGCATTTGGATGCCACCTTGTAGAAAGAGTAACCTTCTGCCCCATTTATCGACGACAATGAGTGATACAACTGTAGCGAGGGAATTAATTACACCGGTTATTACTGCAGACATGAGAGATGCACTATCTCCAAAACCGATAGTCTTGAAAAGGACGGGAGCATAGAACATGATCACATTAATTCCTGTGAGTTGTTGAAAGAATGGAATTAGAATGGTCATCACAAGTGGCGGCCTGCACTTTTTCTCTAACATATCCTTCCATGGACTCTTGATCAGTTTCGACTCCTCGCTCGCTGCAACAAGATCGTCAAACTCTTCTTTAATATCGATTATTCCTCGAATTTTGATGAGTACATCTCTCGCTTTTCCGGCCTGGCCACGTTCGATGAGTGAGTTTGGAGTATCGGGAAGAATAAGTGATCCGATGGTTATAATAAGCGCTGGAACAGCTGCTAATCCCAGGCTTAGACGCCATCCCCATTCCTTCTTGGAATCGGCGTAGTTGATCAGATTAGCAACCAATATTCCAATTGTAATCATCAATTGGAACACGATATTGAGCATGCCACGTATTTTTGGTGGCGCCATCTCTGAGAGATATAGCGGGACAGACTGGAAAAAAAAATCTTATTGTGTCAAACCAGTATCTTAGGAAAAAAAACATGTGTATTAAGATTTCAAATGGAAGACCAACTAACCTGATTAGCAAAACCGACTCCGATACCAAGGAGAATACGCCCTAGAATTAGCATCAATAAGTTCATAGCTGCCCCGTTCATTGCGGCACCGAACAAAAATGTGATACCACCAACAGACATAGAGAATTTTCTCCCGTATTTTCTCGTCATGGTTGATGCCACAAAGGAGGAAACAAGTGCGGCCAAATACAATGACGAAGTAAACAAGGTCAACAGCTGACTGTCGAACTTGCAGTATTGGTTTGTGCTCGTAACTTCTTTTTCCTTCTTATACACCAAAGGAAAGAACTTGCTTAAAAACGTGTCCATGGATGTTACCCCGCCTTTTGCATCAAGAGAATTTTTTTTATCATGTTTACGAAATAATTTAATTTGAAGAAAAAATGGACTTCTAAAAATATGCACTCATGAAATATCTTTGTTCTTCTAAAAATATATTTTTTTATTGTATTCTTATTTCCCAGTCAATAGTTAAATTATGAATCAATGAAATTTTCAACCTAATTTTATTCTAACATTTACATTATGAAACATATATCAGAATGTCACGTATAAGAAAACAACTTTTTAGATAATAATTATAATTATGTCGATAAAATTAAAAGCTCACCTGAAATACCGATATCATATCCAAAAATAAGACCACCAGACGAAGCAACCAAACATGCCATTACAACGAAAAATGTTACTTTGCCGGGGTATTCTTTGCCTCTGACTTGCGTTGCGATTCCACCACCAGCCATTTCTTCGAGAGTTTGATGTGATTTTTTTTAATCTGAAAACTTGAATTATTTAAATAGAAGAAAGAAAGAAAGAATGAATTACTGGGAAAAAAAAATGCTCGAGTATGTATAGATTAAGGTTTTACTCGTGTCGGCTAATTATTTGTTGTTCGGTTGACGCATACCACAGAAAATAGTCTTTTTTCTGTTTTATCAGTTTTTTTATTTAATATGAAGTTTTCGTTAGTAAGTTTACTAAAATTAGTTTTTTTTTTAATATATTATTTTTTATTATATACTTTAATATTTAATTCATCATGAAAAAAAGAATTTTTATATTTAAAATGTAAATAATACAAAGTACTGCATTCATACTATATTAACACATGAAAGATTGACACTTAAAAAGATAGAGCGATTACTCAAAACAGTATATTCAAAAGTTAAGAATTGAAGGAAATTGGAAATAAGACAATTTTTTTTTTTTTTTTTTTTTTTTGAGAAAATTTGGAGGGGTCTTAATTATCCCCCTTCCAAATGTTTATATATATATATTTTGTAATATTTACAAAGTTTTGTCCTTTTTTCTTTTTCACATGTAACTCTTTAAAAGAAAAAGAAATAAAAAAAAAACCTAAAAAAAAAAACCAAAAACAAAAACAAAAACGGGCTTATAGAATTAGTAATGCCCGGCCCAGCCCAATCCAAAGTACCCAGTTTTAGAAATCCCAGATTTTCAGTCCAGAATCTCTAAAACCTGAATCTAAGTAATCATGATTTGAGATCCTATTTCCAAAAATATCTAATAATTAGCTTCACAAAGCATAAATCGGAATAATTTTCAGTTAAACTATAACTCGCAATAATTTGAACCAAATAATTAAAAAAAAAGGTAAAATATTTTGCAAGGAGAATAAAAATGGTCCCAAGTTAAGTTGATACTGGGTGATTCTTCAATTTTCTCTAAACCATCTTTTGTTTTTGAATAATGAACATCTTATCTTTTGAGATATGTGATAGCTGAATTCATATCCTTTATATTCGATCATATTAAAAAAAATGCGACCGATAATTAGGTATGTTTTTATATGTATTTCTTAGAAACAAATAAAATATGATTTCTCTATAAGTAAAAATGTAAAATACACAGAACTTCAAAAATACAAATTATTCTTATTGTGAATATAAGATCTAAAATGGTTGTGGAAATATATATAGTTTCAATAAATGGTGGGGACATACAGAATATATGATTGATGGAAATAATATTAGAGGCTAAACAAATATATTAAAAAAGTGTTTTTTTCTAAAATATAAGAAAAATTAGAGATGATTAATCAGAGAAAGTGACATCTATCCACATTAGCAAGGGACAATAGAATAAGTGAAAAGGAAAGGTTCCATTCATATTGACAAAAATTTACAAAAACATTTCTCCTAATTTCCATCTATTCCTCTTCATTTATGCTCAAATTTTTAGATTATAGTGATAAATATATAACAATAAATTGCCTCCTCCTGAGTGAGTGACAGTACAAATAACATTATTTAACAATTAAATCATATCAAAAGTGGAGGGAAATGGAATCCATCTTTTCCATTAACACAAAAGAAAGGGACATAACAAATCACCATTGAAAATGAAAATGAAAATGAAAATGACATCCATATAACTAGTTAGAATTGATAGCTGTTCTTACTTTCTAGCGTGATTTTGACGTTTAATTATAGATCTGTAAAATGTTATATGCAGTAATTTCGTCCAACACAATTGACTTGAAATTCCGATTCAAATGATCTGAAAATAGAGACTCAAATAAAGCGCCAATTTTATCCCGAAAGATTTATGACCCTGAATTGACCTGTGATCTGAACTCAATTGACTTATAATCCAAATTCCAAGTCCATCCGATCAGAGATCTGAATTATCAGAAACTCGAACCATCCAAAACTCAAAAAAGTGAAAACCTCAATAAACCGAAATAAGACTGAATTATATAAGAAAACGGGGGAAAATGTCAATTTGCACTAGCCTCATTATTTGAGAGCAGAAAGTGAGGAACTTGAAATTGTGCTGCTACGTTACTCAAATGGGTTGGTGCTCAAATTGTAGGTAGGCTACAAATTTCCCAATTTTTTTTTTTTTTTTTGTAATGATGGTCCAGGATTAGTGGCGTGTAAAATGACAAGATAATAATAATACAAAAAATGTATCTTTTTTAGTACTTGAACTGAAAGTACAGTTGAATTATTTGTATTTTTTAAGTAAAACATTTTCAAATTCTTAAATCTGTTGTAAAACTTATGTTTTATTTATTTTTGTTAACAACAGATTATTGTGTAATTTTTGTATTGTTAAGTGTTAATTTAGAGAAATCTGCAAAAGAAAAAAGAACATTGTGTCGTACAACTCCGAAAAGTATAAAAATTCCGTTATTCTTTATTAAAGTTAAAGTTAAATAAACGCACACTGCTTATTTCTTAAAGAAATATTAAATTAGCTAATCTAAGATTTAGCCTTTATTTTCTCCCCTCTTGGAAAGATTTCTTTGGAAAGAGTACAAATTCTTGGATCCAGCACACATTTCTACGAGATTTGACTTCCAAAAAAACCTTTTTTGAAAAATGAAGCGTAAGTAATTCCAAACTTTCCCCAACAAATATACTAATTAATTCGAATTTCGACCAGTTAAAAATTGATTACAAAAATTAAAAAGTAATACACTTTGATCAAATCTCATAATCCCCCCCTCAATTTCACATCTAAACTTTAACACACCTACTATACAACACACCCTTCTTTATTATTTATTAATTCCACTAATAATAATCCATTTTTTACCCAAAAAAAGAGAGAAAAATAAGCTTTTACAAATAACCACTTACTAAATTATCACTTAAATTTAAATTTTAAACCTCCACACTACAAGACGCCATTTGTTGAAACCGAAACGATTGAGTTCCTTGCGTGACCAAAAAAGCCGGGCAATTCACAAACAAATGATAGTGCCCCGAAATCCAACTTCCAACCTTCCATCGGATCCGACCATCGATTTTCACATGGATCATAATAAATCCGGCCTGACAATCTTGTAATATTGCATTTCCTAAATACGGAGCGATCGGCACGTTAGCACCGAATAAATACGGTGACCAAATGTCCACATCATTGTGGCCTTGGTATATTGGAGGCAGAGCGGTCGGAATGGTAATTTGTTGGTATTTATACGATGCGTATACATCAACTCGATCGTAATAGATTCCGACACGACCGTTCGAGTTTTTGGTTGCAATAGTCACCTAAATATATAAAGTACAAATATAAGCAACAATTAACAAACTTGGATCAAGCCAATCGATTTGATTCCGAAAGATCCGAAAAAGGAAAAAAATGATGAAGGGTCTTTTGATTGAACCTGAAGAATTGTGGAGAGTTCGTCCGAAGTGGAAGAAATATTTAATTGACGGACCGTCGCATCTTGAAGATAAAATTTCGGCTTGGATGGACGAAGCGCAAGCCACACGATTAAAATTATGAATAAAATGACAATTATAATACCGATAAGGCACGCGCAAAAGCGACGATACCTCCGGTGCCTCTCGCACTCATCATGATGGCCACAAGTTTTTTTGGTCATTGTTTTTGGGTTTTTTTCCTTTTGTTTTGTGAGGTTTGAGTTTGAATTTGGTTTGTTTTGGTCTTTTTGGTTATTGAGGAGCTTTTGGTATTGGAGGCTTGGAGGTGAAGTGAGGATGTGGGAGAGGAGAGGAGTGGGGATGGGGAGAATAAATGGAGGAATGATTATTTTTTTATTTTTATCATTTAATCATTTATGGAGGCAAATAAATAAAATAAGGATCCCATAAAATAATTGCTAGGTATGATGATCCGCAGGAAATTTTAGAAAATATATATCCTCTGGTCAAAATCTAAAAATTATATTAAAAACATAAGAAATGAAATTATATATTAATATTAACATAAAACTTTTCACTAAAATGACTAATATAAGTGGGTAAATTCTTACTATTTCTAACAAAAGTCATTCAAAATCATATGTTTCCCTCCATATGTTATTTTCGACTGAACAAAATAATATATGAAATCTAAAAGTTCACTGAATGATTTCGTCGGCCTAAGATTTTATGTCATATTAAACTTAACTTCAAAAAATGAAGGTAAAGAAGATAAAAATTTCAATTCAAGAACAAAAATAGATTTAATAAAAATATATATAACTTTTATTAAATAATCAGAAAAGACAGAAGTTTTATAAAGAAAATCTCCAAAAGGTCAACATAAATTTTATCATAGGTCTTAACTTGCCAATGAATCATTGACTAGGTAGGTGTAGGTTTATCAATCTTCCACTTATACTGAGACCTCGAAACAGCATACCAGGTCACATGATTAACAGTTGAAGGCAACATTAATTTATTTTTCAAAAACATTAATTTATTTGCCACTAATTTAAACTAACTTTCTCCAAATAAAAAATGCAGATGAAAATTGAGGAAAGTCGGCAGACGCAAACTTCTAAAACATAGTATAATTAATAATTATAAATATAAACTAGAGTTCAATGATAATATAAGCTTTCATTTGATATAATTAATTACTAATTGCAATTATTAAACTAATATCTCGTTTTTTAAGAGGTTCTAGATTAGTGCATCAGTGTATTTTAGAAGTCAACGTGAATGTGATTAGTTAGCTTCATGATCCTTCTTAGTTAGTATGGCTGGCACGACACGTGGAATTTATTAGATGGTGGTTTTTATGTAATAAAATAAAGTTTTGTATGAATTTATTGTATGGTTTTTAATATTTATTATGATAGCAGTAAATTGTCGTGTGTGTTAAATACTGTGTACATTGTGGGCATTAATTCTGACTCAGATTTTACTCAGCGAATCAGAATCAGATGAGTACTTTCTCAAAATAAAGGTTATAAAATATAAAAATACTATAATATATTTACAATAATAACTACTATTAGAAGTAATATGTGTTTTTTCAAATGAAGAAGTAAATTCATTCAAAAAGAAATTAAGAAGTAATATGTAAGACAGTATTACTAGTAAACTACTGCTAATCTGTTAGGGGGAGGGTAGCTTTTAATATTGCCTGCTGTATCTCTTATTACTCTTTTCTTTCATATTTCTTCGCTTTTCCAATTTGTGTAAATAAGAACTTTCATTTTTATTAAATGAAAATCTCGGCAAGGAAATCGCTACCGTAGCTTCAAAAAAAGTAGAGAAAAGTCTATTTTTGCCCCCTCAACTATTGAACTAGTTCATTTTTGGTCCCTCAACTTTTTATTGGTTCAATTTTAATCCTTCAATTATTCAATAAGTGCATTTTTGGTCCTTCTATCCGTTAAGTGCATATGTGTCCGTTAAATTTGACACGTAAGCAATGACGTGACATTAGTAACGTGACAAATATTTGAAAAAGATAAAAAAATTATGAATTCCCTTCTTTTCTTCAAATATTATTTTTATTAAAAAATGTATATTTTTTATGCATGTTTATTTGTTAAATAAAAATTAAAACGTTATTGTGTATGTGTTAAGAATATATGCCACATCATTGGTTACATGTCATATTTAACGGACACTTAAGCACTTAACGGATTGAAGGATCAAAAACCCACTTATTAAATAGTTGAGAGACTAAAATTGCACCATAAAAAAGTTGAGGGACTAAAAATGAACTAATTCAATAGTTGAGAGGGTAAAATTGGACTTTTCTAAAAAAAGTATTACTAGTAAAATGGTATATAGTTATTTTAAGAAATAATATATAAAAATTCCAAAACAATATATGTCAAGTGAATATCAAAATCATTGACGAGTTAACGTCGTATGTTGAGCAGTCAAAGTCGCCATAGTAACATCGTGGAGTCCCTTTTGAAGATATTGTTCTGGTAATTTTGCAAATTGTGATGGCTAAAATGTGCAAAATATAATTCCTTTCATCATTATGATTATGTTGTTATTAAGGAAAAATGTTACAAAAAAGAGGCAAACAATTCACACCTTACAAGATCAAAGAGAAATTGAACTTTGTATCAATTTGGTCTATTACGTGTCAAAGCAATTAGGTATGCTTAAGTTCCGACCTAATTATGAAATAATATAAGACAAATCATGACATTTATTTGTGTGAATAAGAATAAATAAATGTCCAAATATCTTAAGTTACATACTAAAATCGAAAAAGTAGTTACAAAGTTCTTATTTTTTTTTTTTGAAGTAGTAGGCTAGTTACAAAGTTCAAAATATACAAAAAAAAAGATTACATTTTTATATTGATTACTCTTTTTATTTTTATTTTAATTGTACTAAATTTTTCTTATTTTAACTTTTCTCGAAATTTAACAAAAAAAATTTGTCATTTGAAAACAATTTATGAAATGCCTGATTTTACAATCCCATTGGTGTATTGTTTTTTACAATCCCATTGGTGGATTGTTTCTAGACCCAACAAAGAAAACGATAAAAATCACAAATGTTTCTAATTACCATTATAGATATCAAAATTAAAGGTTTTTTTGGGAACTGAATTTTAAAGGTTAGTTCAAACATTATTTTTTAGAGGTATAATAATCAAGAAAGATGAATATAGACAAATCAGCTTCCATCCTTGTAGATTCTGACATTTTGAAAGGGGTCCATCTTTCTATCCGGTTCATAAATGTGATAAGGTTATACTTACAGACACACCTAAACTAAGGATATACCTACTAACATTAGGTGAGTGAGTAGGTGCACAAACAATACAGACACACCTAAACTAAGGATATACCTACTAACATAAGGACCAAATATTATGTCCTTGTTACAATTGTCCTTCATACATTCCTTACCAAAACACATTCCTTTTGAAAATGATTTTTAGTTTTATTTAACTTTTATAGGGGCCATGTATATAAATTCAATAACTTAATAAATCAATTGAAAAAAGCTGTGTACTTTTCATTGAATAAAGAATATTTTTTTCTCTTATTTTTATTATTTGATGCTAATAGAATTAACGTCATAATCTATTAATTCATATATAATGTATTTTCTATTGTAGTTTAAGAATGCGCGACTAGCCATTCGAAATTGTAATTTTAGAGTCTAAATAAAAAAATAAAAATGTTAATTCTAAATTCTGAGGACTCAGAAATTTTATTTATACAAATCAAAATAAATATATATTTCTTTTGCATATTCATAGGTTATTTAAAAAGATATTTTCCGCCAAAGCTTCTCTACTATAAGTGGTTAGACACTCAAACTTATCAAATCAAAGGTTATGGGTTATATATATATATATATATATATATATATATATATATATATATATATTATATATTTTGATGATATATGATGGCAATGATATATTATTCTGATTCTTGTGAAAATTAATCTACAACATATTCAAAACATATATATTCCATCCATACGGTTGAAATTTGAATTTTTGATGATTTAATACGTATGTTTTTCACCCCAAAGACATACGTATGGTTTTTAGCATCTTCCTATATATATATATATATATATATATATATATATATATATATATATATATATATATATATATATACATATATTCCACATGCATTTTTATTTTGTAGGGGGGTGGAGGTCCTTCTTAGTGACTTCGTTTGAAACCGAAAGGAAAGTGCCCTAGATATCTTAAGCCTTCCAACTTGTTTCACTTAAAACATTGACTCATCACCAACCAAATATTATGTCCTTGCTACAATTGTCCTTCATACATTCCTTACCAAAACACATTCCTTTTGAAATTGATTTTTAGTTTTATTTAGCTTTTATAGGGGTCATGTATATAAATTCAATAACTTAATAAACCAATTGAAAAAAACTGTGTACCTTTCATTGAATAAAGAATATTTTTTTCTCTTATTTTTATTATTTGATACTAATAGAATTAATGTCATAATCTATTAATTCATATGTAATGTATTTTCTATTGTAGTTTAAGAATGTGCGCGACTAGCCATTGAAAATTGTAATTTCAAAATCTAAATAAAAAATAAAAATGTTAATTCTGAATTCTGAGGATTCAGAAATGTTATTTGTACAAATCAAAATAAATATATATTTCTTTTGCATGTTCATAGGTTATTTAAAAAGATATTTTTCGCCAAAACTCCTCTGGTAAAAGTTGTTAGACACTCAAACCTATCAAACCAAAGATTATTTATATATATATATATATATTTTTCCACGTGCATTTTTATTTTGTAGAAGGGGGGGGGGGGGGGGGGGGGGGGGGTTGGGGGTGGGGTGGAGGGTTTGTCCTTCTTGGTGACTTCGTTTGAAACCGAAAGGAACGTGCCCTAGATATCTTCTAAAGCCTTCCAACTTGTTTCACTTATAACATTGACTCATCACCAACCAAAGCTTGGCCCTTTGTGAAGAGCCCCACAAGACCCAAATCATATTCCCTATCTTTCCTCACCCCTTTAAGGCTACCAATGTGCATGAGTTGATCATATCTATATATGTATTATCTTCCCATTAATTATTGGACACATACACATACATCATTTCTTTTTGTTCTTTTATTTTATTTTCTTTTTTTGATAGAAACATACATAATTTCTTTTATGTCCACGTACAACTTTGTCACCCCTTTGTCTATGAATTATTTGTGATTATCTTGAAGATCAAGAATAATAATGACTAGGTAAAAAGTGGAGGATAGTGCAGGGACCATGCCTCTAGGTTTAGGTTTAACAAACATATGATTTAGGTAATAATGGTGCCTTACAAATGATTGAAGCTTTGAAATTGGTTGTAACACTCTTGCACTTCTTTTTTGAAGTTCCTCAAATGAAAAAAAATTGTAAAGAAATAACCAAAAAATAATTCACTCTAGCTAATTGATGCATGTGAAGTTTGATACCTCAACTTAATTAGTATCGCAAATAAGATACTCAATTAGTAGGCAAAGGACCACTTATCCTTTCATCTTTTACTTATCATTCTAAATAATATAATTAATAAATTGTTTTGATTCAGAATTATTTCATGATCAATTAAAATTGTATGCAAACAACTCGGTTTTTGAAATATTAAAAATTTGAGTGGATGATGAAATACATGATTTGATATTGCAATCCCTCAAATCAAACAAGAAATTTGCACTGCACATACTTCCAAACACAAATTCATCAAATTTCTCAATCAAACATGCCAACATTTGTATTTGCAAGTTATTTATTATGCATTATTTATATTATATAACCAAACAATATAATTGTAGAATAATAATTCATATATTCAATTAATTAACCAAAATGGCTCAAGTGATCTGGAGAGATTGAGATGTTTGGGACTACCAAATTATCATTAAGAATTCCAGCCGAAAACACATAATAACAACAAAATTTGTGCACATGCCTTGCTTAATTTCTTGGTGAGCAAAATGAGAAACTTCTATAGATTTAGCATATGCATATGTTCTTCTTATGATTCATATCTCATTGTAGGTATTCTACAAACTATATAGGATATACGTATTCCAGCGTTTTGAGTTTCAATAGCTTCATAGACCCCTAAAAAAATTGTTTGCACATGGTATTGTATCTTTTTAGCAAAAAAACATTTCAATAATAAAAATTCAGATTCATACGTACTAGGTATATCTAACAACAATATAATAGAAATTTTGTTTTGTGTGATTAAGATATATATATAAGATGGGAAAGATAAGAAAGTGTATACGAAGAGTTTTTGGATAAAAATTTGTATAAATCTCCCGCTTGGCTAACTCAACAATTTGAACAAGTGATTAGAAGTCTTTTTGGCGAGGAGATAAAAAAAATGTTATGGCGGTCGTTGCCTCGTAGCATGGAAAAACATTTGTATGCCAAAAAATCTAAGAAACAAAATAAAGCTATGCTCATGAAGTGGATATGGCTCGCCAAAACCAATCCGTCAAGTCCATGGGAATCGCTCCTAACCTCGCTTCACAAATCCTTTCTTACCATCTTGCACCAAATTAAACACAAGAGGTCAACTATTACTACTAGTACTAATATGAATTCCATATTTCCTAGATATATTTTAGGAACATGATTTTCTTTAAATATTGGAGGAAACTAATTTGGTGCTAAAGAAAATAATTCAATCCAATTATTCAAATGAATACCATCGATTAGTGAGGTGGAGATGCAACTCACAAAAAATGTGCAGTATTTCTCTTTCTCAATTACCCCTACAAACTCCATAATAATAAGAAGAGAAATATCAAACGATGAAAATGTATAAAAAAATTTATGCCGCACAACTCATCTAACGTACATTGAGCCCTACCTCAAAGAGCTCTCTTCCACCTAGACGGGAGATTCAAGATCGGATTTCAACCGATCTGAGTTTCAGCGATGGATCAACTCACCTTTTCACAGATAGTTTCAATGGCTTTAGAAACAGAAAATAACAGCAAACCAAAAGAAGACACTCAAGATGAATGGATCACGATGCAAAAAAGGAAAAACAAAAATCAAGGAAACAAAGAGGAGCGAAAAAAATGAAAAAAAGGAACAGCAAAGCAATGCTTTAGGTGTTTAGATACAGACCATGTAAGAAAAGATTGCAAGAATAAAATTACATGCTATAATTGTAAAAATAAAGGTCACATTGCTAGCTTCTGTTGGAGTAAGCCAAAGAAAGATTCCTGGATTTTTCCGAAAAATCCTATTGCAGTACCTGCAGAACACCAAAATATTTCAGTTAATCAATCAATCAATCCAATTCAAACCAATCCAATGAGATCAACATATAAAAAACTGCAACCAAAGTTTAAGGATCCAAACTTATCTGAAGCTAGAAGGGCTCAAATAACTATTTTCTTGGAAGAAGGTAGTTTCATTCCTGAAGGGAGCAAAGATACTGCCCTGTCAACTTATTATGCCTCACTCTTCGCAAAGTTCCTTCTTCCATGGCTTCAAAACAAAAGATAGAGTGGTTAGTGGCAAGTTTCAGTAAATTACAAGAGATAAAATCTATAAGTGGCAATCAGAATTTAAAGGAAATAACACTTACCATTTTAGTGAAGAAGAAAAGCAACGTATCTTATTCTTTGAAGCTAACTGATGGGTTCAGTTCTCACAAAGTTTATGTTTTCATCCCTAATTCCTTTAGTCAACCACAACCACACGAGTGGAGATCAAAACAAAAAACTATCCAAATATGGAGACTGAAAAATTCTTCAAAAGGAAAGGGGATTCAGATAACCGAAAATGAGACGTCTAAAGATGTTGAAAATATATCATCATGCGCATACACAGTTTCATCGCTATCCCCTAATGAACCTACGTACCATATTGCCCAACCTAACATTAATCCACAACCCACAAATAATCAAGCTCCATTACAAGAATCCATTGAGCCCACTCTGACAATAATTCCAGTTTACCCCAATTCTGATTGGTGCCCATCCCCAGTCAGCAATTCCATCTCCAATTCTGACCGGTATTCATCTCCAGTCAGAAATTACAAAGAATACCAACCATGTGAGAATATTACCCACAAGGAAAAATCCCCAACTGACAATCAAGTTTTGTACATAGAGTACAGAAAGGCAGTGGAAGTCGAGGCACTGCTGCACGAACTCAACTCAACCCCTTTCGAATATCCAGAAAATCCAGAACCAATCTCAAGATTAAAGCTAAGGTGTTCAGCAGAGCAAATTAAGTCCAACTCACATCACATTACTACAGACTTGTCCCCAATTAGAATGGAGATATTAAGTGAAGATTTTGAGAATGAAGTTTTAGCGAACGAAGTTTTAGAGAATGTACCACAAAGAAGAAGAAGAAAGAGATTGTGGAGAAAGGAGTAAGAAAAAACTTGAGATTGAAAGGGTTACAAGATAACCAATACATATCCGCAATAGATAAAGCACAACAAACACAATATAATGAAATCACTGCAGGCTTTAATAAGAAAATAAGCAAGAAAAAGCGATTAATTTTTGAGGAGGAGGAGGACTTGGAAGTGGATCTTACTGAGCAAAAAAAGAAGATGGAAGTTGGTGATGTATATACATTGCTCACAGGGGTAGGTATCAACATCACAGCTGAGATAAGAGATCTGGTGAGATCTCACTCCAAGTAGTCTGGAGTATCTGCCAGAAGAGGTTTTCAAGTTAGTAAGTAAAAAAATATCAATGGATTATAAAAAATTAAATTTTTTTTCATGGAATGTCAGAGGGCTAAATGATAATAATAAGAGGAAAGAAGTAAAGGACAATATTACAAGTTACATGCCTGATCTAGTTTGTTTGCAAGAATCAAAACTCAAGGAATATTCTTTAAGTATGAATAAAGAAATATTTGGTTGTAGATTAAAGGGTTTTACTGCTTTGGATTCAATCGGGGCCTCAGGTGGGATTATTATTGCCTGGTCTGATGATATTTTTCTCCCTAGTTCAAACTAAAAGGATTAAATACTCAATAACAGTAAAGTTGAAATGCAAATGGGATTGTACTATTATTAATGTCACAGGGGTGTATGGCCCACAAGAGAAGAAGGAAAAAAGGGATTTAATTAAAGAATTAGAAAGTCAGGAAGAGCAATTGATACCTTGGATACTATTAGGGGACTTCAACCTTGTTGCTTCAGTCAATGAGAGAACGGTGGGTACAAAAAATAGCTGGATTGAATCCAAATTACTACGAAATTTCATCTCAAAGACCAACCTCATTAATCCTCCATTACATGGAAGAAGTTTTACTTGGTCTAATTCAGGGACCAAATCAAGGATCGACAGATTTTTATTTAACATAGAATGGTCCCACAGTTTTCCCAACTACAATCAATCCACTTTAACCTCAACATGTTCTGACCATTGCCCAGTCTTACTTTCAACAAATTCCAGTTTTCCTATTTACAAGAGTTTCAGGTTTGAGAATGTCTGGCTTCATAAACAGGAGGCCGATCAGATAATTACTGAGCATCTAAGCACACACCCCAGTCAAACATTGACTGACTTCTCCAAAAAGATGCAAAGTTTAGGGAGAAAGTTAAAAGAATGGGATAAAAGAAAAAAGAAAAACACCAGAAAGTTTCGAGAAAACATTAAGAAAATTTTGAATTGGATGGAGTTGAAAGAAGAAAAAGAAAAATTAACAAGTTTAGAAAATTGGTTAAAACAGATTATTAAAGAAAGAAATAAAGAGTTAATTCGAGAGGAAGAGAAATACTGGAAACAAAGAGCCAAGTTTCAATGGATAAAAGAGGGTGATAGTAATACAAGGTTCTTTCACAATTATGCCACATTAAAAAAAAAATTATTAATACCCCTACTAAAAAATCCAGATACTAGTGAGAAAATTTCTACACATAAAGATAAAGCAAGTCTGTTATTTGTTTTTTATAAAAACTTAATTGGTACAAAAACAATACCCAATGAATATTAGCCTCATTTAATGTAGAACAAATCTTTCAAGAAGAGACAGAAGATGTCTCAAGTTTGAGTGAAGAGTTTGAAATTGAAGAACTGGATCTAAAGTGGAAGAATAATAAATCCCCAGGTCCTGATGGATTCAATGGGGAATTTTTTAAAAAATATTGGAACTTGTTAAGAAAAGAAATATATGAGTTAATAAAGAATAACAATTTAAATTCAGGTTTAGGAGACTATTCAGTTTCTCACATAGCCTTGATTCCCAAGAAAGAGGGAGCAATTCTATGCAAGGATTTTCGACCTATTAGTTTAATTAGTAGTGTTCAGAAAATGATTTCAAAAATCTTGGCAAATCAACTAAAAAAGATTATTGCCAAATCAGTTGGGTTTTCTTGAAGGACGTAATATAGCTGAATGCTTTATTTATGCAAGGGAGGTTGCACATAAAGCTAATCATTTTAATAAACCTCTATTGTGTTTTAAAGCTGACATAGAGAAAGTTTTTGATACAGTTTCTTGGGATTATATATTAAAGGTATTAGAGGTGAGAGGGTTTAAAGGATGGTGGACTGATTGGATCAAAGCATACGTGCTTAAGGGGTCAGCAAAAATCCTTCTTAATGGTCAACCAGGTAAATCAGTTCATTTGCGAAGAGGGGTAAGATAAGGGGACCCACTGTCCCCTCATCTCTTTATATTAGCAATGGACACTTTAACCAGGGTAGCAGAAAATCTTGGTAGGCTCAACTATCTAGAAAAACTCATTCCTCAGTCACAACTCTCATTATTTTATGCTGATGACTCAGTATTTCTTATTAAACCAAAGTTACAACAAGTATAGAGACTGAAGGTTTTATTAAAAAGTTTTGAAAACAGCTCTGGCTTGAAAATTAATTTTGAGAAATCAGAGTTTTATATCATACCAGAAAATCATCATGCCACACAAGAAATTTCAGCGGAATTGGGTTGCCTCCCGGCATTAATGCCTCTGAGATACTTGGGGTACCCTCTCCACTTTAAAAGACCAAGGAAAAATGATTTCAGAGATTTGATAGAAAAGTTTGATAAAAAATTACAAGGATGGAAAGGAGCATCACTGAGTATTGGGGGTAGATTAATATTAATTAATTCAGTCTTATCCTCTCTTTCAGTCTATTATCTCTCTGTATTTAAATTTCCTAAATGGTTCATTAAAGACATGGATAAAATAAGGAGAAATTTTCTTTGGAAAAGAAGTAAGGAAAAAGGATATAACCTAATTAATTGGAAGAAAGTATGTAGGCCAAAATCAGGGGGAGGTTTAGGTGTTTTAAATTCGGAAAACTTCAACAATGCAATGCTTTTAAAATGGATTTGGAAGTTCTTTACTGAAAAACAAGGATTAAATTGGAAAAACCTAGTAAGTAATGTGAGCTTAGAGGGTGGAGAACCTATTGAACACAACTCAGATTCTTATTTCTGGAATAAAATTAAAAAATTGATGCCTTTTTTTTTTAGTAAGCACAGAATTTGTGCTTGGAGATGGTAAATCTATCAGTCTATGGCATAGTAATTGGGGTTCAGGGTTGCTCAGCCACAAAATGGCCTCACTTTACTCACATGCAGAAATCACTCGAGGTTCAGTGTATCAATTTAAAAGTCTCCACTTTTTGGAGGAGGCATTCAAAGAAATTCTAGCTGATTTACCTCAACAGGAGTTGTACAATCTTCAACAAATCCTAGCTGAGACCCAATTATCACAGCAGCCTGATGAGGTTCGGTGGAGATGGTTTGAAAATGCCAAATTCACCCCAAAAAGTGCTTAATCCTCCTTATCCCTTGGCATTCATTCCTCAAACACGTTAAAAAGTATTTGGTCAGTTAAAATACCACTTAGAATGAAAATATTTATTTGGCTATTCATGCAAAACCGAGTACTTACCCAAGACAATTTGAGGCAACGAGGAATGATCATCGTGAGTAGATGTTCTCTGTGTTGCAGAGAACTCCAATCAGTTCAGCATCTAGCTGGTGAGTGTATTTTCATTCAACACCACTGGTCAGAGTTGCGACTGAAGTTCCCAGAAGTCAGATCGACAGATCCATTCACTGAGGTCTTCAAGTATACTTCTGAGGGCCATGGCGGTGAGAATCTAAGACAGATTGCCTTTGTTTTCTTATTTTGTGTTTGGAGGGAGAGATGTAGAAAGATCTTTGGGGAAGAAAGAGAAGCTGAGATGGATCTAATCGATGAGATAAGATCTGAAATCAAGCTCATCAGAACTGTTGAATGAAGACAGAAGTTTGAGATTCTGGCCATGGCGGCTTAAGAACAAGGGAGACAAGGTGAAGAGAGAGAAAGAATTTAGGGTAAAAGTGTTTCTGGTAAGAAGGATCGAGAAGTGGTGAGAAATATCTCGTTGAGAAAAATCAGAATATCATATCCCAGTAACAAATTCCTATCTTTTTTTTCTTCCAAGATCTAACAGCTAGGTTTTAATTTCTTAGATTTTATTTCCTAGTTTTTATTGGGTTGAAATTGAATAGGTAGATTTCACTGATCCCATTTCTTTTCTTTTCTTTTCTTTGAAAAGTTTTATGGATTTGTAATGTAAAATTGCACTATATAAATAAAAATTTAATTAGATGGGGGATTTTAAGCCCTCTCTAATTTTCTCAAAAAAAAAACTTCCTCATTCTTTCTTGCCTATCTTTTCGAACTTCTCCCTCCCTTTGATCTTTCCACTAAGAATGATGTAGGGTGTGGTACAAACACACTTTTCTGGAAAAGTAAGTGGTCACACAAGAAATATTTGAAAAATGCTTTTCCACGAGTATATGAAAATGCACCTAATAAAAAGGAAACAATTGCTCAAGTAATATCCTCCAACTGGGACTTACAACCCCTAATTAACTCAAACAATGGATAGTTGGCAGCCGGAGCAAGGGGGATTGAGCGGATCATCCAAACCACATCTCTCAACAATGTAGATGACAAATTGTTGTGGCGATGGACCGGTGAAGGAACCTTCTCAACGAAATCTTGTTACAATTTCTTCTTAAAAACTAATATCCAATCCTCATGGAATCAAAAGCTTTGGAAAGTCAAGGCTCCAACTAAAGTGAATTTCTTTTTATGGTTTCGACTACCCCTTCAGTAGGGCTATTTGGAACCTTTACCATGAGAATACGAGAATTTTCGACTAGTCACCTTTGATCTTTTGGGAGAGAGTTTGAAAGTCCAAACAAAATCAGACGAACAAAAAAGAATGGGAAACTATGTGTGCCGCTGTGTGTTGGAACATCTGAAAGTAGCACAACCAAAGAATCTTCAATCAACGATCCGCAACGGCAGAAGTCAACCAGCTAGCAATACAGGACGCGCTAACATGGACGAAGCACGCCTGATAAGGAATTGCAAAACTGGGGGGATAGGCAATCGCCTGACAAGCTAGCAATACACATAAGAAAAGAAAGTAGTGTGTACCTAGCTTTATTTGTAATTCATCCTAGTTGTCTGTAATTTGATCCAATCTGGTAAAACTCTTCTTCTTCCGGCACAAAAACATAAACAATATAAAAATATTCAATAATAACTTTTTTATTAGCCCAATAAATTTTGGGCCATTACTCCTGACAAAACTTTAGCCCATTATATGAAAACAAAATAATTGATATTAGTAGACTGATTAATTGATAACCTTTAATATGATTGTTATTTAGTCCATTTATTAATGGGACTTGATAGAGCATGACGGCACTGTAGCATGATTGTTCACGACGGATCCAATAACAGTATATATAATTTATTTTCTAATAACAATATATACATAAAAAGTGAAAACAGTATATAAAAATGGGAAAATAGTATATAAAATGAGAAAACAGTATATAAAAGTAAAAAATAAAAAATACACAAAGAATAAATAGCAGTATATTAAATGGCAAAACAGTATATAAAATGAGAAAACAGTAAATAAAATGGAAAAAAACAGTATGTCTACAGTGCCGTCATGCTATAGTCGTGCTAAAGTGCCGTCGTATTTGCACATTTCCCTTTATTAATGACATACTCATTGCATTCTATCGAATATGCATAAGTCATCTTTTAATAAAATGGAATTAATGTTTGTCTTTTAAATTGATTTTGTCCCATTTTTCTTGAGAACAGTGGCAGAGCCAGAACCTTATACTAGGGGGGCTCGAATTACAAAATACATGACATGTAAAAATAAAATAACAAAATGCGTAATATTACTGTTTATCATTAACATCCCAAAATATTATAATCTAACAAAAAAATAGTACTTCTAATCTTGACAAGAGAGAAATAATGATACAAGTAATTTTGAGAAAATAAATATATTGCTTGACTTTTCGTTACTTGTAATTTGGAAAAGAAATATGACTTTCTTAAAAAATTGCATGTGGGGAGAGGGGATTGGGGGCGTTCCGACTTTGTAATTAGGGAAGAAAGATTGTGGTGCTTGTGCACATGTGATAGCTTGTTGAATAAAATATAAATGATTAAAAAATTGAGTTTGAGTTGTTGGATTTGACTGATATAGTATGTTTTTCTTAATTTTTTGAAGTAAAATAAATCAACAGTCCAATGCAAATGTGAAAGAAATTAATTTAAAACTCAAAAGCTAACACATTTTACCATACAAATGAATATATATGTAAAACTCTATGCTCCCCCTGGCACCCCTCTACATCCGCCACTGCTTGATAAGAAAATTCTACATTTCCTTCTGTTCAAGATAAGTTGAATATTTTGACATCATATTTTGAACAGTATACACCTTCTCTCTCTGATAACATGGACAGTAAACTATACACAAAGAACATTTCATGACAAAAATTACAATTGTTTTGATGACCGCTACAAATTACAACATAAAATTTGTCGAAATACAATATCACACCAATACAAAATCTCTAATGAAAATGCAAATTACACCATCAGTTGCAAACTAAATTTGTCGGCATACAAACAATTCAACACATGTAACCACATTAGAAAAAAAAAATCTATTCAGCAAAGAATTATGGAATTAGACGCATTTCTCTCATGCAATCCACCCAATATAAGACGGAATCAATTGCAGTATAATCACAAGCCGGTTCAAAACCGAAGTGTTTCGCCTTTTCCGAACTTGCCATCAATTTCCCCGGAAATCTAAACAACGAATCTAAAAACTCCCAATTCACAAGTTCTTCTATTTTCGTTTTTCTCAAACCATTTTTATCTATTATCTCCTCCCACAATTCCTCTTTATCGTTCATAATCTCACTATACCGTCTTTCATCCGACACCCAGTTTGTTTCTTCTGTTTTTTCAAATCCAAATTTGGAAGCTAATTCAGGCCAGACCTCCTTCCAAATGAAAGGGGTTGAATCAATCGTGTTAAACGCTTCGCCTTTGCCAAGAAGGGGAGACAAGGAAGCCCACCAAATATGCTGACTAGCTACCAGCCTGGCATCTGACATGTCAATATATTGCTCCTCCCAGCAAAACTTGGTACCGTAGAAATAAAAGGGCATGTTGATATGCTGACACAAGCTAGCATAAACACATAAAGTACCTACAATATTGAAGAATGATCGTTCTGACGCTCCGAGAAGCAAACCAGGGCGGTGCACTGACCAGCTGATAATTCCCCTTCGCGCTTGCTCCGTCACCAAAATCTCCATTGCATGGTAAAAGTTATTCGTGTTCCCATCATTTTCGAGCTCCGTTTGTCCGTTCTTATCTTCCTCAATGTATGGGCCGTTAAGGCCAGGCGCCTCGAGCGATACATAATGTTTCGTGCCGGTTTGGAGGCTCACGTGACGTAATGTGTGTAACGGAACGTTTAGGAGCGCATTGAGTGTGTTTGAAAGCATGGTCCAGTTCTGAACAAAACACTCGGGCGTGTCAATAGGAAACTGACTGGCCCAAGTCACCCAGAATAGATGGGTCACTTGGCCAGCCAGCGGGCTCAGCTTCTCAACTGTCTGGTCATGATCTAACAAATCACACTGCAGAAAGCAATACCTAGTGGCATTGTCAGTTGAGCCGTCGGTAACCAAACTATGCAATTTTTGAGAAGAAAAGAGATGATTGTTGTTACATTTGTTGTTCTGATATGACGGCCTTCGAGCGACACCATATACTAGTTTCCAGTCGGGCTCAGCAGAAAGGAGAGAGCTCACCAATTCTCGTCCAACAAGACCAGTCGCACCGGCCACTAAAGCAACCTTTGGCACCTTAGGTCCAGCCTTCAATTCTCTTTCACGTTGATTGAGAATTGACTTAGCTTGTTCCTCCATTTATACGGAGCTCTCTACTCTTCCATTGTTGAGGACTTTGAATTGGATGTATATAACACAAATCAATTCTTTCATACACCACTTGATGCATATTTCAAATGTCAACTATTTTGCTATGAATGATATTCTAGACTTTCAATTGTCAAACAGTTGGCTTGGTCTACAAATGGCATTAAAATTTAGAACAGTTGTCATTCTGAAGATTCCAAAACAACTTTCCACTGTCTAAGCACTATTAACAATTCAATCTTTCAACCCTAATAGATAGACATTTTGGATCTGCTTTGAACGTTGACAAAAATTTAAGTGGATGTATTAAAGAATTAATCACATTAACTAATTTTCATATAAAAGAGAGTTGAAGGTGTATCCACTCTCTTCCATTACTTCAAAAGGACATGATGTGCACATGCAGTTCTGTGTGTTGTATATTTTAGACCATACAATTTGTATTATATGTATTCCAACTTAGACCCATGAAACAATAAGAAGTTTGTTTTTCTAAAGAATAGAAGGTTCTTTTAATTAATTAAAAATTGATTGAAGCTAAGATTTTTATTATTGCTTATATTTTTAGATTCATTTAGCTTGTCCGCCTAACATTATAGCCACATAATTTTCCTTACGAACACAAATTAAAAAAAAAATATTCCCTGGAACTGTAGCCGAGGCAAGGAAGTCAAAAGTCCCTAGTTGCCAAACATTGAAGCTAGACAGGATATAACATGAAGATAAATTTTTTAACGTTACTTCAATGTACATGTTAATTAGCATGCAATGAACTATATATTACATGTTTATGTTTCCTTCAATGGATATCTTAACATGCAATGAACTATATATTACAAGTTTATGTTTCCTTGTCTAATTCATGCACAACCAAATTAATTTAAGATTAAGTTGGTTAAAAATTTCGCAAAACCAGGACTGTCATGTATATCCTTGATTTAATTAAGAGTTTTGGAGTGCCATGTTATTTATGAGTTACTAAAAACAATCATATTTGCATCGACCCAACTCATTAACCTGATTAATATTAACCATCTAACTTTTATATATAAAGTCAAATTATTAAAAATAATTAATTACTGCAAAACTTTATATATAAAGTCAATTATTAAAACTAATAAATCAATGCAAAAACAGACTAATCAACCCAAACTAAATTACTAAAGATAAATACAATAAATATAGAAAAGTTTGAATATCAATAGCTAGACCCCCTATATCTAATAATAAGAAAGAAGTCATACTACATACTGCTAGTGCTAGCCATGAATGTCATTGCCAAAAAAATTTAAATCAATCATAACCACAAATTTTCGAAATATAATACCATAAAAAGCCAAAGCAAAAAACAATTCATTCATACCTACAAACAACTGGACCACACAAATAAGCATAAGCATATTGATCATGATTCATGAATCATCCATAAATTGTACAAATTTGAATCTTAAATTTACATACAGATTGTACTGGTACAAATTTGAATGGGCCATCAATATGCTTATTAGTGTGAAAACTACCAAACCTTGAAGCCCATTAGTTTTAATTTGGTAAAAATTGACATTTCAAACTTTAAGTTCAGCCCAACTTAATCCCAAGTTACAACTTTGAACCAAAGCACTTGAAAAATACCAAAACATTAAAATTATAACAAAAAAAACTCTCATCCAATAATACTACTAAAATATAATAACACCTTAACTTAAAACAAATAATAATAGCATAACCATATGGCAAGTAATTCTATAATTACCTAATTGAGTTGGATCATATTGATGAATCAAATCAAATGCCACCATTACACAATTAATTCCTCTGATTAATACGTTAATCGAAAGAATGAAAAAAGAGTGGTGAGACTAGACTAATTTTCCAAATTCAGAAAACAGCTAACATTATTATTTTGGCTTTTACTTAACGCCTGTAATAAAATATGAATATCACAACAAATAATCATTTCATACGACATTTCCATTTTAACTAAAAATTAATGCGCATCAAAACATAAATTTCCAATACCGCCTTATTACTTTAAACATAATCCAAACAAAAATAATCCTTTCTTTTACATTTTCATATCCCCATATAATAACAACATTACATAAAAATATATTTCAAAACCAAATTATACAAATCACATACTAACCGTGCATTGTTTAACGCCGTTCAAAAGCCCTCCCAAATTCCCGCTCGACTTATTAAACCCTATCGCCACGTCATCACACAAAACCCTAAGCATGTGCCGTCTCGTCCGCCAAATCCCCGAGTTAAAAACCACCCAAGAGTAAACCCTAATTTGGAAATGTACGCTTCCATTTCCCTTTCCTTTCTCACTCCCAATCCCTTTCGCCACATCAGCACTTATATATTCTTGTACCGCCACAAACCTCACATTAATTTCCGTCGTATTTTGCTTCGCTTGGAAGAAAGGAGAAAGAGTTGTTTGAGCTAGGGTTTCATCTTGGTAGGAAACATCAGTAGACAAAGTCGAGTAAGATATGCTCAGCTTGCGATTAGGGTTTTGGGCGGTTAGGGTTAGGGTTAGATCCATGGAAAGAGAGTTCGAATTGGAAACATTGAGGTTAGAGAGAGAAGCTGAAGAGATGGAAAAAGCAGGGAAATGGGGACGGAGCGCCAGCCAGATGATCATGGAGATGGCTCCAACGGCGATAATGAAGGAAATACAGAGGATCAGGAGCCGTCTCAAGAACAGCGCGTTACGAGATGAAGAGTAGTACGGATTAGGGTTAGGGTTTGGATACGAGTAAGGGTATGGATTAGGGTTATGGTTCGGGGGAGGGTAGGAATTAGGGTTAGGGTTAGGGTTGGAGGTGTAGTAATAGGAAGGGATGGAGTGAGGCGGCGGCGCCGGGTAGGGATATGCGGCAGCGGACGTGGGTACGCCACCGCCGGCGGTGGCGGAGGGAGGAGGGGCGGGGTAACCCATCACCGGAGGTTTCGGCTCGTTGTTGGGCGCAGAAGTGCTCATTGCAGATGAAGAGCGAAGAGAAGAGAAGAGAAGAGAAGATGAAGATCGTAACGCGTTTCTGAATGGAGAAGAAAGGAAAAGAGAGAATCGCTTCAAAGGAAAGGCCGGAAAGAAATGGAAAGGTATCGCTTGAAGAAGAAGACGAGTTGGTGTGTTATGTTATGTTAATGTCTATCTTGCAAAGAGATTTATTTGCTGCTATTAATTTTAACTTTCAGTATGTACATCATGATTCATTATGAGAGATTTATTGGTTATTAATTATGAGTATCAAATCTTAAATTCATAATCTTAATATATATTTTATTTTGGTTATAATTTTGATTTTGTTGCAGTGTGATTTTGATTTGGTTATAATTATGCAATTAGGCCGAATCTTGGTCCACGAAGGCATTTTATCATTTGGTGAAATTAGGCCAAATCTTTATTTCTTTATTTGAGAAATTTGTGTAAAATATTTCCATAACTTCAAACAGTTTGAGAAACAATGTGCCCTGAATTCTAAATACAACTCAAATTATAACTTTTCGAATACATTATTTTATAATATACCACATCAAAAACACATTAATTATATTTTTGAAATACATAATTTAATAATTTCATGCAACTTGAAATACACACCAAACCGACAGTAGACAACAATACAAAATAAAAATGATCTGAAATACAGCAATTAATCAAAATTTGTTAAAAGTACTGCCAAATTAATAACCCAAAAAAAAGTTGTAACATTTCCATACCTAATTCTTGTATAACCCTCTTAACAATTTCTAAATATCATCCAAAAATCTACCAAATAAATCTCCCCAAAACACAACTAATCATGGTGAGATCATATTTCCATTTACACCAATTCCAATTAATTTCCAATTTACGGCAAATCAAATCCGCCGTAAAAGTTACCAAATCTCATAATCAACTATTCATAATTTACCATTTTACCCCTCATTTTCCGTATTATTATCATTCGGTTCTTTACCTTTCTGACTCACAAACTGCCCTTTGACTCTCGGTCTCTGCTCCGCCAGCTTCTTCCTATTATAATACCTCACCTAAACCAAACAAAAACAAATAAAACAAATAAATAAATAACCAAAATCAACAGGGTATTTACGTAAATTCACCTTCTTCTCAAAACATCTGTCTTTTCTCTTCAATCTGAACTTTATCAAGGCGGCCTCGCGTCTCGATTTCGTATCCGTCTGAGCCGTGCTTTCATTTCCGCTTTCCAAACCGGGATTCCGTTTCCCGGTTTCCTCGCTAAATCCGGGATTCCATTTCCCGGTTTCTTCCCGCCCGTTATTACTGCCGTAATATTCCGTGTTTTGTCTCATCATGTAATTATATTCCATGTTTTGACTACAACTTGCGGTTTGGTTCTGATTCTGATTTGTCTCTTGTTGTGATAAATCTATAGGATCTTCTTTCTCTAAAATCTCATTATTATTATTATTATTATTATTATTATTATTATTATCAGTATTATTTTGATTTTCTGATAAATGTTCGAAAGAAGAGTAATAAATAGGGTGTAGAATTGTTGTGTAACTATACGGTACGGATCCGATTTGAATCGGTACGGGAATGAATCTCAGTTGGTCGGTACCGGTACGGTCCGATTGGGGTTGGAGAGAGAAACTAGGGTTTTGGTTTTGATCGGTTTGTGAAGATCCGTTAGTTTGGAAACAAAGGTTTGAATTTGATGAAGCGTTTGAGTTTAGATTTGAATTTTGGATCTTTTTAGCTCCATACCTGTAAATTATTATTATTATTATTATTATTATTATTATTATTATTATTATTATTATTAAAGACTCGTGTATTTAATTATTTTATACCTTGCAAAAGCGGAGCCTTCGGAATGATTTAACACGTCTTTATTTTTTAGCTTTAAACAACCATTATTAAATGGAGGTTTAAATAAATGTGCCACGTCAGATTTTGCGCCCACTAAAGACGAATTCGCCCTTTCATTTTGCTCTTCATTAAATAACGGTGCGCTTTTACTTTCATTATTTTCACAATTTTCTTTTGAAAAATCATTGTAATTTTTATCATTTTTTGGATCCGACAAATCAATTGGATCTTTATTGAATGATATTTCATTAGCTTCAGTTGTGCTTGTACCGGTTTTTTCTGAAAAAAAAAATGGTCAAAAAATGTTTCAAAATGAGAACTAAATTATTATTTTTACTTTAATCAGAATAAAATGATTTTTTTGGTACCAATATTTACGAAATTTTGTGCGCTCTCAATTTCCATCTCTTGCTTACTTTCTACGCTCTGTTTTGAATATTTAAATACAATAGAAATAAGAAAACAAAAATGTCTCCTGTAGTAATCTACACAATTTATATCGTTATGAGAGTAATAATTCATTTAAATAAAATAAAATAAGTAAAGATTAATAAAATTGTTGTTACTTGGTCTCCAGTTGGATCATCACTATTCTCTCCAGTTTTTGACACATCATCATCTAAATTCACATTATTCCCACTTATTCTATTACTCGCTGCATTATTTTCTGACGCACTCGCTTGATTTGACTGAAAATAAATAATATTTTTCCAAATAATAAAAAAATATATTTTTTGCGATAAAATTGGCCCAATTAATGAAAAAAACCTACGAATTGTTTTCTCCAAACGTGTTGCCATAGATTTTTCAGCTCGTTTTTTCTGACAGGTTTTACCAAAAAATCAGCCGCGCCTTTTAGCATGCATTTTAACACAACCCCAATTGAATCTTGATTTGACATCACTACATAATAAATAAACCATATTCAAAATTCAAAAATAATTGACTTAGAATACAAAAGTAACAACCTTTTCACATAAATTGCGAAATTTAATGAAACAAACGAAGCAAAACTTACTAATTACAGGTATATTCTTGCATTCTTCAGTCGAAACGACATTAGTTAAAAGCCCGATTCCAGAAAGTGAAGGCATGGTTACTTCAGTCAGTACTAAATCAAACGCAAATCGTTTTTCCTGCATAATTTCCCAAGCTTTCAATCCATCCGCCACAGCCACCACTAATCAAATCCAAAAAAAAAAAATCAATCACTCAATCGATCAATCAATCAATCGCACAAGTAATTCCACTTAACTGACTCACCAAGGTAACTGGATTTCCGCAAAAGAGCAGTGACAACTTGTCTAGTAGAATCATCATGCTCCACCAGAAGCACTCGCAAGGATCTCCTCGGAAAAATCTGCTCCCACCGCACGACCTGCCGCGCCTTCCCGCTGCCTCCACCTCCTCCACCTCCGCCGCCTTCGTCGGCCGCTTCTCCGCCGGATTCTCTAATTCCTTGTTCCATCTCAGCGAATAACTTTTTTCTTTTGTGAAAGAATTCTTTTCACTGTTGATTTTTTGTTTTGAGTCTAATATTTGAGTGATTATTATCTGGTTTTGGTGGTTAGAATAGAAAAAAAGAAAGAAAAGGAAGAATTAGTGGACGCGCGTTGCACCACTGGAAATATCTTCCTCTGCCTTCCACGTCAGCTTTAAACCAGGATTTCAAATCCTGGATTTATAACAATCCTGGATTTCGAATCCCGGAGAATAGTGAAAGATGGTCAGATTTAATATCTGAATGAACCTGGATCACAGTATTTAGTGTGGACTAGTGAACTGTGGGGCAGGTTAATAGTGTTTTGATGTGTGAATTAAATGTGGACCGAGTTTTTTGATGGGATGGGAGAAAAGGTAGGGGGGAGACATGGATGGTTAATGGCCATACTATTTTGTTTTGATTTTTTTTATACTTTTGGTATCTGTTAATGGGATATTTATGTTTGTTCAAATATGAATGGATGAGATCATGAGGGTGGGGCCGTATGAGGAAATTTGGCAATTTTTAGCTACTTGTGGTTTACTTTTTTATTTTTTAAGATCTTTATTTGGAAATTTGGCCATGTTTAGATATTTGTGAAATCTTTATTGGGAAATTTGGTCATCTTTAGATATCTGTGAAATCTTTATTCGTAAATTTGGCCATTTGTGGTCTCTTTTTTTTATTTATAAATATCTACTATAAGAAATTACAAAATAGTTTTTTGTTTTAAAATTATTTAATTAATAATTTGAATGCAATTTTGAACTATAAAAAAAGAACCTCATAAAGAATTACAACAACTCTTTGTCGAGCCTCATGATTCATGAAGGCACACAGTAACGGATTTTGACATCATATGTTTGGGACTTTAAATTTTTTTCTCACTAACAAAAGCAGAACTTAATAGAAGACAGAGGGGTCAGAAATTTGTTCTAGTGTATTATATTATTATATGATAATAAAATTTGGTGTTGACTCTCTCAAAATTTATTTATAGATATCAGAAGGCATGGAAAAAAATAAATAATTACACTCGCTCCATCTAAAAGAACAATATTCGACTTTTCGAGGCACAAATCTTTATCTTTATTTGTATACAATTATTTTTTTATTTCTCGGAGTTGTTGATTGTTTACGTCTGAAAGCGGGTCCCACTCTCCTCTCCCCCGCCGCGATTCCCTCTCAAACTTCCTTCCCTTCTTTCTCCTCTTTTCTCCTCTTTTCTCTTTTTCCAACAAACACAACACAGCAACGACCAATTCAATTCAATTCAATTCCATTCCTCTCCTTCCTTCCATTCCATTCCGATCAGATCGTAATTTGCTCCGACGAACGAACGAAGAATGGGGGTGAATGTGATGCCTCAGGCGGCGACGGAGACGCTGACGATCAAGGCGGCTCTGCTGCGGGACTCGCTGCACAAGAGCAAGACCAACACCGACAGCATGGTCGCCATTCTGGGATCCTTCGACCACCGGCTCTCCGCTCTCGAAGCCGCCATGCGCCCCACGCAGGTTGAATTTGGCTTTTGTGATTAGTTGGATAGTAAATTGGGTGGAATTTGGGCGTGGTTTGTATTTTTAACTGAGCATTGATGAGAAATTGGATTTTTTTGGGTTGATTGTAGAAATTAATCTTGTTTGGCACTTAATTGCGCCATTGCGCTAAGCTAAAATCTAATTAATATGGTTTGTTTATGAATGATTTAGCTAAGAACACATGCAATCAGAATGGCTCATGAGAATATCGACAAAACCCTCAAGTCCGCTGATGTCATCCTGATGCAATTCGACATTGCTCGTCAGGTTGAATCATTTCTCTTTTTCTTCACATTTCCTCTCAATCTTTTCCCAATTTTTTTTATTTTTCAAGCCGAGTCTCTTAATTAATGAATTAACTGAATATATTTTTAGGCTGAGGCGACTATATTGAGGGGCCCACATGAGGATTTGGAGAGCTATTTAGAAGCGGTCGATTTATTAAAAGGAATTGTGAAATTTTTCACGTCGAATAAAAATTTCAAGAGCAGCGATGGGGTTCTGACACATGTCAACAATCTATTGGCCAAGTCCGTTTCCAAATTGGAAGAGGAATTTCGCCAAATCATGACCAATTGCAGGTACGTCGTTTCCGTACCTTTTTATGTCACTTTTATTTACTCATTTATTTTGTTTTTAAGCACCTGTTTGAGCTTCTTAGTAGCTTTAATCAAAAACTGAAACACAAAAGGAACAACTGATCGAACGGCTTGTAAATAATGGTATTATAAGGGACTGAATTGGCGTATTTCCAAAATTGTATTTTTTTTTTTTGGACTAATTTGTTCAAGAGTTACGTGTTTTTATAATAAAAGGAGAGAGTTAATTATTAAATTTTCATTCTATTGCTTCTATCATGTTTGGCATATTCCCATTATTTTTTCCTTTTTACTTCCCTTTCGCTTATTCATTATTTATCTATAATTTATTTATTTACTTATTTATTTATAATTTATATATATACTTATTTATTTAATTTTATTATTTATTTATTTATGTACGTATGTATGTGTGTATCAATCTCTCTTCTCTCTAGCTAGTTACATGAATTGTAATTAATAGACTCAAAAAGTGTACTTAATACTTATTCATTCATTTACCAACTAATTCACAATCTTTTTCCCAACGAGAACCCGGCCTCAAAACACGATCTTTTCTTACTTATTTTATTTTATTTTATTTTATTCCTTTATTTTTAACCAGCAAGCCGATAGAGCCGGATAGATTATTTGATTGTCTCCCTAAATCCCTGAGACCATCCAACAACCCCGATGAAAATAACACTTCAAAACACGATCATAACAACGCAAAAAGTTTGGAAGCCGCGGTTTACAAACCGCCGCAACTGATGCCGGCGGAAGTTCGTGTTTTGAGGACGGGTTTTCATCGGTGTTGTTGGACGGCCTGAGGGATTATTCATTTCTTATTTTATTTTATTTTATTTTATTTTTTTCCTTCTTTTATTTTCAGCAAGCCGATAGAGCCGGATAGATTATTTGATTGTCTCCCCAAATCCCTACGGCCATCCAACAACCCTGAAGAAAATAACACTTCAAAACACGATCATAATGCGAAGAGTTTGGAAGCCGCAGTTTACAAACCGCCGCAACTGATGCAGGCGCGACTTTTACCTCTCATGCACGATTTGGCGCAGCAGCTGGTGCATGCAGGGCATCTCCAGCAGTGCTTCAAGATTTACAGGTAGTTAATTAATAAATATTTTTTTATATTATAATTTTGTCTTTTCATATGTCCATTATACATTTTTTTAATATTATGATTTTCCATTTGAATGGCAGTATATATGCTTATTTTTAAGCTTCGTGTGTTTTTTTTTTGTTCATTCTACCTTTTTATGTATCAATATTCTTTTTTGTAATTCTGTTATATCTTTCTGAATTCCGACGATGCTGGTGACAAATAAGCCGGTGATGCATATTAGGTCCCGATTTGTCGCTCCTAAAAATAATTGAAGAAATCTTATATATATTAATCAATGTAATGTATTGAAAAATTCACCCATTTTTATATTATTTTTTTTTTTGTAAATTTCAGAGATTGCAGAAGCTCTGCGTTGGAATCGAGTCTAAGAAAGCTGGGCGTGGAAAAACTAAGTAAAGAAGACGTGCAAAAAATGCCTTGGGAAACTCTTGAGGCCAAAATCGCCAACTGGATCCATTTCATGCGCATCGCGGTATTTTAATACTTCAATAATACTTTAATTTTATCTCTCTTTTTTAACAATTTAGTGTATTCAGTTAAGTAGAAACAAATAATACACTATTTTATTGTGAAGTCTATAATCATTCGTACGAAAATATTGCGCAATGTCCTCTAACAGTATAACTTACGCCTCTCAGCATTCCAAATAAATAAATAAACATGTCGATTAAAAAACTTAAAACAAATACACTATTTGAGTTTTTTTTTTTGGCAAATTTCCCTTGATTTTATCTCAAACGGAAAAACAAAAATTTACAGTATCGTGATGCGATGTGTGTATATATATAATTATATATACATATATTTCGTACTAAAATTCCTAATAAATCCTCAAATCAACTATCTCGTTGGGCTTAACCCATCCAAAACTCATTTCACATCAAACCTAATAAAACCAAAACGAACAACCAACAACAAATCAACTTTTAGGTGAAGTTGTTATTTGCAGGGGAGAAGAAGATCTGCGACCAATTTTACAAAACCGTCCCTACATTATGCCTAAATTGCAAAAAGAAAAAGAAAAGAAAAGAAAAACCCTTTATTCTTGAGAAACTAAAAAATAAAGGGACTATTTTGCGATTTAGGCATATTGTAGGGGCTTTTTTGCAAATTTACCTTGATTTTATCTCAATACGGTCTTCGAAAAACAAAAAATTGTGGTATTGTGATGTGATGTGTACCTATATATACATATATTTCGTACTAAAATTCTTGTTAGAACCTCAAATAAACAACAAATAACAAACAATAAATCAACTTTCAGGTGAAGTTACTTTTTGCGGGAGAGAAGAAGATCTGCGACCAGATACTGGACGGAGTTAACATCCCCAAGGAGCAGTGCTTTGCGGAAGTTACTGCCGGAAGCGTAGCGACGCTTTTGAGTTTCGGCGATACGGTCGCGAGGAGCAAAAGATCGCCTGAGAAGCTGTTTGTGTTGCTGGATATGTACGAGATCATGCGCGAGCTCCAAAACGAGGTATTAGTTATTGTTAATATTACTGTTTTGTTGTTATTATTATTATTTTATTGTTATTATTATTATAATTATTGTTATTATCATTATTGTTATTATTTTGAGAAAATATAGGGTTCTTTTCAAAAAATTCCCAATTATAAAGTTTCGAAGGGCAATTTTGTCATCGATGTTAATTATTTCTTGTTGTCGTATTTTTTTTTTGTTTTCTTGGGTCGGTATAAGAACCTCTTACCCGTTATCATTCTAAGCTCTCAAAGGGCAGGCAATTCCGTCATGTCTCACAATTCTAATTAAGTAATTATTTATTATTTCTTCTTTGTGTTTTATTATTTTTATAGTTCGAGGTGATATTTGAGGGGAAGGCCTGTGCTGAAATGCGAAATTAGGATTTTTTTCATAAATTTGAGAAAATATAGGGTTCTTTTGAAAAAAAAAATCCCAATTACCTGTTACCATTCTAATTTTTCACAATTCTAATTATTTATTGTTATTATATTATCTATTATTTCTTTTTTATAGTTCGAGGTGATATTTGAGGGGAAGGCCTGCGCTGAGATGCGGGAGTGCGCGATGAATTTGACGAAGCGGCTGGCGCAGACGGCGCAGGAGACGTTCGGCGACTTCGAGGAGCTGGTTGAAAAAGACCCGTCCAAGACCGCCGTCATGGACGGCACGGTTCATCCGCTCACGAGCTATGTTATTAATTACGTCAAGTTTTTGTTCGAGTGAGAATCATGAACTTTCTCTCTCTATCCCCCCTCTCTTCTTATCTTTCTCTCTCTCTCTCTCTCTCTCCTCTAACTTTCTCTCTCTAACTCACACTCTCTCTAACTATCTCTTTCTCTCTAACCATCTCTCTCTTTCTGACTCTCTCTCTCTCTCTCTCTAACTATCTCTCTCTCTCTCTATCTAACTATCTCTCTCTCTCTTTCTGACTTTCTCTAACTTTTTCTCTCTCTAACTATCTCTATCTAGTAAATTACAATATTTTATCGAATGCACGGTCAGTCTCTATACTTTAAATAGATTGCAATTTAGTCCCTGTACTATAGATTCAAACTTTTCAGTCAGTCTCTGTACTTAATCAAAACATGCAAAATTACTAACCGTGCACAATTCTGTAAAGTTACATGAACCAAATCGCAATCCAATTAAAGCACATGAACTAACCATCGCATTCATTCATCCCTATTTATCACTCTTACCATTTCATGCAATATTTATTTAATTCAACGACATATTTCCAGTTATCAATCGACGCTCAAACAACTATTCGAAGACCTCGAAACGGGGACCGAAAACGAGTCACAGCTGGCGATCGTGACCAACCGAATCATGCAAGCTTTACAAAGCAATTTAGACGGAAAGTCAAAGCAGTACAAAGACCCGGCTTTGACTTACTTGTTTTTGATGAATAATATACATTACATGGTCCGTTCCGTCCGCAGGTAAATAAATAAATAAATAAATATTTAATTAATTTGGTAATGTAGTATTTAATTTATTTAATGATTTAAGGTCGGAGGCGAAGGATATTTTGGGGGACGATTGGATTCAGAGGCACAGAAGGATCGTGCAGCAGAACGCTAATCAGTATAAAAGAGTCGCTTGGGCCAAGGTATATTTTAATATTATTATTTTCATTTCTCTAAATTAATTAATTAATTTATTTTTTTTTTAGATTTTACAAACACTTTCGGTGCAAGGAATGAATTCGGGCTCGTCGATGGGCGGCAGCGACAGCAGCGGAGTCTCTCGCGCCGCCATCAAAGAAAGGTATCACAAATATAATATTTAATTAAATTAATGCAACAAATAATTAAATAAATAATTTAAATATTAATTCATTGATTTAAATCTCAGGTTTATTTAATCTCAATATTAAGTTTATTTATTTATTAAATTAATACAATAAATAAATAAATAATTTAAATTTATAAAATAAAAATTAATTTATTAATTAATTTATTTTAATTAATCAATTAAATTAATACGACAAATAAATAAATATTTTTTCAATTTAAACTAATACAATTAAAAATAACGCAACAATCAAATAAAGAAATAAATTATTTATAAAATAATGTTATTACATAACAATTATTAATTAATTATTATTATTTTATTATCTTAAGGTTTAAGGCGTTTAATATGCAATTTGAAGAGCTGCACATGAAGCAGTCTCAATGGACGGTTCCAGATCCAGAGTTGAGAGAGTCTCTCAGACTTGCAGTTGCTGAAGTTCTCTTGCCTGCTTATCGCTCTTTTGTCAAACGTTTCGGGTAAATAAATTAGTTTATTATTATTATTATTATTATTATTATTATTATTAAATGTTTTGTAAAATTAAGCATAATTTATCTTAATCATTTCTTAAATCGTCAAGCGTTTTGTAAAAAGTTGCTATTTTGTGAATTTTTTAAGAATAGAGGGGCTTTATTTTCATTTTTTTTTCTTTTTTCTGATTTTGTTTTTCAGGCAAATAGTTGAAAATCAAAAGAACCCTGGAAAATACGTCAGATATTCGCCAGAAGAGCTCGACCGTCTTTTAGGCGAATTTTTCGAAGGCAAACAATATAATGAGCCCAAGCGCTAAGAAAATATGAGGGGCCTTTGTGTAAATTTTACATGATTTTTCTAATTCTTCTTTTTTTTCTATACGGGTATGGAATAATTTTATTTCTGAAGTTGCGAGAGTTTTATTTTTAACCTTTTTTTTTTCCTTTTATTCGTATTGAGCATACTGTAATTGACCTTTTACAGATTTTATTTCAAATGTTGACCTTTTTTTTTTTTTGATGAAATTCAAATATGTACCTTGAAAAAAAGTTTTTCAGTTATAACTATGAATTTATCTATCGTTACTTATTTGAAGAACTGCTTCTTATGAATAGGTTCAAAATTTGAAAGCTACGTTCCATTATGTTCTAATAAAATTCAACTCTATTAAAATAAGAGTTATAAAGCCCGTTTCTCTTCGACTCAGCTGTACAAAATGAACAACTTTTATCTGAGTTGTGTGCAAGCAAAGAACAATTCTAAAGTGGTATTTTCCCTATATACCTTGGACAACACAACTCAGCTTGAGCATTAAAAAAGTATATTAAACGAAAAGAAAAGAAAAGAAAAAAAATGAGCTCGAGCATCTTTAGTCTTCCCATCTAAGAAGCATCTTATTCTTAGCATCTTTCCATCAACTTTACAGCAAAATCCTTTGCACCATGATCAATATTCTTTCAAACTTTTCTGTCTCAAAAAACCTTCAACACCAAGCTTGGAACCTTTGCAAAGACAAGAAACTAACTAGAGAGAGAGAGAGGAAACCAAACCAAATGGAAACCTTCATATCAAAACTCGGTTCAACAATCGCGATACTTTTGATGATCACAATTGGTATCAGAGCAGATGATTCAACGATAACAACGAGTTCGCCGGAGACGAGTCTGCTCTGCATCAGCGAATGTGGAACATGTCCGACGATTTGTACTTCACCGCCGCCGCCGGCGTCGGGTACGACGGTTCCTCCTCCACCTGATGTTGTTCTAACTCCACCTTATACTTACAAGTAAAAGTTTCATTTGTTATATTTTTTTTTTTGGTTGTGTTTTATAAAAATAATTCAATATATGCGTTTTATACTTTTCCTCTATCTTTTTGAACAGAACTCCCTCTTTACTATCTTTTAGCCTTTGATAGTTGAAGTAGATATATTAATTTATCTCATAAGAACTAAAATAATGCTGCCAATGTCTTCTATTCTACGCGGGTTGATTGTCACCATATACTATAGTTGATTAAGTATAGATCATCATGATAAGATACATTATACATATATATATAGAATTCATTCAAATCTACATCAAAAATAAATGTAAAATTGTAAAATCCTTCCCTATATTTCAACCGTACTAAAAAAGAAACAAATAATACCACCTCAAACTTGCATTCAAAAAAAATAATAATAATATATTTTATTCTCTTATTTATAACACCTTGTTTTAATTTCTCACAACAAATATTTCTGATTCTGCTGCTGCTCATAGATCGCCACCGTCACCGTCACCACCCACGCCAAGTAATCCGTACATTTATACGCCTTCTGCGCCTTCACAGACGAAAGCACCGCCACCGCCTCCGTCCTCAAATAAACAAGGAGGCCAAACACCCTATTATTATTTCTACACTTCATCGGCTTCAAGAGTTGTCGGTTTTTGGAGTTTGTTTTTCGCCGTGTTTTCTTGTTTAGTCGTATTTTGGCAGTGATTGGTAATTATGTGATTTTTGTGATATAAATGTGGTTTTTGCTGGCAATAATTTAGTATTTTGGATGCGCTTATAAATGTTTAAGTTGATCGAAGTTTGTGTTTTGTTCAAGTTCGTCTATGTCGAGTCACTATGACTATAACATTCTCTCTTTTTAAAATACTAAACCCATCCTACAAGATGACCAACATATTATAGTAACAGTGCCCATCTTCTAGAAGCCCTAACCCAAATAATATTGTATAGAAACTTCAAATATGCTATTCAACATGGGAATTGGGAAAGTACAAAATATGCTGAGAGAATTTTTTGCTTGAAAGATTGACAAAAGTATATAAATGATTGATTTCATGGTGTGCTGACATGCCAGCAAATCCAATTTGTTATATATTATTTTTGCTCTATGTATACATATCTGAACAATACAAAAATTAATAATTCATATACTTTGCCAAAAATCTCCCTAAACACGCAATATCAATTTCTAGAGGATTGATAGGTCATTGACCTGCTGCATTAGTCAGTTCACAGGAGTCACACAAGATCTGAACTATATCATTATGCATGGGCAAAATCTTATTAAAAAAATCCATTCAAAAACAAAATCTTATTAAAAAAAGTTAAGTAATTATCTAGTTGTTGGCAGAAAAAATGGAACAAAAATCCTGGTGTTGTGTTGTCTTGTCATGGGGATCATAGTTCCAAATACGAGGAATTCTATCCTCTCCACTCAATCCCCAGAAAAAACAATGCTGCCCAATGTATGTTTTGCATTAATTTTTTTCTTTTTCATTTGTGAAGAAAGCCTCAATTATAATTTATAGGCTTATAGTAATAGCAAAGTAATAACATGTATAAAAAAATTAATTCAAAAAATAGCTGTCATATTTTTAAATGCCTAAATGAATTCCATCTCAATGTCGTAATTTGTATCATATAATTAATGATTAATACGCCAAGTAATCCATGAATTTTAATTAACATAAGAATAACTAAAATCATAAAGCTCAACTTACTCGGAAGAAATCATCGACATTTTGGACAACTCTTCATGTTATTATGTCATACTTGACAAACAAATACCAAAATAACAACTTAGTTATAAAATTAACAATACCCCAATTTCATTTTTACCCAAAAGAACCAATACTACCCTAGTTAACAACACTACTATATTATATATAACAACCCCTCAACTATTCTTTATTTTCATACTTGCTGCTCCTGGATTATTTTCTCCAAGATAGCAACAAAACAAAACAGAATCCATATTATCCAGAGGCATAATTTCATGTCTAGCCCTAAAAAAAAAGAAAAATATCACTACAACCTTATAAAACAAAATAATACTTTTATAATACTGATATTTTCAGTTTTAATGGGTATGAGTGATATTTTCAGATTTATAGGGTTATACATGAAATTACACACACCATTAATAGCTCCATTCATTTGGGAGCTCAAATGCTGACTCAGCATTGGACTGACACGTGGCACCTATCTGCTCAGTTTCATCAGTTTTTGTGGGGCCCAATTTCTGCTTCTGGTTCACTGGCTTCTTCATATCTACACAAATAAATATTGTATTTTATTAGTACATTTAAAAATTTATTTATTGATATTAACGTCATATCTACAAATAAATATTATTTTTATTAGATGCATTTATAAATTTATTTATTTATTTTAAATTAGGTAAGATGCATTTATTAAACATACCCAAACAAAATTGAAGGGAGAATAACAAAAGATACGCATTCAATGCCAACAATAAAATTTGAAAATTTTAAGGTCACTTCATGCAGAAATTTTTTTTCTTATATACTAAAAAAAGCAACTTTCTCAGTATACCCTGTAAAAACACAAAAAAGAGAGAAAATGACCAAAAAGGAAAAAAAAATAATAAAAAGCAATGGTAACCTGCAAAGCACTCTATGAAAAAAATGAAAAAGAAGAAAAAAAGAAAAATAAAAAATGGATAATTTAAATCTATTCATTATTATATACTTATAAAAAAGTAAACTTTCAGCATTTAACCTATAAAATAAAAAATAAAAAATCTTTAAACTAAAAGGGCCAAAATAGAACAACAAAAAGCAAGGGTAATTCTGTAACACAGGAAGACAGCAATTAATTAAAAAAAAAAAAAAAAATTATAATGTCCAAAACTATTCATTAATTATATACTTAAAAAAAAAATTAAATTTCTGTATTTTCCCTACAAATCTCAAAAAAAGCTTTCAACTAAAACCAAAAAGGAAAAAGAAACGATACAAAGCTAGGGCAATTCTGTAAAACTGCAAGACAGCAATTAATAGAAAAAGAAAAAGAAAAAAAGGCTGGCTCACAATTTCTTTTGTTGACTTCATCTTTGACCGCCATACGAGGCAGAAAAACCCCGGTCCCACCTGAACCGCTTTTTGTCGCCGGCCGGACCGGCACGAACCGGACCAGTCTCTGTTCGTTCTCACAAAACCCGGTTCTCGCCCGGACCGGTAGAAAATACTCTGTTAATCTGTCTGGGTGGGTTGGATGGGCCGGGATGAACCGGCCCCGGCCCGCTTCGGCTTGGAAAACCCAGCCTCTGAACCCTTCTGTCTGAAAAAACAAAACCCTCATTTAATGCAACTCAGAAGAAAGAAAAACTAGAAGTTTTTTTTTGCATTAATACCCTTGTAAGAGTACCAAATTACGTAAATGGCTCGTTGAGAAAGTGAATTGCATGAGAAAAATTTGACAAGAAGGTGGTGATAAAACAATGTTTTGAGTTAAAAATATGGGTGTTAATGCGAAATTTAGGTTATTTAAGGATGTTTTTAAGCAAGAATTAGTGTAATGATACCTCTAAATAGACTGGCTTGAAGGGAAACGGCCTTACACCTCCATTACTGTAGCTTCTTCTCAAACCCTAAAAATAAAGAAGATGATATCATGATACTTTTCCTTAAAAAATTCACAAAAAAGAAGAAAAAAGGAAAAAATAAACTAGAGAGAGAGGAAAAGTACCTCAGGATGATAAATGGGCTTTGAAGAAGAAGAAGAAGGAATAGGTTTAGTTGAACTGGAGAGACTGGTTGAACTGGAGAGGTTGTTGGTACGGCCAAGGAGACCAAAAGCGGCGAGTTGGCTGGCTAATTTCTCGTCGTTAGTTCGTCTCTCCAGTACTGTATCCGCCATTGTTGCACTACAAAGAGAAAAGAGAAAGTATATTTTTCTCTACTCTTTTCTTTGCTCTGTTTTTTTTGGGTTTTTTCTTTGAGTGAGTGAGTGAGAGTTTTGTGGCGGGATGGAGATTTGAGTATTTGAGGAAGAAGAAAGGCTTGAGAGTCAGGGGCAGTTTGGTAATTTCAATGCGCTGGTTTAGTTAATGTAGTGGTATTTTGGGGAGTTGGGTTCTGGTTATTTGAGTGGTTTCGAGGGGTAGTTTGGGAATTTTGAAGCGCGAGTGACGATGTGGTGAGTGAGTGACAGTTATGGGCTGTTGTGTTTTTGTATTTTTGGTTTTTATTGCTCCTGCTACTTTGATTTATTTCAACATTTGCTACTTTTTATATATTAACTTTCGGTGAGTGTGATACTATTTCAGCGTACATTTTGTTCCTTCCTAGGCTCCGTTATAATATAAAATAAAAATATTATATATGCAATAATATAATTTGACTGCGAATCAACTCTTTGGCTAAAATGGTCAACTTTACATTAGTTGACTAAAGATAAAACAAATCATTTCCTATTAACTACATTATCCACATAAGATATTTTAAATTAATTTATACGATAAATATATAAAACTCCAATATCAATCGTTGAATACCTTTTTATTTCATTTCTCTTAATTACATTCACATTTTGTTGGCCTTCAAAATTTCTTGTGGAAACTAAAAATGCTCCCAACATTTTTTACTGCAAAACACCACATTACATAAGTTCATCAGGATCTGCTACAACTATCCTTACAGCATACACAAAACAACCCACTACTCTACTTGCGTTTTGAAATGACGTTTCTACCCTTGTAAAAACTGTTGATTAAAAGTAGTTATAAAAATGATTGAGGGTATTTGAGTCTTTTCAAAGGCATGATTATTTTACCGTGTTACGGGTCAAAACATAATTATTGTTATTCTGTGCAGTTTTGTGTCTGATGTTTTGTTTAGTGAAGCTATGTGAAATATTGTGTTTTTAGTTGAGAAGATTCAGATTATGACGCCCTGCAAGTTGTATAAAGTACAGAAGCTTCTTGTTATGAAAAGTTCTAACAAACACTGATCTTATGTGAGAAAAAAATGCATTTTCTAATTTCAAATGATTAACATACTTAATTATGTATTTAAGGTCTAATATTTAAGACTTGTCATTCATTAAACATGCATCAACATCCGTATTAAGGAATTAAATTAAATAATGTGGTGCACATATTTCAAATAAAGAAAAAAAAATCTATGTACTATTAATCAAGAAATATAAACAAAAAGAAACTTATTAATCTTCCACAAACTCACATAAACACACAAAAATATCTTTAAGTTAAAAAGAGACAAAATCACATAAACACAGAAATTATTAAAAAAAGAAATTTAAGGGAAAAATTATACATCAATCAGTCAAAAAAACATAACTTATTTCACTAAACCATAAGAAATCTCTAGTTTAAGCTCAACTATTTGAATTCTATGTAGAACCAAAAATCAACAAAAAATAATAATATGAAATTAATTCTATTGATCTGTCTTATAAACCAAGAATGAAGCGGTTTTACTGTAATTACATGCAAGTTTTTTTCCAGTAAAAGTTGGAGGTGAAAATCCGCATTTACAAATTTCCATTATTTCATCTCCAGAAAATGATTTCCTAAAACACAAAAAAAAGAAAATATAATTAAACCAAATATACATATCTTAAGTAATATAATTAAACTAAATATACATGTTTTAAAAAATTTATAATAAAACAGCATATACATATTTTTAAAATAATATAATTAAACTAAACATACATATTTCAAAAAAATAATATAATAAAACTAAATATACCTATTTTTCAAAATAATATATATTTAAATTGTAGAAAAATTTACCGAGCAGAATCTAATAATTTTGACGCGAATCCTTTTCGTCTTTTAGCTGGAGCGACCCAAATAGCTCTAAATCCCAAAATTGCAAATACGCCCTTTTCTTCACAAATTATCGCGCTTGACCCCGAATTCTCCTCCTTTTTATTATTCTTGTTATTATTATTTAAAGAGGAAGTGGATTTTCTGAAAACCTCCCTCTTAAAGTTGAATTTTCCGAAATTCATGGTTTTGTTGACTTTGTTTTGTGGATTTGATGGGTTTGATTGATTCAATTTGTCTGAAGGATTATTATTACTATTATTATTATTATTATTGGTATTATTACTATTATTACTATTATTATTTTTATTTGGGATAACTTTGTAGGCTTCTTTTATCGGTTCGGCGACTAAACAACCGACAATTTTATGGCTTGAAATGTATAAATAAACCTGTATTAGAAAAATAAATAAGTATGTTTATTAAAAGGACTTGAATTTATTATGTTTATTTTTGTTGTATATTTCATAAAAGAAGATTTATTTAGGGATTTTGAACCTTGCAAAGACTATGGAGAAGCTGGCCTTCACCAAATCCGAGCTCTTTTTCCACTGTTTTAATAACTTGTTTAACCTTAAAATTATAAAAAAAAAATAATCAAAAACTTATTTCACATAGTAAAATAGCTTGATCGATTTACAACAAACAATGAAAACACATTCAACCCAAATGATTAAATAAATTAAATCTGAAAAAAATAACAAAATTAAATCAAACACCTTTTGTTTCTGGACGGAAGAATCATCATCTTGTACCATCACAATTCGGTCGGAACTATCGCAAAATCTCTCAACCACTCTTTCATTTTTCCATCCCTAAATTCAACAAAAAAAGAAATAATCACAAACAAAAATTCATAATTCCAACAACATTAAATTCTCAAAAGAGGCATTAGATCAAACACCTTGAACGCGATTCCTTCGAAATACTCCTTATGATACTCTTTATGAAGCTTCTCATCTCCTTCGTCCCCACGCGCGTACATCATCCCGCAAACCGAACACTGGTGCAGCAGAAAGTCTTTCTGCCCTAATTCCAGATGGAACTGCGCGTAACTCCTCTTCTTGTTGACAACCTTCGCCCCGTTTCCCGTTTTCACTCCGCCATTGATGCTACTCATAGGAACGGACGGCGAGACGGAGTCAGAGAGGGGAGATGGGTGGTCGGACTGGGACGGAGATGGCTTGAAGAAGGCGCTGATCTTGGATTTCGCCATTGCTAAGAAGTGCGAGCTCTGTCTGGACGAAAACGAAACAAAACGAAGCGGGAATTTATTTCTTAATTTTGTTTCCTTCCCGCCAATAAACAAAGGGAAAACTACTACAAGACCCCTTCAATTAATAAATATTTTAAAAAAGCCCCCTCTACTTTCCCTTCATTTTAAATGATTATTGTAAATAGTCATAACTATGAGGGGGAGTTTATAAATGTCCCTCTCGAATAATATTCCTTAAACACGGTCTACAAAAGACCAGGTCAATACAACAAAAAAGATAGAGAAAAGTCTAATTTTACTTCCTCAACTATTGAATTAGCTCATTTTTTGTCCTTGAACTTTTTATTGGTGGAATTTTAATCCCTCAACTATTTAATAGATAAATTTTTGGTCATTTCATCCGTTAAGTACTTACTTATCCGTTAAATATGACACGTAAACAATGACATGAAATATATTCTTAACACGTACGCAATAACATATTAACTCTTATTTAAGAAATAAACATGCATAAAAAAATATACATTTTTTAATAAAAATAATGTTTTAAGAAAAGAGGGAAATTAAATTTTTTTTATTTTTTTCAAACATTTTTTACGTTACTAATACCACGTCATTGGTTACGTGTCAAATTTAACGGACACATAAGCACTTAGCTGATGAAAGGACCAAAAATGTACTTATTGAATAGTTGAGGGACTAAAATTGGACTAATAGAAAGTTGATGGACCAAAAATGAGCTAGTTCAATAGTTGAGGTAATAGAAAGTTGATGGACCAAAAATGAGCTAGTTCAATAGTTGAGGAGGTAAAAATGGACTTTTTCTCAAAAAAGATATTATTTCTCTACTATGGTCTGCAAAACACCAGGTCCATCCAAAAACTCCCACAACTCCGTTCCTCCCCTTCCAAATTCCAACTACAATCCTCACACCATTGATACCAAAACTCCCTCTAACACTCTCAACTCCTCTCCGCACAGAGTTATCCTTCCTGTTTATTTATATACCAATGAAAACCCTCGCATTCCCCCGCGATACGTGGTCACAACAACAACGAGAAGGAGAGGATGAAGAAGGAGAGAGTGGTCATCGTCGGCGCCGGCATCGCCGGCGCGTTGGTCGCCAGACTCATCCAAAACACCGCCGACGTTGTCTTAATCGACCCGTAAGGACTTTGTTGTTAGTGATTCTTGTTGATTGTAATCGAAAGTTGAGATCTTTGATTGACAGGAAGGAGTATTTTGAGATACCCTGGGCGAATTTGAGAGCGAGGGTGGAGCCGGCGATCGCCGAGAAATCGATCATCCAGCACACGGATTACCTTATGCAGGGGAGGATCATTACTTCTTTCGCCGTTGATGTGAAGGAAGGCGAGGTTCTGACGGCGGTGGGGAGAGTGGTGAATTATGATTATCTTGTGATTGCGACTGGACATGTGACGCGAGTCCGAAGAGCAGAATGGACAGAATCGAAATGTTTCAAGAAGGTAAAAAAAAAAAAAAATCAAAGTGACGTAAATCAAGCAGGGAGATTTATTGATTAATGAAATCTTTGGTTCAGAATAATCATGATTATTTTCATTTATAATGCAGGGCCTTTTTTACAGTTTCAGCATTACACAGGGTCCTATTCACAAATTTCCCTACATTTATTTCCTTAATCTTTTTTTTTTAATCAGAAAATGAGAAAATCTTCTCATTTTCTGCTTTACTTCTTACAAAAACAATTAACAAAAAGGACCCTGCATTATGCTAATTCGTAAAAAAAGTCCCTACATTATTGGATATTGCAAAAAGCCCATCCATTATTGCTGAAATTCCAAATTTTTTTGTAATTTTCAATAATGCATGGGCTTTTTACAATTTCAGTATAATGCAAGGGGCTTTTTTGCAAATTTCTTTATCAAAGTATTTTTGTATATATTTCATTAATGCCTCTCTATTGTCAAGTAGAAAATGAGAAGTTCATGAGATCAAAATCAATATTAATCATCGGAGTCGAGCTGGCGGCCGAAATCGCGATGGACTATCCTGACAAACATATCGCCCTGGTCCATAGCGGACCAAGTCTACTCGAGTTCATCAGCCCCAAAGCCTCAGTCAAAGCATCAGAATGGTTGACAAAGTCAACATTCTTCTGAACACGATTTTCTTGTCTGGATAGTCCATCGCGATTTCAGCCGCCAGCTTGGCGCCAGCCACTACCTCCGATAATTAATATCTATTCTGACCTCCTGATCTTCTGATTTTCGACAAAGTAAATAATAAAATATTTGAAATTTGCAAAAAGGACCTCGCGTTATGCTGAAATTGTAAAAAAGCCCCTGCATTGTTGGGAATTGCAGGGTCTTTTCTGCAATTCCCAATAATGCAAGGGCTTTTTTGCAATTTCAGATAATGCAAGGGCCTTTTTGCAAATTTCCCGTCATTTATTTAATCAATTAATTAATATTTCTTTATTTTAATACAGAAAATGAGAAGATCATGAAATCAAAATCGATACTAATCATCGGAGGCGGTCCCGTCGGCGTCGAGCTGGCGGCAGAAATCGCGATGGACTATCCGGACAAGAGAATCTCTCTGGTCCACAGCGGACCGAGACTTTTGGAATTCATCAGCCCAAAAGCCTCATCAAAAGCGTCAGAATGGCTGAGTTCTAGAAAAATTAGAGTCCTTTTGAACCAGTCGATTGATTTGGAAAATATCTCGGAGTCGGACCGGGTGTACAAGACCTCAGCGGGCGAGACTATATTTGCTGATACGTATTTCGATTGCACAGGTATGTTGGAACGGGTCAAACGGGTCGAGTATGTTAGTAGTTGTGTCGTTAAATGTGTGATTAGCTTGTTTTGAACACGGTAGTTTGGATTTTGGAGCTTAAGATTTGAAAGGAAAATGAGGAATAGGAAAATGGGAAATAAGAGGTATTTCGACTGTATGGGTTGATTGAGTCGTGTTTGTGTCGTTAAGCGTGTGATTCGATTGTTTAAAACATAATTTTTAAAGGTTAAAATTTGAAAAGAAAATAAGAAAATGGAAAGTAAAAGTGTGATTCGGTCGGTAAAGTTTATTCGGTTTTTCAGAATCAGAACCGAACTGATTGAACTGAATAATTCCTTCAAACGGGTCAAATAAGTCGTGTTTTGTTGTGTTGTGTGTGTATGAGTTAAATAACTTAAAATTAGGGTTTGTTAATGAAATGCAGGGAAGCAGATAGGGTCGGAATGGCTGGGAAATTCGATCTTGAAGGAGTATCTTAATGAGAACGGACGGGTGATGGTTGACGAAAATTTAAGAGTCGGTGGATTGAAGAATATTTTTGCCATCGGCGATATTACCGACACTCAAGTATATTATATTTATTATTTTATTATATATAATGTATGGATGAATACTCTTTCTACATTATCTTTTCCCTCTCTCTCGAAGGGATAGATTTGGATTTCGGAAGGATAAATTTGATATTTATATTTTTAAAGTGGGTAGATATGATTATTTAAAAAAAAATTGGGTAGTTTTGGTTTGTTTTATCGGATATTTTGAAGTTTTGTAACCATAAATATGAAATTCCTCCTTTTAATTACATATTAATATATTATTATCATCAATTGATGAATTTATTTCTTTCATTTTAGGAATGTAAGCAAGGAGAGTTAGCCCAAAAACACGCAACGCTCGTAGCCAAAAACCTAAAAATGCTCATCAAACATGGGTCAAACTCAAAAGAGCAAAAATTGCTCAAGTACAAGCCCGCCACGTCAGCATCAGCAATGGTGACTCTCGGTCGACGCGACGCTCTGGCGGATTATCCGTTCATGACGATCGCAGGCTTAATTCCAGGCATGGTTAAGAGTAGAGATTTGTGTGTGGGACGGACGAGGAAACTTATGGGACTAGACATTTTTAAGTGATTGAGATTATTTTATTTGCGTGAAATGTATATATACATATATGTGTATTGTGTGTTTTAACGATGTTTATAAGGATTTGTTGGATGATTATGCATATATGTTTTGAAAACAACATATAAAAAGGGCAAAACAATATATAAAACACAGAAAAACAACGTGTGTAACATATAAAATAATGTATGAAAATTGTGATAGTATATATAAATGAAAAACATATCATGCAATTGTGGTATTCAAAGACTTAAAACTACTAATTAAACAAGGGTCAAATTCAAAAGAGCAAAAAATGTACAAGTACAAGCCTGCCACATCAGCATCACCAATGGTGTCTCGGCCAACACGACGATCTGACGGATTATCCGTTCATGACGATCGCAGGCTTAATTCCAGGCATGATTAAGAGTAGAGATTTGTCGGAGGTTTATATACATATATATCTTAATGATAGTATATAGATGAACAAAATGCTATATGAATGCAAGAAAACAAACGCAAAACAGTGCATAACATATAAATAATAATATCTATAAGCTTATGGGGGTAATAACATATTTGATTAATTTATATTGTTTTAATGAAAACAATATGGTCTGGTTATGAGAAATGTTGTGCAAAACCATAAATTGAGTGATTTATATCGTGTGAGCTTGTCAGAGTGATGATTAAAGTTTTGATTATATTGTTTGGTTTCAAGGATTACGATAACAAAGAAGAAGAAAAAAAAAGAAATAAATTATATTTTACCCGAGAAAATCCCAACATTACAAAAACATTACAAAAAGAAGAAATAAATTATATTTTACTTGACAAAAGAATCGAAATATAACACAAGATGGTCTTTATCAAATTTTCAAATGTTGGGCATTCGTCTCTCACTCTCCTTTCAAAACCCCAACTTTCTTCTTCTTCTTCCCGCTTCTCCTTCCATGGATTCCATTCCAGACCTCCAAACCCATCCAACCATCCGCAGAAGCTCTCGCCTCGCCACCCGCACCACCGTACCGGTACAAGTAGATACCGTACCAGTTTCCTCCACCGCCCAACAAAAGCGACGGAACCCAAAACCCAAGCAGTTGAGTGAATCAGAACCGAACGACATTGAGGATTTTTGTAAGGAAGAGGCGGAGGGAATTCGTGAGAGGCTTCTGTTGTGGTACGACGAGAATCAGAGAGAGCTGCCATGGCGAAAGAGCAAGAAAGAGGGAAACTTTGATAGAGAGGAGAGAGAAAGGAGAGCGTATGAAGTGTGGGTGAGTGAGATCATGCTGCAGCAAACTAGGGTTTCTGCTGTGATTGGGTACTATAACCGTTGGATGAGTCGCTGGCCGACTGTTGAGTCTCTTGCTAATGCCACTCAAGAGGTCTGTAAATTTCTCTTCTTTTTTTTAGAAAATTTCGTACTTTTTTTTTGTGTGAAATCGAATTAATTGGTTGGTTTTGTACTCACAAATTTCAGGAAGTGAATGAAATGTGGGCTGGTCTTGGATATTACAGAAGGGCTCGGTTTCTGTTAGAGGTAAAAAATTAAAAATCCTTTTTAACGATTTTTTTCATTTTTAAAATTATCATGCTTACAATATGTTTGAAATTATTTCAATGAGAGACTCAAAATGCAAATTTTAGTTCCTTCTTTATTTCTTCATTTGACATTTAATTGGGTTAAATTAGGTCATAATTGGGTTAATTGTAGGGCTAATTGCAATTCTGACTCCTCAATTTTCCAAATTTGTATCAAATTTCAAGTTATGATAATAACTATATTTCATTTGTGAAAATAGGGAGCAAAATCAATCGTAAAAAATGGGAAATTTCCTAAAAATGCAAAGGAGCTCCAAAAAGTACCAGGAATCGGAAACTACACAGCTGGCGCCATTGCTTCAATCGCTTTCAATGAAGTAAAATCAAATTTTAATTAACGCTCTCATAAAATTCTTCATGCTTTTATTTATTATTATTTTTATGTGAATTTACGGTTTTACCCCTCAAAAAGGCGGTGCCAGTTGTGGATGGAAATGTGGTACGAGTTATGACTCGACTCAAAGCTATTTCTTCAAACCCTAAGGAATCTTCAACCGTTAAGCTAATTTGGTAATTAGTATTTAATTTAATCAAATGATTTATTTATTTATTTCATTATCTCAAATTTAAATTACAGTAACATCAAAAAACAACATGATATAGCAATATGCTTATTTTTTTTTTCTTTCGACAATAATTCAATACAAAAGTGTAAGTAAGCTTGTATTAGCCCTAAATTATGCAACTAAACACCAAAAATTGGAATAAATTTGGTATCATATCATTTGATGATTTTATTATGAATAAATTTATATATTTATTTAGGGATTTGGCGCGCCAAATTGTGGACCAATCAAGGCCAGGAGATTTCAACCAAGCCCTAATGGAACTCGGAGCGACTCAATGTCAACCCACAAACCCTAATTGCTCAACTTGCCCTCTCTCTCCTCATTGTCTTGCACTTTCTCTCTCTAAAAATAATAATTCAAACATAAAAGTCACCGATTTTCCGTTAAAAGTGGTCAAAACCAAACCGAGAAATGAATTTGCGGCCGTTTGTGTTGTCATAATTCAAACAAAATTAAATAAAAACGAATTAAATTTAAATTACTTGAATGAAAATAAATGTTTTTATCTTTTGATGAAAAGGCCTCAAAATGGGTTGCTGGCGGGTTTGTGGGAATTTCCGTCGGTTTTGGTTGAGGAAAAAAAGACCCATTTGAAAAATAGGAGAGAGAAAATGGATGAATATTTGAGAGATTTTATTGATTTTGAATTTGATTTGGAAAAAAGAGAAGAAATTGGAGAGTACCTTCACATTTTCTCTCACATCCGGCTCCTCATGCATGTTGAATTAATGATTTTGAATTTTAAAGGTTTGAAATTTGAATTTTGAAATTTAATTTGAGAGTATAATTAATTCTTGAATTGGAGATTTTATTTGAGCTATTTTTTATGTTTGAAGGTAATTTGGATCAATTTGAGAATCAAGGGCAAATTGATAGTTTGACATGGAAATTTGTAGAAGAAAATTCCATGGAACCAATGGCTTTAACATCTGGTATAAGAAAGGTAAAATATGCGTATTTACAAAAATTTACATTTATTATTTTTATTTTCTCACTTAAACCCCTTGAATCTAAAATATTTTAATCGATGACTTGTCTTAAATTAAATAATATTAAATGCCAAATTTAAAATATATGTTTTTTTGAAGGAGAGTATGTGGTTGCATACTTCTCATAATTTTTCATTAAAAATAATAAATCACCATTACAATTTAAAATATATGTTGAATTGTAGGTTTATAATATGGTTCAAGACTTTAAAATGAAGAAGGTTTCGCATAATGAAACAAAACCAAAAAGGAAGATTAAGAAAGCAAAGTTTTAAGTGCCATTGATTGTATGATTTAGTTTATAATGGCTTGTTCTTGCATAATATTTAGAGCGAGTTATATTTATGATTTATACCCTAAAAACCCGACAAATATCATATATTTTTTTAAGGCTACAGTGACAAAGAGTTTGAGGGATATTTTATTACTTGGTAGAATTATATTTGATATTTTTTTTGTATTTTAGGGGTATATGTGTTGTTTTGACTTTTTGTAACCGTGAAATTGCCTGCAATATATTTTTTGCCAAATGTCGTATAATATGGGGAGGCTAAATTATCTAATCTAACTGACTGCTCAATCTAATTTAAATAGTTTATTTGTGAAACTAAACTTGTAATTGTCTTTTTTTTTTATTTAATTATACTGCCCAAGAATTATATATAGATGTCTCTTTTAAGCTGATTCTCGTTTCTTCTTCTATATGATATTTTATTTGTTTATGAAAATCTCTAGTGTTTTGCAGCTAGTATTGTTTTAATACTTCATAGTTTGTTCCAATTTTTAAGATAATGGATTGATAACATCTGCTAATAGCATATAACTTTCAATGCTTTTTTAGACAAAAAGAAGGTATAAATATATTTTATAGATAAGTCGCGACTTGTGATCAACAATATAAAAGATCAGATTTATTTCACAAAGTTAAAATATCAAATAAAAATACAAACTTCCTAATGAGAATAAAAATCAAATGTATTTGGAATAGAAAGTTAAGCAATAAAAAGTTGTTCTCAATCATTCAGGCGCTTTGAAAGGCAAGTTTGGCATATGTTGATCAAATACTATGAAAATAAGAAATTAAAAACATTTGGAGTTTGCACTCAAAGAGCCACAAAAAAACTTTAAATACACAAATTACTTGTGCAAGTTCTGAAAATGTATTTCAAGTTTCAACTAATTCTTGAAATCTTCTATTCGGAAGGAAAGATCCAAAATGAAGCAATTGCAATATTTATTTTTCATAATGTTTCCATCAATTTCCTCCATTATCCTATTTCAAAAATTACAATTCAATTCTAACATTTTAACTCGATGCATATTTGCACTTTGGTTTGTTACAATTAAATCAACATATATATTTTCACAAAATTTGTCACAGATCTTATTCACATATATATGGATAGTAAGCACGAATTGCATGATCTGTCATACCAAATAAACTTTCCAACTTTCAATGAATTACATGCAAGTTCTGAAAATTACTTATTCTTGACATCTTCTATCTAGAAGCAAAAGATCCAAAATAAATTCAAAGTCTTACTAAATATTCGTACATGTTTTCATCAATTTCCTCCATTATCTTATTTCAAAAATCATAATTCAATTGTAACATTATAACTCGATGCAAATTTGCACTTTGCATTGTTACTACTAAATCAACATATATATTTCCACAAAATTTGTCACAGATATTGATCACACACATATATATATATGGATAGCAAGCAACGAATTGCATGATCTCTTCATACCAAATGAGCCTACTGGCTAATGCAAACATTCATATCCAATGCATGAGTCGAATTTTTTTTTTCTTTATATCTTACTGGCTAATGCAAACATTCATATCCAATGCATGAGTCGAAATTTTGTAAGTTATAATTAGGTGACACTATAATTACACCAATTGGTGGAGTAGTACAATTCATTCACATAATGTAGTGTATTTTAAAAATATACTATTAGTTGAATATCTCCAAAAAGAAACGATTCATGATGCTGGATGATGGCATGGAGTTAAAAAAATATAAACTTTTTAGATCATTACTCAGGCATCTATATGGTCAGACAAACATTTCCTATCAGCGCATCATTGATCATTAATAACAATATTTAGCACCAATTTAACTAAAACTCATTATTGATGTCCACCATTATTACTGATGGAAACCAGGTGTCAACCAATTACAGCCAAATAGCTTTTTAAAATTTTCTGGTAATCTAGTAAGTAGAATATAGCTTAAACTAAGTGAAACCAAAGTCAAAAGCTTAACTGGCAATTAAAAAAGAAGAATTTAGGGTCTCTTATTTGCGAATAATTGGAGCAATAATTAACTCATCATGTTTTAAGAGGGATAATAGTCAATTATTACCTTCAGTGCGTCAGTATATGAGCTAATAAAGGTAGAAAAATAGTTTTTTTAGAGATAAACCATGTTCTAAGACATTTATCATATTAATGCTCACAACATTGTCTCAGTTCTGTTATCGTAGCAAGCTTATGGTCAATTTTTTGATTAGTCCGTAATGTTTACGACCATTACAGAAAAGTTAATATCAATGATCTCGTGACAAGTTTGTTTTTGCAATATTTTTCTTAGGTTATAATAGCCAAATTTGGATTATACATAATTTTCAAATCTAATTTAGCAGCCCTCAGTTATGCAAATTACAAGCACTCAATTATATAATTGAGAACAAAAAAAAGAAAAAGAAATAAAAACGGCTCAAAAAATTCATTAAATGAACCAAAATACAACCAATTTTCTGCATCTAATTTGAGCCAAATATCTTCTATTTGGAAGCAAAGATCTAAAATGAACCAAATAGGATGATACTATAATTTCACATTAGTTTTAATCAATTTCCTCCATTATCTTTAAAATTCACAATTCAGTTGTTGCTCACAACTCAGTGGCATCATTAGTATTTGCAATGTGGTATTACTAAGGTTCACAAATTCAACCAATAGAATATTCACAAAATTTGTAGCGCATATTGGTCACAAACTTTGCAGCATGAAATATATGATATTATTCATGTCAAATATGTGTTCTAACTTCCAAAAGTTCGTACAAACTGAGAAACAAACACATAGAGTAATGACAAAAAAAACGAATAAAACAAAAATTTAAACATTCATTTCAAATAGTTTGTAAATAAGCAATCTAGAAGCGACTACGTGGTGAGGGATCAATCTTGAAAGGCTTCCTTCCCTTGCTAACCCGCTGTAAAAAAAATAAACAAACAATGATTTAATCACAACTAAGCCTAAATATCCTCCATTAAGCAAAATTATTCAATTAGGAACCAAATTAGCCATGAAAAAAGAAACAAAAACAGCTTACAAATCTTTAAACTAGCAATCGTAAAGCACAAAGAAGAGAAGAAAAATAAAACTTACAGCTAAGGCGATCAGCTCTTCCAGAAGTTCCTCCAAATGCCACAGTGGCTAAACAAATAAAAAAAATTATTAAAAAAAGGCAAAAATAAAAATAAATAGATAATATATTGGAGCAAAAAAAATCTCACCCATTGAGTTGGACCATCAACTGGCGCATTTAACGGATCATCATGCACCTACATTATTTCACAAAATCATACCATTACACATATATAATAGAAATAATATGAACCTCAAATAATAAATATCAAAATAATGCTAAATAATATTTTTTTACTTTTTTCTATCAAAAAATACCTCTATGAAGATTCCATCGACACCAACAGCAACAGCTGTACGTCCAATACAGGGGATTAATTCTCTGAATCCTCCACTTGCTACTCCTCCACCTTCAAGCTATATAAAAAATTAATAAACCCTAATTTTAGTACAAATATAATAATTTTCATAATGGCAATTTAGCTAATACAATTTTCTGATTTTATTTTAATGGGTCTATTCATGTTTTACATGGGTATTTACTATTTATGGTATTTACGATTAAAAAAAAAAAACTATTCAAGATATTTCATGTTTTGGAAGGTTATATATGATATTTTCACATTTTGTAGGGCTACAAGTGGAATTTCGTCATAAATTAATTGAATTTTCCAGAAACAGTTATATGGACTTTATCATGCAGTGTTTTTTCAATGTGTTAAATATTCCAAAAAGAAATAAATTATAAGGCTTTGGCAGAAATAAATCTAGCAAAAAACATATGTAGTAAAAAACAAAAAAGTGAAATAAAATTAAATAAACCAACCTTTCGTGTGGCTGGCTGTTGAAGAGAATGAGTAATGTCAGCAACCTGAAATGTAAAAATAAAAAAATATATAATGAAAAATATTAATAGAACTAAAGGAAGAAAAATGGAAATTTAAGCAAAGCCAATTATTCAATTTCTAACTGGAAATAAGGTGATTTTATTGTAACCATGCAAAATCTTAAAAATACCAACTATATCCTCACAAAACGTAAGATATTTTTAGTAGATATTATGCACATCATATAATGATATTTCCAGGTTTGCACGTGTATAAATGATATTTTAATTTCTATAGGGGTAAAAATGAAATTGCATAATTTGCATGATTTAAGGACAATTTCAAAATATAAATGTAACTGCATTTAATACGTTTAAGAGTAAAAATTTTACTTACAGTAGGACATTTGGCTTGTCTAAGCCATTCAAAATCTCTTGGATCGACGACCAAATCATCTACATATATAAAAAAACAAATAAAATTATTTTAAAATTTCGGTACAAAAATCCAATAGTAATTTGGTGCCAAATAAGGAAATAAAACTTACTACGACCAAACATGGCCCCACGCTCACAAATCATCACATTAGGGTTTCCAGCTGCCCTAACTTTTTCAGCCGAATTTTCCATTGTCTTAAAAAAAAAAATTTAATTAAAAATAATTAGAATTACGATGATTGTTGTTTTATTTTATTTTTATATGGGTTTTATTTGTTGTGTTTAGACATAATTAATCCATTTATCTCTTAATTAACCCTCAATTATGCAATTAAGCCTCAATTTAACTTAATTCGCCTAAAATTTATCATATGCTTGAAACTAAATACAAAAAAGTAAGGGAAAAACACAAAAGAAATTTCATTTAAAACTTACAACTGAATCGCAAAATTGGCCTTTCTTTATGTTAATTATTTTTGAAGTTTTGGCAGCTGCAACTAATAAATCCGTCTGTAAAAATTATATAAACCAAAATCAGATAAAAATATTGGGTTTTTTTGTAATTAAAAATTTCATGAGACTGAAATAAACAATAAAAAATTAAAAAATAAATTGTGAATCTGACCTGGCGGCATAAGAAAGCGGGGATTTGGATGATGTCAGCAACTCTTCCAACTAATTCACACTGGAAATGATAAAATTAATAATAAATTAATTATATTATTATATTATGCATGCATGAAACTACACTAAATAAATAAATAAATAAGAAGTAGAATTTAGAAATTTTTGAATATCTCAAGCCGGCATGCACAATCTCATTCTCATGCATATATCTTCTAGCTTTCATTGAAAGATTCAAACTTTTATTCGAAATAAAAGGAAGAAATCAAAATTATTTGAAATAAATACACCTTTAAATCATGTCTGTCATGCATTTTGTTCTGCAAGTGTCACGCCCAAAACATGAAGGAATAAATTCAAATTTTCACACTTTTGGATCATGCATATTGCATACAAGCAATGTTATTATATATATAGATAAGTATGTTGTTAGTTTGGAGAAATGATTTGGTTAAGAGAGAAAAATCAGTTATTAAAAATATGATAGACTTTGCACTTATGGATATAATTTTTGCAAGAGTGTGATATTAGATGAGAACTGAATCAAAGTTATTTACTCATAGAGCGAGATGGAAGCTTCAAGTGCGTTGTTCAATCAGCTGAAGGTAACTATTTAATTTTCATCATTAAATCGCTGGTTTATAATAAATTTATATTCAATATTTTTGTTTTTTTGGGAAATATATATATTCATTATATATATAATGAATGTATTTACTTTGTTGCGACGCGCTTAACATCTCCAGCAATTTTCATAACTTGTTGCTCTGACTCAATCCAATTAGTCCCTGCTATTAGGAAGAACGGCTCTGCTGCCTGTTCGAATAAAAATAAAGCAAATAAAAAAGATAAATTAGCCTTTTAATGCTTGATTTTTTTATAGAATAAAATGCTAAGGTGCAGATTTTGATCAAGACAAATATTTCAAATTGTTGCCTGTTTAAATAAAAATGATAGATTAGCATGTTTATTGTTAATCTTTTTGATCGAATTAAAAGCTAAGGTGCAGATTTTGAGCAAGACAGGCATTTTGATATGCTAAAAGACAGGGAAATAACCCAAATGAATCGTTTTCCATTTTCAGTGAGAAAAGTTTACGCACAAAAGATGTTTGATCTAGTTCCTGATCTACCAAAAAGCAAGAAAACCATCGATAATAAAAGCTTGCATGCAGTTTTTGACCAAGACAAGCATTTCGATCTTTAAACACAGGAAAATAACCGAAACAAGTGATTTTCGGTGAAGAAAACAAGTGATTTTTATGCACAAAAGGTGTTAGATCAAGTTCCTGATCGACCAAAAACATTCAAAACCAGCGATTTAATGATGAAAATTAAATAGTTACCTTCAGCTGATTGAACAACGCATTTGAAGCTTCCATCTCGCTCTATCAATGGTGAATAGAAGATCTTTCTCTTTTTCCTTCTCTCTTTTGTGTTTTGTGTTGCAGGCTTAAATGATCGGATTAAAGCGAAGGCTATATTAGACTGAGATTTAGAGGGATTTTTGAATATCACACCCCAATACTTTTTCTATTTATAATGTACACTCACAATCAGGGCCGGCCTAGTATAGAAAAAAAAAAGACCATGGTCTAGGGTCTAGAATTTTAAAGGGCCCTATTTTCTTGTATTTAATGGTAATAGTAGTATTAATTTTTTAATTAGCCCAATACAAATTAGAGAAATAGATCAACTAAAGGTCCATGAAAGATTAAAATTAAGTAAAGTCCATTTTAAATCCTTGCATATTCATTTCGTGTAGCACAACAAATAAAATTAAGTCCTTAATTATTGAATAAGATTATTTATTTTCAAGTTAGTCTAGGGGCCCAAAATACATGTGGCCGGCCCTGCTCACAATAGTTGAACGATGGACTTTGTATTTTGTTAGGAACAGATTCGAAAATAAATATTCTTTTCAGGCCCAAACTAGAAAATTCGGCATGTAACTTAAGCATATAAGTCCGACTGAAATCCGTAACGCAAGGCAGTCTTATTTTGCAGGTTAAATTCAGTTTTTGTTTTTTTGTCTTCTTTTTGAGTGAGTTTTTATTTATCTTGTTTAACTGGGCTAAATTATTCATTCATTTATTTTATTCCTTAACGGGCCAAAAAGTCGTTCATGGTTCAAATGATATTAGATTATTTAATAATATCAGTATTACTTTTGTTTTGTATATATTACAATATAAACAATGGGCATTTCATTATTTATATATGCTATTCATATGTGTAATCTCATATATACTATTGTACGTCGTAATAAATATCATTTATTTATATTTTATTATTTATATAATAAATATCAGTTACTATATTCATTTTGTGCTTTACTATACAGTACGGTTTTTACCACACCAAATGGGATTTGATGGTAGACTGGACAATTATCAGTAACATGACTGCCATATTAGAATATTCAATATATCCTTATATATATTACATTAACTTTTTCAACACAATAATATCATATTATTTTAATGCATTCTTTCATATTATACAGTTACGCAAATAAAACGATTCTGAATGTCATTGACAGAATCAAAATTTAAGTTTGGGCCAGAAAAAATAAGAAACAATTTTTTTTGGGATAGAAAAAAATGCCAGCCTCCAAATTTGAACGACCCTCCACAACCGTCCGTTGGAACCTTCACTGCCCTCTGGACCCAGAATATTTTGCATTCAATTCCATTGTAATCACCCTCACCTCTCCATTTGTAAAGTAAACACAGACCCATTCATGTTAGATTTTAATTACGTTAATAAGTTCCATTGGAAATTATATATAATATTTTTTTAGTTGATGAAACTTTGAATTAATCATAATATATATCGTTTTAATCTTTTGTTCTGTGTAATCTTAGAAGTATTTAGAAGATGTTATGTAGTAAATTTGGATAAACAATTATAACACATTTAGCATAATAAATCATAGGTTGTGAGTTTAAAATTCTTTGATATAAAAAATGAAAGTGTGGCGAAAAAGTCATCTTCATTCTATCACAAATGTTTTGCCTCTATTTATTTTTGTCTTTTTAGTGATTTTGGAAAGCATGTAGAAAAATATGGCATGTGAATTAATCAAACTAGTCCAACTGATTCTGAATACAGTACAATTTTCGTGACATTTTTCTCATATTCATTCAATCAAAATTTCTGTAAATATTTTGATAACATGTGCTGCGAGTGATAAAACTATTATTTAATAACTATAAAATATGTTTGACAGCTTGATCATTTTTCTAGAACTTATATCTTAAAAATTAATATATAAAAAAAAATTCATAAATAATGACCTAAAGTATTTTCATCAAAAATACATTATAAAATTTAGTTAGTTTTGAATACATAGTTTAAAAAATATATTAAAGTTACGATGATCATTATAAAATAGTAGAATCCCTCATCTATATATCACCTAAAAATAAAAGAGACAGGACACATCCAGCTCTATAACTAGTAGAGATGATCTGAGCCTCTAGAAGTCACATGACCCCTCCTCTCCTCTCCTGCCCCGCCACGTCACCATATCCTGCCCCGCCAAATCTCCTTCCCTTTCTTCCTCTCCACAAACGAAAGAGAAAAAAACGCAAAGCAAAAGAAAAGAAAAGAAACCCCAAAACTAAACGGAAGAAATCACGAAAGAACACGATATCAACCAAACCCTAACTCCGATGATCAATCTGGGGATGGAGACCACGCCGCCGGGCGGAGGCGGCGGTTCGAACTCTGGCACGGCGGAGAAGGCGCTGTCGTTTATTTCGAAGGGGTGGAGGGAGGTGCGGGACTCGGCCGGAGCTGATCTCCGGCTGATGCGCGCCAGGGCGGACTCGTTTAGGAATCTGGCGGACCGGGAGCTGGAGAATTTTCTGCATTCGGGGGCGGCGTTGCCGCCGCCGTTGGTGGACTCCGGGTCGTCGATTGCGGAGATTGAGTTTGTGAAGAAGCTCAGGCCGAAGCTTTCGGAGATGAAAAGGGTTTATTCTTCGCCGGAATTCGGTAGGAAAGTGCTTGAGAAGTAAGTTATTGGGTTTTAGTTGGTTAATTTTGCATTTTTTGGAGTTTTTTGTGGAATTCTGGTTGTGTTGTAAATTTTCTTGGGTAGTTTTTTGATGTTTAAGCACCATCTCAGCTCTCAAATGTCCTCCATTCACCTCAATTAATCCTCCTTAAGCCTCAATTAAGCAAGTAAAGAACGAATTATTGTCCAATTTAACCAAAATAAAGCCCAAATGAAGCTTAGCCTTAAAGTAGCTATCTTAGTCCATCTCTAAGTATATTATTACCCAATTAATTACAATATTTTCATGCCAATTTGTTTGTATTTCTTGACAGGTGGAGCCCAAAAGCAACGGTTAAAATCGATTTATCCGCAATTAAAAAGGCAATTGCTTCAGAAGAATTTGGAGGTGTTTTGGATTTGGGGAAAGTGAGATGGATGGAAAAATCGGAAGAAGAAATCGAATGGGAACCAATCAGAAAATTGAAAATTAGTTTGAAGGAATTTGAGCGAAAGAATAATGAATCGAGTGATATTTTTGGAAATTTTAATAGTAGAGAATTAATGGAGAAGGTTAAATTAAGCCTGGTGAGTAATTAATTAATTAGTTATTTAGCTTTGTTTGCGGATTATATTTTAAGATAATTTATAATTTTTTTTTATTATTTCTTTCAGAAATCAATGGTGAAGGAGCCTGACGAATCCAAGGTAGTAATACGCATTTTCTTTCATTCATTTATATCCAAATAATTTCCATTTATTTATTCATTTATTAGAAAATCGCAAATCGCATCTTTTCTACTTTTCAAATTATTAAACTTTTTTTTATTTTTTCTCCTTTTTTAAAATAGGAGGTACCTCCTTTGGATTTACCAGAGCTTTTGGCCTATTTCGTAAAACAATCCGAGCCATTTTTGGATCAATTAGGAATCAAAAAAGGTACTAAAAATAATCACTTACAAAATTATTATTACTTTTTCCGTACCTATTTAAAGTTCTTAGCTATTTACAAAGCGAAATAAGACCAACAAAATCCAAAAATATTATTAACTCATATTATAAAAATAACATTTAAATATATATTTCTTTATATTTTTTGTGTAGATACATGTGACAAAATAGTAGAATCCCTCTGCAGCACCAAGCGAAAAGACTCTTCTCTCTCCTCAACTGACCAATCAGAATCCGCCAGCCTGGACTTACGAATCGCCAGCGTGTTACAAAGCACAGGCCACCACTACGACTCAGAAGAATACTGGTTCAGTCCCACTAAAGGACGAAATTCCTCCGACGAGCCAATCACAAAGCGCCACGTGGCGATCGTGACCACCGCGAGTCTGCCCTGGATGACGGGCACGGCGGTTAATCCGCTGTTCAGGGCGGCGTATCTGGCGAAATCGTCGGCGAATCAGAAGGTGACACTTGTCGTGCCGTGGCTGTGCCAGGCGGACCAGGAGCTGGTGTATCCGGATAATATGACGTTCGGCTCGCCGGCCGAGCAGGAGAAGTATATACGCAAGTGGGTTGAGGATAGAGTTGGGTTTAGTACCGATTTTAAAATCACTTTTTATCCTGGAAAGGTATTTATTTTTGGAAATTTTACAAAAAAGCCCGAGTTTTGTGAATATTATAAGAAACCCCCCCTCACTTTATAGATTTCCTCAAAACCCCTCTATAGTTGTTTGGATTTTGTTATACCCCATACTAGTGTTATCATGAACATTCCATCTATTTTTGTTATCTTTTGGACCAAAAGACCCCTCACTACTCTTATTCAATCTCAATAATGAATAAATAAATAATTAAATAAACAAATAAATGAATTATTTTTAAACATAATATTTCACGATAATATACTCGATCCGAGGGAATCTAAGAAGTTACTGGGTTTCTCAAAACATTCAGAAAATTGAAGGGGTTATTTAAAAAATAGTATTGATAAGAACTTTTCTCTCAAAACTATATATTACCATCATATTCATTTTGAATCTTTCTTCATGACAGTTTGCGAAAGAGCGCAGAAGCATAATCCCAGCTGGCGACACCTCGTCATTCATCCCATCCAAAGAAGCCGACATCGCCATTTTAGAAGAACCCGAACACCTCAACTGGTACCACCACGGCAAAAGATGGACCGATAAATTTAACCATGTGGTGGGCGTCGTGCACACGAATTATTTGGAGTATATTAAGAGGGAGAAGTACGGGTGGTTTCAGGCGTTTTTGGTGAAACATATTAATAACATCGTTGCAAGAGCCCATTGTCATAAGGTATTTATTATATACTTACTAGTAAATGTTGTAGAAATGAAGTAGAATAAAAAGGAATTATAAAAGTAAAAAAGAAGGATTTGTTAAAATAAAGAAAATATGAAAAGGATGAACGGAAGTAATAACTTAAACTGGTACCACCACGGGATGAGGTGGGCGGATAAATTTAACCATGTGGTGGGCGGTGGTGCACACGAATTATTTGGAGTATATTAAACGGGAGAAGTACGGGTGGTTTCAGGCATTTTTGGTGAAACATATTAATAATATCGTCGCGAGAGCCCATTGTCACAAGGTATTTTGGATGGACTATTTGATATGGCAAATTTGCGATTGAGCCGTAATTGTTGCGTAATTTGTGATAGTTGGAGTGTTTGACGCTTTAATTCGAGAATTACTTGGATTCGTCAGTGAACATTGTAAAAATGAAGTATAATAGAAAGATTTTATAAAACAAAAACTAAATTAAACTAAACTAATATATAAATTTAGTATATTATATTTATCTAAAATATATATAATCGATAAATTTTATAAATTGATGACAAAAAAATATATAGATTATCATAAAAACACTACAAATATTATATCGTTAAAAAGGACGCTAAATTAAGAACCGAAAGAAACTATCCAATCAAGCTTGGAAAACGAAATAATTCTAAGAAGGCTCAATTCAATTGCTCGTCCGACCAAACAATTATCATCACCATATATTAATTCCATTTTGTTCAATATTTTCGCATAATTAATAATTTAACCTACATTACCTCTAAATTCTCAGGTTCTTCGACTCTCCGCCGCAACCCAAGACCTCCCCAAATCCACTGTCTGCAACGTGCACGGCGTGAACCCCAAATTCCTCCAAATCGGCCAGCAAATCGCCTCCTCCGACGCCCCGCCGTTCTCTAAAGGCGCCTACTTCCTGGGCAAGATGGTCTGGGCCAAGGGCTACCGCGAATTAATCGATCTGCTCGCGGAAAGGAAGAATGAGTTGGAGGGGTTCGGGGTGGATGTTTTCGGGACCGGGCAGGACTCGCAGGAGGTGAAGAGCGCCGCGAGGAGCTTGAGGTTGAACGTGAGGTTTATGAACGGGCGGGATCACGCCGACGATTCACTTCACGGGTAAGTGGGATTTATAGTGTTTGATTGAAGAAGAAATCTTTGGTTGTGCAACTAGATTATTGGATTAATTTGCAGCCATATCGATGAGACATATATCATTTTAGTATGATGTCGAGTAAATTTCGTGATATTATGAATTTTATGTTTTTACCGTCGTATGATGTGCTTTCCGGCCGGTAATTTCTGTTCTTATTTCGTTGATATATGATGATGAAGATATAGTTCTAACTGTTACGAAATCTAATCTGCAACATACTAAAATGATATATTTTTCATCTGTACGGTTGAAAATTGATTGGTTATAAAACAATTATGTCTTTTTCTGAGGAAAATAAATAGAACGATATGTTTTGTTTATAAAATTTAATCTTCAACAGGTATGCTGGCAATACATTATATGCATTGAAACTGATAAACTTGTTCTTTTATTTTCCAGATACAAAGTCTTCATAAACCCCAGCGTGAGCGACGTCCTCTGCACAGCCACGGCCGAAGCCCTGGCGATGGGCAAATTCGTAATTTGCGCGGACCACCCTTCAAATGAGTTCTTCCGCTCGTTCCCCAACTGCCTCACCTACAAAACCTCCGAAGATTTCGTCTCACGTGTTAAACAAGCCATGTCTAGCGAGCCTAAACCCTTATCCCCAAAAGAGAGATACAATCTCTCTTGGGAGGCAGCCACCCAGCGGTTCATGCAACATTCCGATCTAGACAAAATAATTAAAAATGATAATGTGAAGAGCGGTAATGTTAGAAAATCGGTTTCAATGCCGAATTTGAATTTGAATTTGAGTGAGGTGGTGGATGGAGGTTTGGCGTTTGCGCATTATTGTTTTACGGGGAACGAAATTCTGAGACTTTCGACGGGGGCGATACCGAGGACGAGGGTTTACGATGAGCAGCATTGTAAGGATTTGAATCTTTTGCCGCCGAGAGTAGAAAATCCGATTTATGGGTGGTGATTTAAGGTGGGATATGTGTATTTTTTTGGTTTTGTGTTTGTTTGATGGTGTTTTTGTTTGGGGGTGTGTGTTTTTTGGTTTGGTGTGTAGATGTAGATGGTTAGATTTTGGATAGGTTTGTGTGGTATTATGTGAAGTTTCTTTACTTGGTTGTCTTTTTTGTGTGTTGTTTATCGCCTGAGTTTAACCCTCTAAATTAAATAACTAATGTCTTTAGGTTAGTGCCTATAAATGATCTTGGGAACTTGAAACTTGAATCAATTTAGAAAATAGAATAAAAAAAATAAGAATGAAAACTGTAAGGAAAATTTTTTGAGGGAAGTCCTTGAGTATTAAGATGGCTTATTTTCAGAACTTAACCAATTTATTCAGCTGGGCGGCCTGAATTATTTTCCTTTTGTTTGCTTGTGTGGACAAACATGTTTATGACTTTGAACTTCTTTCGAATGGAAAAAACTGGATTCTGTTGGATGTGCCTAGAAAATTCTGCTTTTTGGTTGCTCTTGATTTTATTGCGATAGTTGATTGGGCTGTTGAATATTTTGTTTTATTTTGTTTATTTTGATTGGACGGTTGAATTTCAGCCATGCAGTTATTAAATTCAAAAAAGAAAATACTGGTCTTGCAGTCCCAAATTTGAATGCGGTATCCTAAATTAGCTCCATATTCACACAAGGTCATTTGTACTTAATTGTTGTCTAGCCACATATTTCTGAATTTAGTCAAAGAAACCTTTTCCAACCAATCAATTCCTGAAAGCAGAAAAACAAGGAAATCACAAAGCACACTCAATTAATGAATGCGTTTTTTTTTTTTTTTGAGACAGAGAAAGAGGCAAGACAAGTGCAGGTGGATTTAGGCCAATGGAACTATTTGAAGGACCCCTTAAACCTAAATATGCAAAGGAACACTCAACACCCAAAAAGTAACATTTCGAATCTCTGTTGATATTGACCGAACTTCTTTTAACCTGTATTAATGCATATAATTGTTCACATGTCACCTCACAATCTAAAAATCATGAATATCATCTGTCCATTCATCACACTTTTCATTTTTTGATAAGATTTGTTCAATAATTCTTCCTAGGTTAGACATCTTATTATTTACTTTAATGCAACTTGCCCAAGCATTTCTTTTCCAAAAGGTGGATTACTTTTTTCGAGTGATAATTAGAAGTTTTTTTTAAAAAAAAAAGAGCCCTGAGGCAATTAATTAGAAGTTTGATAAATTTAAACAGTTAGACAAGCGCATTATTATTATAACGAATGTAGTATTTTCAACTGCTGAATGGACCCGAATTGACACCCTAAGTTTTCTTATTAGCTCGCAAAATGCAACAGATTTTGAAAAAAGAATAAATAGAAGACCTTATGAAGTATTTTGTAACAAAATACACATAAATAAAATTAATCTAATACTAAATTTTGTGATGTGACAATTACATGCCTATGTATATGTTGTTTACAGTGCATACATACATACATACATACATTCTTTATTAAATTTATGGATTCATTATTATTAACCCCTCTCAAACCCTAAACACCAATTGATCCTATAATGAACTATAAAATTCTCTCATTTCATTTTCAACTACCCCCCTTCTATACAGTATATGAACCCTTTACACACAATCTACTATACAAAGCCTATACTAATTAATTAACTGATTAATCAAACTCTTAAATAAAGACTTATTCATGCAACAAAATTCCTCATCAATTGGGCAGCAAAAGATTTCCTTGTTTGCATATCCATCTCATAAGCATTAGAAGCATGCTGTCCAATAGATGGACCTGGCCCACCATTGCTTCCTAGACCACAATACTCGTTTGCTTCTGCACCGATCTGAACTCTCATTCCCTCATTGGTGAGAAAAGATGTTTGAGCCCCTGACATAGGCATTGTCTCGCAATGTGGAAGACCGAGAGTCAATGACACTCCATTTGATCCATACCGAGGAGTAAAATGGTCCGAGTCGAATCTTCCAATCGGCTCCTGATCAATTCCATAGGACCCATTTGGTCCGAACCCGACTCGTGCATTTCCTTCCATGAATTTCATTAAAAGCTCTCTATTGTTTACCTCTTCATGTTGCGTCTCAATATGGATCGAATTTGAATTTGATATTCTGTTTGGTCCGTATGGTTGGTCATTTCGCGTCTTTTTGAGTTTCGGTTGCATTAATTCTTCGTCACTTGTGTAGAATGAGTCGGTTTGAGTCAGCATTGGAGCCGAGCCGATTTGATCAAGCGGGTTGGTCTGAGTCGCACTTTGGTTCCGTTGCGGCTCGGTTTTGCGACCGGATTGAGTCACAGAATTAGCGTTTAGGTCCTTGTCGGTGTCGGATTTGCTCGAGTTCTCTCCTGTACCGGTGTTTTGTTCTTGATCTTTTATTTCTTCCTTGTACATTTCTTCTACCATTGGCTTCCAAAGCCTCACTCTTGCATTGATGAACCAATTTGAAACCTGTAATTTTTTTTTTGTCAATTGAGATAACTTGTTCTTCATATGTAATTATTTTTGTTAATTAGTTTCGAATGTAAAGATGACGATTTAGATTTTGTATGCACCTGGCTTCTTGTAAGCCCAGTTTGCTTTGCAAGCATAATCTTGTCCGAATCCTTTGGATATCTGCAATTCATCCAATAAAATTTACTTTTGTGATATATATACCTTATAATGCAAAAATTTACAAAAATAATACATTGACATATGGGTTTACACAAACAACATTTTCAAACGTAAAAACTCACGGGTGGAGGAAGTGCTCGAAGAGCCAGGCGCGAAGAATCGACACAGACCGCTCAGGCAAGCCTCGCTGAGGCCGCCACGCGTTGTGCTGAATCATCCCAAGTTGCTGAAGCGCCCGTTGCTGGCGAAGGTGGTGGTCGATGAACCGGAGCCTCGATCCGCCGGTCTTCGTTTCCTCCTCCCCTAAACTCTTGCTGGTTGACCGGATTTGAAACGTTATGGCATCACGTAGGCATCGGAATTGTTTTGAGATGGTTTGCAAGGCGAGAGATGTGTAGGATTTCGCTGAGCCTGGTCCTGCTATGGACTCGAAGGAGGCAACGACGACTTGCATCTGGTGGTGGTAATGCCTGTATCTCTGCTCCACCTGAAATGAAGGACGAGAGTGAGAGTGAGTAAGATCAATCTGGCCAATGAGAATGAGCCATGTCGTAAAGTAAAGATTATCTATGTGGCAAATTTGTATTGGTTGGCTTCATAATGGTTTCTTATTTTGGTTGGACACACCATCTCAAACAAAAAGAAAGGTTGGTACTTGATCTAATTGTTTCAAGTATCTTTTCAAGTTGGTGGATATTCGAAGTATAAAAGTTCCTCCATAATCTACTTCCAAAAATGGTTTCGAGACAAGGGTTTGTTGATTAGGAAATTATTTTTTGTTTTTAAAAAGGATGGATGAAAATATTTGAGTGCATCAAGTTATTCAACAAAAGGAAGAAAAAGTTAAGACAAAAAAAATCAAATTAGAGCAAATAAATACTTCAACCAAAATACATTTGAAAATAAAAAACATGTGAGTTATAAACAAATTTAAATTCTCCTAGTGTCTTTACCAGATATATTTATAGTTTATTTATTTATCCAAATTGACATAAGAAGAGGATTACAATCATTTTTTATGGTTGGTATAATATGATCCCAATGGCTCGAGTTGAGCCAAATATTTACAAAAATGGAAATAATTGAAAACAAAATTAATCAATATCAATCAACAAATCCATTACCTAACAATCAACAAGTTAGTTAGCTAATAATTAATTACCTCATAATTCAATCAAAAATTTATTAAAAAAAATCAATGAATCAAAAAAAGAAAAATTTACCTCATCAAGCATGTTAACGAGCTTTGCCTTCTTCATCTGGAATTCTTGTCTTTCAGCCGTCGATAATTCCGCTGCCACTGTCTTTTTCTTCTTCCCCTCGACCGTCTCCTCCTCATGACCGTCCGCTTCCATCTCCTCCTTATTTTCCTTTTTACCCCCACCTTTTCCATTATTACAACTAAGCCCTCCATTCCCCACACTCACCACTTCATCAAGTAGTTGTTGCGTCGCTTTCAAGTACTTAGACCCCATCAGAAAGCCGTGCATACCGCTCGAGGAAGAAGAAGCGGGCCCATGCTGAGCTGGCATGACAGCTGGCACCGACATTTCACGTGAAGCTAGAGTGAGAGAAAGACCTTGCTGAGTTGGAAGAGTCGCGTGTTGTGATGGGGCCCACAAGTTGTATTGTACTTGCGCTTGAGAGTGAGGCGGTGGCGAACTGGAGGTGTCATGTTGGGCCGATGGCTGAAGAGGAATTCCGACGAAGTGTTGTTGGTTATTGGACACGTGGCTCAAGGTCATTGGGTTGATGGAGTTCATGGACATGGAGTTTAATAGGACCATGTTGGTGGAGCCCGATGAGTTGATCGGGTCTGTGAACCCAGTGTAGCCAGGATTCATTAAGTAGAGGGTTTGTAAACCATCGGCTGCTTGGATATCCGTGCTTCCATGACCGTGAAAATACGAAGCCATGAACGCGTAAATTTATTATTTGTTGAAGATGATATAGTTAGAGGGTTAAGTAGTTAGGGTTTAGTTCTTTTATTATCCTTTTAAATACAAAGTACTTGCTTGTGAATTTCCCTGAAATAAAAAAAGATATGTTAGGTAATATAATGAATTGAACAAATATAACATTGAAAGAAATAAGATGGATGTTCTTAAATTGTAAGATGGTAATTAATTGAATTTAGGTTTCAGAGATTGAATTAGAAAGAAAAATATACGTTTGTATACATACAATCATTAGAAAATATGTGCTTTAATTAATTGCACTACTACTAGAAAGAGATCACAAGAAAGAAAGGTTATTGAAAGAATTCTCAAAGAAGAAAACAAAAAGCTTTTTAATCGAAAAAAGAAAACATATAAGCTTGTGGTCCATGAGATTATGTCTAGAATTTTGTTCGGTCATCAAGGAAATTTCCACAAGGAAGAAACCTCAAAATCAAGAGAGGGAGAGGGTATGAGAGAGAGAGAGAAAGAGAGGAAGGGTGGATGAAAAGAGAGAAAGATAGTCGTCTTCATCAAGTGATTTAACTAAGTATATTTATGTACATATCATTGCTAAGTACCTGAGAAACTGATAACCATGAGCACGTGTGGGTTTACTTTGATTTAAGAATGGTTTATGCCTCTCTCACTCTCTCTGTCTCTCTCTCTCTCTCTCTCTCTCAGTGATCAACAAGAGGGGGGAGGAACAAGTTTATATTCCTTCCGTAAAAAAGAAAAAAAGATGGAGAGAAAACGGAAAGGGAAGAAAGGGGAATTGATAGCTATCAAGATATGACTCTTGTCAGAGTCCTAGTACTAAATCTCTCTTTCTCTCTCCAAGGGAAAGGGATAATAAAGAGGCCAAATAGAGGTAGACATAAAAAAAAGGGCAAAACAAGGGGAGATGCCAACCATTCACTTCCATTATCCACTCAACCCCACATTTTCTCACTTTCTTTTTTCATTATTTTTATAGAAATCACAAACAAAAATCATATGTATTAATATTTTATCTTTTATCAATTATATTTATGATTTATGGAGGAGAAAGAATCATATATTATAGAGAAAATGTTTCCTCGCACTTGGCCGGCACTAATTTACTGTACTCAGAGAAAATTTCTTAGTATATGATTATGTAACATATTTTATAATAATAACCTAGAATTATGTCATGTCAGACATTATAATATGTACTATGATGCTGTATAGTGACAGTATAAAAAGTCTAGACTTTGATCAGGCAAGTCAATAGATATATTTATATGGTTTTAATTATTTTGTTGTACCATGAGCTGAATAAAGAAAAAAAATTTGAAAGCAAAGGTCTATTTGGACTCTCTCTCTCTCTCTCTCTCTCACTCTCACACACACACACACATCATGATTAGTCCATAGAGACCTGGCTCAATTTAATGAAGAAAAGAAAGGCCCCTCAATCCTATGTTCTGATCAAGAGAAAGAGAAGACATGAACATAGTGTCACATTACAGATAGAGAAAGATATACAGATTTACTATTTCAATTCATAAGTAAATAAATAAATGAGACTGACAGAAATGTCAGAGAAAAACGAGGTAACGTCTATATCTCAAGTTCTTTCATTATTTATTTATATATGTAATTTACTCTTTTTTCATAGGTCTTGGTTTAATCATTAATCATAATGTGTCCATTGTTTTCATCTCTATGTTTGTGGAGATGCCAAATAAAGTTATGACGTGTCAATTATCCAACAAATGGTGAGGAATTCGATCCTAAAATTAATAAAGATTTTTATCCCAAAAAGACCCCTATATTTTCATGTATATCAATAACCCCTATTACCCTCAATTCATTTTAAAGTAAATAGAAAATAATGTAAATCCCCTAATTTATTTGAAACACTAATTAAATAATTTGCAAAGTATTTCTACATATTGTTTATATATTGAATCTTTTAAAAATGGAAACCTAAAAATAAGGTGTTTTCATAAATTTAAGGAAAAAATAGGGAGTTTTTGGAAAATTCCTCATAACAATGTATTTGGTTATTGCGTGCAGGAGGAAAAGATGTACACATATTCCATTCTTCTTCTTTATCAAGTAGGTTTTGTTTATTTTTTAATATTTGCAATCAAATAATAACTACTATCACTTTTTGTCTCCATTTAGTGTATTTATAAATTATATACACTTCATGTCCTTGTTATGTTGCTTTGGTGTTACATGACTTAATTAATTAATTAATTACTTGATTAATTAATAATGTGGTTGGAAGATAAAGCAATTGATAGCTAAGTAACACAAACAACCACCACCATTAAACCTACTCTTCTCTTCTTGAGGGAATGTGACCGATCGAAGTAGCGCTGTAAACGGTTTAGATACGGTTTCGCATGTTTCTTAAGAATGAAATATTTTTTGCTGATAGTTTTTAAATAAAGTTATATTTGTGTTTCAGTGAAAGGAAAGTTGTAGAAATTATTTATAGTAGGTTGCAAGTATCGATATACTAGGGATAAAAAAATGATTATTTAAAGTCAAATTATGATTATGATTATCGTCTATGTAAAGGTGTGAAGAATTACTTTTCATGGATAATTCATTCATGAGTACATCAAATCCAAAAGAACTCGTATACTTGACCACCATTAAAAATCCCCTCAACCCACAAGTTACTACTGTCAAATGGGATTCACATATTTTTTTAATTTGTTAATTGAAAAAAGTGTCAAATGGAGCTCATTGCTGTCAAATGGGATTCATTTGACAGTGCTGAAGGGAATGAATGGAGAATTTTAGGGAGTCATTTATATTTTTCCAATCCAAAGTATATATATATATATATATATATATATATATATATATATATATATATATATATATATATATATATATTATATATCAATAATAAAATCATATGTATGAATTTTAGGGAGTCATTTATATTTTTCCAATCCAAAGTATATATATCAATAATAAAAATGATTATTAATGAATGCATGAAATACCATCTAATCAGTGAAATATTTTAATTGCAATTAGGGGACAACGACTCTTCCCCTAGATTTCAGAAGATTACTCGTTAACTTGTTGCATACATGATTGGTTGAGACAAGTTCAACCTTAAGAACACTCGCAAATTCAATCATAGATATGTGTATTAAAATCATCTATAACTTTTGCACAACACCATAATTTCTATTTATTTTTCCTTACCAAAAATCATTGCTAGTAAAGGCTTGAGAAAGGAAATCTTCAAGGTGTATGTGTGTTGTATTGGTAGGAGAGAGCATGCACATGATGACAGAGAACCATTCTCACAAGCATCACATGTTAGTATGTTACCCAAATAGAATTAATAAAGTACTTGGCAAACCAAAAGCATGTGACAAAATGTCTCTCTCTATAGTCTATATTATATCATAATAAAAATCGAACCAAATAAAATTGTACCTTAATTCTTGATTCTTAATTTCAAATTGAACCAAGCATCAAATTTTCTTTTTCGAATTGAACCGAATAAATAAATAAAATACATGCAGCATGCCACTCCTTTATGGAACTATTTATGGGAAAAAGAATTATATTTTTATCTATTAGTAAATCATATTTTTGTCCGACAAACAATTTTGTGTAGATCATGTCTACCCAAGGATTTTATTGTTCTTTTATGGCAGGCTAAAAGAAGCAATGGAAAGGTGCTCTTTATAATGACTAGCTAGGTAGAAAAGCAAGTGCAATAAATAATGTGTAATAATTGAATTGAATACTTTTGGGTTTTGAAGATCTCATATAACTTTACCTTTTCATAAAATCATGAATTCTTGCAGTCTTGTTATGAGATGTTTGATTTAAACAATACTATTGAGGGCTGTGAACATCATATTAGTCCCTGATTAATTCTTAATTCTCATAAAACCAAGTCAGCAAGCTGAACCCGGCAATTTTTTGGGATTTTTAGGGGTTTTTCTTATTTAGCCCGATTAAGCATATTTTTTATAATTTGATTGGATCCATTTTTTCACACACTTGGTTGTTATATTATTGTTTTTGATGATATTTATGAGAATAATATTTATGTTGCTACTTTTCCTATAAATGATATTTTTGTATTCTAGTCTTATATAATTAAGACATGATAGATAATAAATATTAAAAACATCAGCCGGCTAAGGCAACTTAACTAGCTGCGCATCTACTATCTGACTAATCCCTCTAATCCTTAGTTCCCACATTTATATGTAGCCATGGACTAGAGACTTCTTCAATATTGAAGAAAATTATATTAATCTTTTGATTTACGTGTGTGTGATAAATATAAACAAGACATGTGTTAAACGAAAAAAATATATTTTATTTTACACGCTATCATAAATAGCAATGTAGAAAAGGATGATAATCGAGATAAATTATATCATTGTCATAAATCTCACTTTCATTTTCTTTTCTTTTCTAATCTAGTACAATATTTAATTCCTTGTCTCCCACACATATATGAACTCAATATAAAATACTTCGAATTCATTAGGAATTTCAAATCAATCTATGTCATTGTCTTTTGTAAAATTAACTTGTTAAATTTTCATATCATGTCACATTATCTATTGTATGCTACATAACCAACAAAAAAAATATTACACAGATGTAGAAAATGGAAATAATATTTTAGATTCAAATCCCATGCATGGTTGAGCAAGTGATTGCTTGCAAAAAAAATAGGAAATCATTAAAAATGAGAATTTATTGTCATAACATAAACGAAGTTAATTAATAAATTAGCTTCTAATTTCAAAATTCACCATTTCTGAAAAAAAAAGTTACCAAAAAGCTAAAAAATCTTACGAATTTCCTACTCTTAAACTATGTCTCAACATATAATTTAAAAAAATATTCTATTCCGATCCTAAATCCTAATTGTACTTTAACCTACAAAATTTTTGCGTAATCATTCGTTTTTTTTTCAGATGAAGGATATATTGAGCTTTGAACAAACTTACTAACTTAGAGTAGCTAGCTAAATTATTTATGATCTTGAGATGATTTTCAACCCTTAATTAATGACAATGAAACTAATTCAGATAACTATTTTCTTAATTTTTTTTCAAATTTTAATAATTTATAATCAAATATTAAACTTGTGCTCTTTAGAGATAAGACTAGATAGAGGGAATCTTAACCCAAGAGGGTCCCTCCCTACACTAAAAAAAATGTGCGTGTAGCATTAACATTATGTATTAATCTCACCCATATAATATATTCGTTGAAAAATGTTGTCATGCGAGAGACGCAATTGATCAAAACCTTGGATATTTTCTTTTCGTTCTCAAGCTTCAACCACATAAACCTAATCACTTGCCTTCCCCACTTTCAACCTTTTTGAACTCACCATACCCTTTTCTTCCCTTCCTATCTTTTTCTATTTCTCAAATTTGATATACCGATCATATATGCAGTAGTCCTACATTATTCCCTCACAAAATAATTTCTTCATCTCAAAAGATATAACGAATACATATACATATATAATATTCAGAAGAACCAGAGCTTGTTATAACTAAGTTGTTTCTGTTTGTAAGACAAAATTACCTACATGTTATAATATAAACTGTAGCACGTTTTTTTAAAGATAAAAGTCTTTAGTAGCCGTTTCGGCTACGTCTTAAAAAAAATAATATACGTAATATTCAGATAATAACGTATTTTGATAACTAAAAAGATATATTAACGACTCGATAAAATTGTATATTATTATTATTATTATTATTATTATTATACAAATACAAAGAGATATTTGTTCATAAACCGGGCCCACTCAAATAAAAGCCCGACAGCAACTCTTAAACGAGGCCCTACCTCTCAATTCCCATTGGCCTTCTCCTTGACCTTTTATCATATTTCAGAAAGCGACGCTGGATCCTCCCACCGAATCCTCCTCGGGTCCAGCGCCGCATTCGATCCCTCCAAACAGTGCATCAGAGCAAACAGCAATGTAAGATGATTGAGACAATGTAAAGATGATTCAAAATGGAAACGTGGTTGGTGAAGGAATGGGGCTGCATGGATGGTTGTAGAGGAGGAGGGAGGAGAAGTCGACACATGGACATGGGTGTGGGCCGGAAAGGTGGTGGAAGGGATTGAAGAGAGCGAGTGGAGTTTTGGAAGGGAGCCCTTCTTTTGTTTGGTAATTGGGAGGATTAGTTAGTTAGTAAGAGCTTTTATGTTATGTATAATTGTATATCTCTAATTATTCATTGGGTGGGATGGGAGATGATGAATTGTTTTATATTTTTTTTGTGAGGAATTTATTTTTTTGAGAGATTTTTATGGAATAGGAGAGTTAAACTTTGATTTTTGAAAATAAAATTAATGTAATGCCAATTTCGTAGTTGAGAAAAGAGGAATTATTGTTGAATAGTAAGAATGATTTTTTTCGTGTTTTATTGACGTAGCGTCAGTGCGAACTTTATCCGTCGCTATTCATTAGGTGGGATTGGAGCTAATAAGCTATATTTTATAATCTTTCTTTTTGTGAGAAATTCATTTTGTAAGAGATTCTTTATAAATTAGGAGAATTAAGAATTGATTGTTGAAATAAAATGAATGTGATGATGCCTACGGGCTATGTAATCGGAAAAAAAAAATGAATGTGATGATGCTATTATTGTAATTAGGAAAAGAGGAGGGTTAATGGGGAAAATACGTCAATAAAGAAAGTTGGAGGTGGGGTTGAAGATCACCAGTGTTATCCAACCGAAAGGAAACCTAGCTAGGCCTTGAATATTTGAGCACACCTAATTCATTGTTAAGCCCATTCCATGGTGTTTTGGCAATACTATTGCATTGAATGTATATATTAAATATATTTTTTTATATATGATAGAGCATAACGGGGAGAGCACGACGAAATCACGACCGCTGGCGTCGGCTGACGTCAGCATACCTTAAATCACGCCGGCTTACCAGCCTCGTCGTGCAGCACTTTCACCACGACCATAACAATATATATAACATTATTCAAAAAATATTATAATCTAATAACAATAGTATATAGATATGATATAACAATATATAATTCAGACAAAATAGTTTATATATAGCACTATATAATTCGCATATATAACAGTATATATATCAATACACAGATATGATATAACAGTATATACACGTGATAAATAGATATGGTATAACAGTATATAATTCGTCAAAACAATATATATATCAGCCAATAACAGTATATAACCGTCGTGCTGGAGAAGAATGCACGACGGGAAGAAAAAAGAGAGTGGCTGACGGTCGTGCTGGCACGACGGTCGTGATCCCGTCATGATCACACCGTCGTGTTTGCACATTTCTCTTTTTATATAGCATGATAGTCCTATGTGTCATATATTTATGTTATTTGAACACACCTATCGGTTATTAGAGTTTTTTTGTTGCAATTTCCTTAACAATAGAGGCTTTTTGTACAATTTTCAGCAGTATATGGGCTCTTTTACAATTTAGGCATAATACAGGGGCCTCTAAGAAAGAATTTCAAAAATAATTAAAGCAAACATAACATGAAAGAGAGACACGAAATCAACTACAAATCAAAATCTCTCAAAAAATATTCTATTTCAAGAATCAACCAAGACAAATTTCGCCGAAAAGAAAAAAAATATCACGAAACACAAATTTGCTCCTTTTTCTTCCTTCCATATAAACAAAAACAAATTTTACTTAATCTTTACATGACTAAAATATACACAGATCTATACAGCTTCAAAAAAGTATAAACAAACAAAAAGAATACCGGCGACAAAAAACACGGCTAAAATTCAAAATTTTATGCGCTAGTCAACCAAAATGTGTGTACATAAAAAAGACCTTTTTTTGCCTCATTTATCAAAATTCAAATTGTAAAAAAAAGTTGGATATGGTCATAAAATGCCGTTAATAAAGTTCGTTATGTGCCTTTTCATGTATTTCAGTAATAAGTTGCCGTAATTCTGGAAATACAGAAATTACCACCAATTCGAGCATTGAATATGCGAGCTGCTTAAGACATACTGATGACTGCAATATAAAATAATTTATATTATTATTATAATATTTATAACAATATTGAAATGTTGATGTATTGTAAAATGACTTGCTTGTAGAAAGTAGTAAATATCTCTCGCGCAACGCTTGTATGAATTTTGGCCTATCAAGCTGACTAAAGTTGGTGGAGTTCCTTCTACACATACAAAAAAAAATTATAGATATTTTTATTTCTTTTCAAACAAATTAAAAGTTATAAACAACAAAATGACATGAAATAACAAAATAAAGTGGAATTTTTATCAAGAAGTTTTTTTTTTTATTTCTTATCAAACATACCCAATTTTTTATATTTTTTGTTTCTTATCAAACAATTAGTAAACAAACAATTTTAATTCCTGATTTTATTCGACAAAATGTCATGAAATAACAAGATAATAAAATTTTTACCGAGTAAGAGTTTTTTAACATCATTTGCTCTACGTGACACCTCAAGTTTTCGTTTTATTTCTTATCAAACAAACCATATTTTTTTGCATTTTTATTTCTTATCAAACAACTTAGTATATAAACAAGCAAGTAAAGGAAAACAAACAATTTTAATTCTTGATTTTATTCAACAAAATGACATGAAATACCACAATATAATAACAATTTTTTACCGAGAAGGAGTTTTTTAACATCATTTGCTCTACGTGATGCTTCGAGTTGCGATTCAAATAATTGACTCGCACTTTCGGTTTGTTTCTTGCCGAATCGATTAGGGTTAGGGCTCAAACTAGGGCTTCTTTCCATTTTTGGCTTGTAGCCTTCTACTCTTGTGAAAAACGTACCGTTTGGCCACAATGTCTGCTCAAATAAGAAAATAGTGTGTAAATTATTTGTTTATTTATTTAATATAGATGGATGAAAAATAAATGTATTTCTTGGTTCTTGCTGTTATGCGGTGAGAGTTTGAATTTTGGGTAAGGGCATTTTAGTCATCTTTGTATTTTTCTAACACTTGTTTTTTCTTGATTTGTTCCCTATATATATCTAATATTGTTTTTCAGTAATGACCAAAATGCCCTTACCCAAAATTCAAATTTTTCAACGTGCAACACCTGCAAACTATTTCTCAAGTTTCGAGTATTAAATATATACAAAAATAACCGGTAATTTTGACAAATTTCCCCATTTGAAAGAAGGATCTCATCCAAATCCAATGCACATACACACAACACCTAAAACATTTGATTAAATATTTCAAGTCTCATACTTACGACTCATCATCCATGTGCACCGGAAAGAGAAAAACCACCTCATCTATTAGATAACACAGATCTTGATGCATACCCAATGAATAATAAATCATAAGTACTCGATCTAATATATCAGCCTAAATAACTAAAAGACGAAAGTTAAATAAATAAAGAAAGAATAATTACGTTTTGGACCCAAAGAATGCCTTTGGAAACAATATTAGGATTCCTGAGCCAGTGGATCTGACGCACCATCCAGTCGTCGATCGCGTCCTCCATCACCAACTGCACTATCTGCTTCGATATCCACAAAACCTGCCTCCTGTTTAAATAAATAATAAAATAATAATTATTATTGTAATTATTATTAATATTATTAATATTATTAATAGAATGCATTCTCAAATGAAGGAAATTAAACGTACCTTAACCAACCTTTGCGTTTCAGTTGGAACAGATTATCCACCAGATTCAGCAGGGGCACACTCACATTCGGCGGGGTCCACTATATTAAAACAACAACAAAAATAAAAAATAAAACAAACATGAAAAACAATTTGCAACAAAAAAACAGCAACAAATAAGGGGTGATTTCGTATTTACCCATCCTAAGCCTCAAACTATCATATTTACCCCCCATAAAAACACAAACATCAAATTTACCCTTCCAAAATTATCTTTCCGAAATACAAAATAAACCATATTCACCCTTCAAAATCTTTTCCACACGTCTAAATAAACACGACATTTTGAACTTCTTAAAATATTTACCTCAGGTGGAACTGAATCCTGAAACGCATCAGGCAGTGAAACCGTCCGACCCGGTTGACCCATTACCAACACCCCTTTATTCCCATCCGATTTCGTCTCATTATCAGAATGCCAGCCGCTGACGCCACCTGTCATCTCGCCTCTCTTATCCTGATAATTATTCTCATCGTCAGACAGACTCCTCGTATTAGTCTCGAAACGGGTCAGCGGGTCGGAGCCGGGGGCCCACGACATGGCCAAGGTTGTTGAGGAGGGAAGGAGAGCGGGGTGAGAATTAGGGTTTGGCGGAGTGGTGACGATGCGGGTCAGGTTGTCGGTCACGCCCTTGAACTGGCGCATGATGTCATCCATCGCATCATCCATGTTCACTGTGGATAAAATATTGTTATTTATTGTATAGTGTTTGGTTATGTGTTGATGGTATGTTATCAAGCAAGCAAGAAAGAAAGAAAGAAAGTAAAGGATGTACCGGCTAGAGTCTTCATGACAGAGGGGGATTTACCGAAAGAGTAGTTCTGTAAAGCGTAAAACAATGTATAAATATTATAAAATAGTATGTATATATTACAAATAATATATAGATAAAACAAAATATAAATACTATAAAACAATATATAGAACTTATATACTACATACCAGTACAAATACTATAAAACTTATATACTACATACCAGTATAAAACACTATAAAACTTAAAAACCAGTATATAAATATAATAAGATATTATATAAAAAAAAAATATTTAAACATTATGAAGCAGTATATAAAAACACTATGTTCAAATCAACATACTTTTGAATTAGCGCTTAAAAAGTCCCAAACTTCATGCTGCTCTGCCACATTAGCCATCGACAAAAGATCCTAAAAAGCAAAAAAAAAAAAAAAATAACATTTTAATCCCTTAAAAGAACAATATTTCAAAATCTGACCATAAAATATTAATATATTTATTTCTTTTACCTGTAAATATTTATCAAGAAGAATGCATCTTTGGTGCACAAGCTGATCGTCAGTGCTTGAAGAGAGAAAATTCTTTGGAGGTAAATGTAATGAATAATTCGGTATTTCTTTCAGAAGCCTGTGCAATCTTTCGAAATTCCTATATCTGTATTTATTTTAAAAAGAAAAAAAAATGTGAAAAAAATGTCAAATAAATATTAAAAATATTATAAGGTGTAAATGTGTAGAAATAAAATTAGAAAATAATGTCGTGCCTTCGTTTTACAAACCAGGTCTTGTTAGCGGAATCTGAAACAGCGATTGAATAAACGGCAAATGTTTTTGACCTTAGTTTCTCAAAATACGCACCCACAACCTGCCCAAAAGAATAAAATTTAATAAATGATAAATGATAAAATATCAAAATTTCTCATTTCATAAGGGGTCGAATAAAACATGATATTTTCACATGAAACTAATATAAAAACGTAACAAATACTCACTCTGCATCTAATCTTTGGTACATGAATCGACCCTTCACTGGGCAAAACAATCGTACCGGTACCTGTACCAGTACTGCTCTGCCCTTCCTTATTAGGGCTTGCAGTTGAAACCCTAATTTTCTCACTCTTCAAACTAGACTCTACTTCCAAATCCGGCGAGCTACTCGACCTTTTCATCTCACTCTTCATCGAACTAGAACTAGAACTAGAACCACCTTCATTTCTCTCACTAGAAAATCTCACAAAATCCTGCTTAGCTGTACCAGTGGCAGCTGTACCAGTACCAGCAGTACCGGTACCGCTAGTCATGAGATTGACCATGTACTTATCATCCAAACCAACAATCCTCTCATTAAAATTATCCGCCAGCTCAGCGGTACCGGTAACCGTACCACTCACCGTACCGGATTTAGCAAGTTTTTTCTGATAATGTCGCCCTTTTGTCCACATATTCTCCAAATTCTCAGGCTGCAGAACCTGAGTCCTCCTTTTGGAAGCCGCGTCCAGAACCACAGCCCACTCAGGGGCGTTTTGGGTATTTTTGGAATTATTATTATTTTTCTGCTCAATTTTGACGAGTTGTAAATTGGCTGTAGAACTGGAGGCGTCTTTTTGGGTTGAGCGGTTTGAGTTTGCTTCTTTCTTGGTGGTTGTTGGGTTGGTGGGTTCTTTGTTTGTGAGGAATATTAGCTCGATTAGCTCGTTTATATCGCTGGAATAAAAAAATATATATATATGAATAAATAAATAAAATAAATAATATGTAAAATTTGTGATTATTTTTTATTTACTTGGGGCAAGCGAAATTCATGAGAGGTTGTAAAACAAGACAGGCCAAAAGCTCTCTACAAATACTTCTCAGTAAAGCGCATTGAGCCTCTTGCGGTTTTAATACTATGGCCAAAATGCCTCCTACTATTTGTTGCAAAACCTGAAAATAAAAATAAAAAAACAAATTTAATTAAAATTTAAGAATATTTAAAGGAATTTTGCAAAAAAGCCCTTGCATTATTGGAAATTGCAAAAAAAAACCATCGCAAAAGAACCCTTGCATTAATACCAAAATAGCAAAAAATAATTAAATAAAATAATTTATTTTATCAAAACTAAAAGAAAATTTTAGGGTAATTCACAAAGAAGCCCCTGCATTATTGGAAATTGCAAAAGAGCCCTTGCATTATTGCCGAAAGTGCAAAAAACTCCATAGTGTTAGTATTTTTTTTTTTATTTTTTTTTTTGCAATTTCAGCAATACTGCATGGGATTTTTTCAAGTTCGCATAACACAGGGTCTTTCTTACAAATTTCCCTAGCTTTTATAACGTAAAAAGAAACAAAAAAAAAGACATTTCATTTGTATTACCTTGTGTTCAGATTGAGGAGAGAATAAAGCAGGGTGAAGCTCTTTAGAAGCCATTAAATGCTGCTTGAGCCTTTCGTCTCTCTCTTCAGAAGAAAGAGTGATCATCGTTTTGGCCCCTATTTCTGACTGAGTCCTTCTGTATAAATCCATCTGATTTCCTATCAAATCCACCATATCCCTGTCATAAAATAATATAATATGTTAAGGAAATAATTAAACGAGTTTATTTAACTAATTTGATGTAGATTGAATTTCATAATGTTTCGAATTTTCTGTCTTTGCCATCATATGGCGGACTTTACAGCTGTAAATTAATTTCTATTCATATTTTGATGACATATGATGGTAAAAATACAGAATTTCAACTTGTGAAATTTAAACTACGACAGAATAAAATTATCTATGTTTCATTTATACAGTCATAACTTGATTCAACATTTCCAAGAGAGTTGATGACATATGATGGTGAAGATATAGAGTTCCAAATGTTACGAAATTTAAACTACAACAGAATAAAATTATCTATGTTTCATCTATACAGTCATAACTTGATTCAACATTTCCAAGAGAGTTGATGGCATATGATGGTGAAGATATAGAGTTCCAAATGTTACGAAATTTAAACTACAACAGAATAAAATTATCTATGTTTCATCTATACAGTCATAACTTGATTCAACATTTCCAAGAGAGTTGATGACATATGATGGTGAAGATATAGAGTTCCAAATGTTACGAAATTTAAACTACAACAGAATAAAATTATCTACTTTTCATCTAAATTGATTTCACACTTCCGATTTTAAGAGAGAGAGAGAGAGACTAAAGAACAAACCTAGTCAACAAGTCGACAAGATTAACTTCTTTCACCCTTCTAGAAACTTCACCGATTATATCAAGCAACAATGACCTCATAATTTCAGGCGCCTCCCTGTCAGGGGTAATTTCGTCATACCACAAATCCACCACAAAATCCTTTAACAATTCGTTGATAAATCCCTCCAGCGCCGCCTCGACAGCTGGCGCCTCGACCTTCCTTCTCCATTTGGAATTTGACTGGACGGATGTTAAGGTGGACAGCTGGCGTTTTGAGAGGTGAGAGGGTTTTGGAGCTGGAGAGGAGGGAGGGTTTTTCCATTGGAGAGAGACGTGGAAGGAGAGGTAGCGGAGAAATGCGACGATGAGGATTGACATTGGGATGTTTGTCCACATTGATTTACTCGTATCTGTTGTAAAAAGTAATTAAAAATGAATAAATTGGTGTGGATTTTAGTACTTTTTCCCCTTTTTTGATTATTGTCTCCTTTTTTTTTCTTTTTTGGTTGGTTTTTTGGTGTTTAATTGCAGAATTGAGGGATTAATTCAATAGTATAAGCTAGATTGGTGAAACTGTGGGTTTTTTGGATAATTGGGAAGGATTAAATTGAGGTTTATTAATATAATTGAAGCATTAAATTTTATTAAAAAAATAATTGAAGATTAAATTGAGGTAAAATGCCCAATTTTACTCAAATAAGCCATCAATTTTGCAATAAAACCTCTATGAGATGTACTTAAGCACACAATTAGCAGCTTACTCCAAATTAATCAACTTAATTTGCAGTTACACAGGTTAACTTCTCAAACTCGAGCTGTTCTTTCAAAACAACCCCTCCTAGTACCGAACTACAACACCAGATTTAATCAAGAAACCAAAACGAAGAACGAGTATACAAAATTGGAGCTTACGAGTGAGGAAATAGGAAACGGCGAAGATGCAGATGGCCCACACGACCGTCCGCACCTTCGCCTCCTCTATCAGATCCTGCACCGTCTCCATCCTCCTCATCTTCACACATGCAAACAACTCAACTCCCTCTGCTCTTTTCTTTCCCAATTTCAACAAATTCACGCTCTGCTCTTCTATTTTTTAACTCAGTAGGATTGATTCGAGGGGATTTTTGAGAGGTATGTAATGTAATGTAATGGTGGTGGCATGTGAAATGTGATTATACAATAATATACACGGAAGAGAGGAGAAATGGCGAGAGTTGAGAGAATTACCGAAATGCCCCTGTCAGGAGGCTTGGTCAACGGAGTTATAAAAGGATGCGAGGACAGAGAAGGGAATTTGTGAATTCGGCAAAAGGAAAAGGAAGGAAGGGGGGCATTCCGAGAATTGAACTCGGGACCTCTCGCACCCTAAGCGAGAATCATACCACTAGACCAAATGCCCTTGTTGATTTTTACATTATTTTGTATTTAATTAATTTCACTTTAATTAAGGGTTCAGATAGTGCCAGTATTTTGAAGCGTCTAGCAGCGTTCGATTACAAAAGGTATGATGAAATTACAAAAATATATGTATTTTTGTAAATACAAAAGATATAATGAAATTATAAAAATGTACATTTTCAAAGAGTTATTTTTATATACACAAAAGATATATCCAACTGCAAATATATATGTGTACAGCTAATATTATATGGTGGGCGCTTCTGGGCACTCCGAATAATTTCTCTTTAATTAATTATGATTATAAGATTTTTTTTTTTTTTTTTTTGTGAAAGAACTTTGAGAAGTTCTTATGCGTCTAATGAGGTGAAACCATGTTGCATGTGAGTTGTGAGTGATTATTTTAACGAAGATTTTGTGATGCTTAATTATGTGAATATTAAATCAATTGCTTTGATATATTAGATTATTTTAGCAGTTGTAAATTTGTGTTTCACTCTATTATATGTTTAATACTTTTAAATGCAACCAAATGATATAAAAATAATGTTTTATAAGAGAGTTGAGGAGGGGTGTAGATGGGTTTGAGAATACTTGATGGGCAGGAGTAGAGAGGGTGAATTTTTATAGGGACTCAGGGTAAAGCCCTCGACTTTTTTTTCCCAATACGCATAGCTTAAAATACAACGTGCAATAATTCTCATTCTAGAAATTGTAGGTTCAAATTTTATTGTCATCGCTTTTTTCTTTAAATAATTATGCAATAATTATTTTCTAAAAGATTGCAATTTTTGACAGAGTAATATATGTTACCTAATCAATCATAAGGTTGTCAATATAGCTCATTGCTTGATGTTTGTATAAATTCGACTGAAAACTCACAATAAAATAGCATGTTCATAAATAGCTAGATTCCAAACCAAGCGAACTCAAGCTTATCAACTTTTGACTCGGTTTTAACTTTTAAGTATTAAGCATATAACCAAATATAATAATTCAACTCATTGTCGGACGGATTCGTCTCTTCAAATAAAAAAAAATAATCCAATACCCACCATACCTAAATTCCAATTCGAAGAGACTTCACAGTTCTCCCTCTTGCTCGGCCATATCAAGACTCAAGCGGCACGCCGGCACTATTATTGTCGTTTCATCCAGACTCCAATGGTGACAAACACACTCATTTTCATAAAGAGCATATTTGAGAGGATTGTATTTCCAAATACATGATTTGAAACAAAAACATTGTTTGATTTTAAAAAATCACGGATTGGAGATGCCAAATCCATGGTATTTTACAATACACTCAAAAAATTAGTATTACAAAATAAACGTACTAATTAAAATAACATTAAACCAAATGCATATTTTTCATATATTTTAATTGAATGGGCTAAATTAACATAAAGTAATAATCAATAAGCTTAACCTGAAACATATGATACACAAAATCAAGCAATAATTCTAAAATATATGATTTCATAATACACCAAATCAAACATACAACAGATCATCTATATACAAATTCAGGTATATTGAAATATCTACACAAAATCAAACATGTCAAAACCCTATTCTTTCTCCATTTGTCAAAATCTTAAACCCAAACCTAATCCTCCGCGAATCACAACCCTTATTCTTTCCTTTCGTCATGTTTGGCTTCACCTCGTCTATACTCCAGCGGCATGGTTCACACCATCGCCTTCATATCGTCTAGATTCCAAGGTTGGCCTAAATATCTTCACAAACCCAAGCGGAGATAAAATTAGCTCAAGACGGCCTTAACTAAACTCATTTATATTCCTAATTAACCCACCGGAAGAACCACCTCAAACGATTAGACTATGATACTAACACAAATATATTTAAATTACAAAATAGTCACAATTCTAATAGCACAAACACTCAAATTGATTAAATATCCAAAAAACACAACATATTCAAATAGTTAAAATATCATAAATATTTATATAGTACATAAAACACTCAAATTTTTCCAAATCATCCCAAATTCTACAAACATCAAACAAATTGTTAAATCGCTCTACGGGTCTATATACCTTTTTATATTACAGTACCCACCAACTACGGATACGGATAAGAGGTATACATAGGGTAATTATTCTATTATCCGACCATGGGTAATTTTTCTCCTCATGGCCACCCTACGAGACTACTTATTGGGTATTACATTCCCCATACAAGTGGGGTTTCCATCAGGTTCAAATTGTACCTCCCACTTTTGCACCTCTTATGGATCGTCAACCCTATAAAGGTAGGGCACATGCACATACAACACATGGCAAACATACTACAAAAAGAAAATATGCACCACCTAAAATGCAAAGTTGCTTAATACTATTACTATATTTATATCTTACATACTTTTTTAACATTAGTACAATTTTTTTGCTCTCTCTTGCTCATTTTGAATTATCATGTATGCAATTTTACACTGAAGGGTCAATATCATCGCTAAGATTTCGTTCGAAAAAGCTGCACAGAGTGGAAATGCTTCAATTGCCAACCACATAGACACTCGAGAAGGAGGGAGGGGTTGCTGATACACTAAGGCTTCACATCCCCAAAAAAAAAAGTGTTACAGCATGACTGCTAACTATTTAGCAAGAAAGAGAGGAGGATCTAGTGAGAGATCTTCAGAGAAATATGGTGTTAGCACTGATTGGTTAAATAGTTAAAGAGTTTCTACTAGCACCAACGTAACTTAAACTCTTTCAAGACAAATATGGTGTTGGCACTGATTGATTGGTGCTGGGCCAGTAGTGTACTTAGCCTCTTACATATGATATCAAAACAGTTCGATCTTAAGAATAATATCGTGCGGTCGAAGGCATACAGATGTATATTAGTTGAAAGAGACGCGGGATACTATCGTATGACACGGAGGTGCGCACAGATGTGTACTAAAATGCGGCTGATCATCTGTTAGTTCAAACGAGTACGTCAATAATTTAGTGGTGAGTTTGTAGAGCTCTACTACTAGCACCTATCTATGTTAAGGGCCTGTTCTCTAGCGCAGTTTTGTAAAGGCACAGGAAGCCATGGGTGCAGGAAGCTGAGAAATGAATGTCAAGAAGCTATAGGTGCAGGAAGCGACAGAAACTTTATGAAATTGTGAAAAAAAAGTGTTCTATGAAAACAGAGAAAGCTATGAATATAATATTGATATAATTCAATTGATTAGTTGTTAGAGAATGATTAATTATGAAGATTGTATTAATTATAATGTTTGATGAAATCATAGGAGGCAATGAATATAAAAGTAATATATTAAAAACTTATTGTTACAAAAATATTCTTTTTTATATAAACTAGCTCTTGAAGGATGAATCCAAAAAATCTAGCCGTTTGAAGATAGAAACAAAACAATTTAAAAAAAGAAGATAAATCCAAAAAATATTACCGTTAGAATATAGTATCATCCATTATATAAACAAACCAACATTTGAAAAAATAATAACCACATTTCAAGTTTGTATCTAGTTGTTGCTCTTTCCACTTATCCAATAACATGAACAATTTTTTTTGTTGGAAAAATCAGAAGGAAGATAATGAAATGCTCGATTTGATAACGGCATACAATCACCAGCTTCCATCATCGTCATTACAAAGAACACCATGCCATGCATCAATCTTAAGCGGTGCAATGTGGGTTAAAGAAGTATTGGAAGGTCATGAATCTCGTTCCAGGAATGAATTTCGCATGGAGACTCATGTTTTTCATGCTTTGGTCAAAACGTTAAAAAATAAACGTCTTCTTAAAGATGGTGGCAAAATAACAGTAGATGAACAAGTAGCAATGTTTTTATATACACTTGCTAAAAATGCCAGCAATCGTACCGTGCAAGAACGGTTTCAGCATAGCGGCTGTAGCGTAAGTGCGTATTTTGGAAAGATTCTAAATGCTATACTACAATTGTCTACGGAAATTATACGCTTTTCATCTCTACTCACACCTAGAGAGATTTCAAATAGTACAAAGTTCAATCCATATTTTAAGGTATAATACTAATTGTTATTTATGTGTTGTTGTTTTATTAAATTGATTCATTTATTCTTTTTTATAATAAAATTTTATATTGTAGGATTGCATCGGTGCCATTGATGGAACACATGTACCAATAACGGTTCAGGGTCAAATACAAGACCCATACTGCAACAGAAAACAAACATTATCTCAAAATGTTATGGTTGCTTGTAATTTCGATAATCGTTTTATTTTTGTATTAGCTGGGTGGGAGGGGTCTGCTTCTGATGCCTTGATACTTAAGAGTGCTATTGATGAGTGTAATTTTTATGTGCCGAGTGATAAATTCTATTTAGTCGACGCGGGCTATGCGAATACACCTAATTTTATTGCTCCATATCGTGGTGTAAGATATCATATGAATGAACAAGCTAAAGCAAATAAAAGACCCAAGGATTACAAAGAACTTTTTAATTTGCGTCATTCACAACTAAGAAATCACGTGGAGCGCATAATTGGTGTGCTTAAGATGCGATTTCCAATCCTAAAAACTGCAACGTATCATACGCTTGATTCACAAAGAGATATCGTTACAGCTGCATGTGTCCTTCATAATTTTATCGTCAACCATAATGGAGATATGAATTGGCCATCTGAATCTACCCCCGAAATATCTCCAAATGAGTTTGTGGCAATACCTGATGGAGATAGCATCTATGATGGTAATGTCGAATCACTAAACAACGAGAGACAAGCAGGCGCTTTAAAGAGAGATGAGATTGCTATGAAAATGTGGGAAGATTACGATAATAATTATAGAAATAGGCAATCATGAAAAAAATAATTTAATAATTATAATACTTTTATGTTGTAGTATTCATTTCTTGTCATTTATTTGTAGTATTAATTTCTACTTTACTTTTAATTATAATATTTTCTTGTCTTTCATTTCTTAAATATATTTTTTTAAGTGTTACGCACTAATTGAGAAGTTTTTACATTTGTGTCAAGTAATTAAAGAGAAATATGTAAATAACATTAAAGTAAATAAATAGCATTAATGGAAGGGATAATTTCATATATGTGTGTGGGCCCCATAGATTAACTATTTTCTCTCACCAATCCGTGCAAAACTCTACTTAGAGCTAAGTTTTGAAAAGCCAACAAAACATGCATGATTTCAAGGTTTTCACGGTTTTGAACCCCAAAGCCATGGGTTTGATTATGTGGATAGAACACCCCAAAATCCAATCCTCACCAAACTTGACTTCCTACCCAAACCGAGCTTCAAACCTGCGCTAGAGAACAGGCCCTAAGTCTTTTTCATGACAAATATGATATTGGCATGATTGTTTGGTGTTGTGCCAGTAGCGTACTTTGGGACAGTCTAGTTGCCAGAACATATTACATGTGTAACAAGATGTTATAAGTTCAAGTTTCAATAAACACAATCTTATTTAGCTCATATTTAAGAAAATCTCTCAACTCATCAAATATGGATTAAATCTCAATAAAAAACTTATTTCAATAATTATTGTTAAATGTAAGATGAGTGTGTTGAAATCATTGTTGACACCTGACACTAACTACTCAAATCCACACCAACATGGAATGCATGTTATTTTCATTAAAAAAAATGAATTAAAAAAAGGATTACATAATTTAGACAAGCTTAAAATTTAGCCACGTCCTAAAAATAATTGAAGGTGGGGGTGAAACCAATCAGATTGGACAAGCATATTAAAATACTTGTTTAAACACCAAGTTGCATTTCATGTCAGGTCTATCCTGTCATGACACAACCACATACATTTTATGCATGTATTCATTATTTTAGCCTAACAGATTTGATACTGTACACGAAATATTCAAACCAAGTAGTATTTTAATAATATGCAACAATAACTACGTAAAATAGAACTAAAAACTAGCCTCATTTAAATTTGAGTTCAAAAAAACATTGATCAAAGGTCATCTCAACTTGGCCTTATTGACAGCTCAGTTGAAGCAAAAGAAACTTAATTTTCTATATGATTCCACCTAAAAGCAACAAAAAAGGCAACTACTGCCAACAAAAAACCTACATGAAAAAAAAACTTTACAAAAAGTCCTTACTGAGTGAAAGGCAAAGAAAGGCCAAGCTCGAGATCCAGCCGTCTCTTTCCTTCTCCCAACTTAGACCTCAATGCGATATTTTCCACTTGAACTGGAAACAAATCCAACTCATTTCCACGCGACTTTTTATTAGCAGAATCAGCTAATTCTAAATCGTCATTGCTCTCATCAGTCAAATGAGAGCTCTCATTTTCTTCTTCTTCTCTGTTTTTCTCCTGATTTTTGTCGCAAGTCTCACACCATTCGGGTTCTGTTGTTTTGGTGTTTAATGGTTGGCTTGAAATGGCAGTATGGTTCGTTGTTACATGTTGGTCTTGTTTGTTGGCTGCTGGTTTTGAAGGAACAGGTTTCCTTGACTTGTAAGTTCCCCATAGATAGAACTTGTCTTCAAATTCTGCACGATAATTCATCAATTAAATTAGTTTAGATGAAATTAACATAAACAAGTTCAGAATTTTTAATATGCATAAACAAGTTCTGAATTGAAAACTATACTAAAATCTATTACTTATGGCTGCCAAATATTGGACAGTACAATATAAGTTTCTCAACTTTATGTAATGAAAAAGAATTAATAGTATTTTTGCATGATATATAGATCTGAAATTTATTAAAAAAAAGCTTACTTTGGTAGTCTCTAGGCAACAAAGTAGAAGGCAAGACGAGCAATTCAGCATTGTCCATTACAACCTTCAACACAAGATCGCCTTTAATGATCTCTTGAAGTTGCGGTTCCACCATTTGTTCAACCCTGCATGGTAGTTATTTATATGGTTAGTCCCATATTATATCATTATAATTTGACAAAAAAAGAAATAATTAGTTTTAATTTGCATGGCTCGAAAAATCAAAATCAGAGTCGGTCCATCAAGATTGGGTCTGGAATTGACTGAATCAGATCGAATCTAAATCACATATTAATCGGATTGGGCTTTCCCAATTCTGATCGAAATCGGCTGATTCTGCAAACCATCCTAATCAGTTTGTACAAAGAGAAGATTTGGATAAAAAAATGTACCAAGAATAACAAGGGAAGAAAAACAAAGCGATGTGATCATCCGTCGGAGGCAAAACGTCGACGCTTTTCGGCCACACGTGCGATCTCAACACCAACGAGAAATGAACGACGGGAGGCAAGGTCTTCGTGGCATTCCAAGCTTTCTCGCAAGCTTTGGTGGACAAGTGACCGTTGAATGGGCCGTAGGATTTGCCGCCTGTCTTGAAGAAACCCCTGCGATACAAGTTTACGAGAAAAATGTTAATATGATAAGTTAAACTTCATAGAATAGATACAATTGTCACTCTTATCATTCTAAAATGAAGTGGAGATTTCATAGGCGAGAAATATTTTATAAAGAAATAAAAAGAATGACTACATATATGACATTCAACGTTTCAGCTTACGATATCTCAATCAGAATACTCAATTACTCAACCAAAGACATAGTTAAGATTTTCTCAATATCAATATGAAAAAAGGACAAGCCAAATTTGGACCTAACCCGAAAACCTTGGCAAACATAGAATCGAAACTCGAACAATCGTTAAGTTAGTTATCGGGGCACAAATGTATAAGACTTATATGGCTTGAGAACGACAAATCCACTTATCTTGACCAAAAAACTACCCTCACTAAATAATCCACCAATGCTTTCATTAACATTGTCACTACCCTTGCCACTTATATTTAGTATCATACATAAATCACGTGAAATGAAATATCATTGAGAAAAAGAAAAAGAAAAATCTGATTTTGCCCCATCAATTATTAAAGTAATTCATGTTCATTTTTGACCCCTCAACTTTCTTTTGGTACAATTTTAGTCTCTCAACTATTCAATAAGTGTATCAATCCTTTCATCTGTTAAGTACTTACATATCAGTTAAATTTAATATACAAACAGTGATGTGTCATATATTCTTGACACACAGACAGTGATGTGCTAACTTTAAAAAAAAAATAAACATGTACAAAAATAAAGTACATTAAAATGACGTTTCGAGAAAAGTGGGAAAATAAGAAATTTTTATTTTTAAATATTTGCCACATCATAATTGCCACATAGGAACATGTATCAATAATACATGACACATCATTGCTTACGTGTCGAGTTTAACAGGCACATAAGTACTTAACTGATGGAATGACCAAAAATAGACTTGAATATTTAAAGGATTAGAACTCGACCAATAAAAAGTTTAGGTACCAGAAGTGAACTAATTCAATAGTTGAAGGACAAAATTGAAATTTTCTCAAAAAGAAAAAAATAGTGAACTATTTAATGGGTGCGGATTTATAATAACTAAAATAATTTGTAATCCAAATTTACCATAGCCGAATGAAGCTCAAAACCAAGATGATCGAAATGACCCTATAATAACCCAGAAAAAACTCCATCCTAACCCGAATAAACACAATATTTCATGTTCCACCCCTAATACAAATTTGAATGACCTAAATGACATGTGAACACAAAAACCTAATTAGCTCGTTCGCTTGACCTAAAACACAAACGTCTAGGAATGTGGTCACTTTTAGCTTTCCTTGTAAGTGGAGATGGCAATATTTGACCCAACCCAACCCAACAAACATGCTCGGCCTAACCCAAAACACGAATGGCCCGAAATTCGAATAATCTGAAACCCGAATTACCCAAAACCTGAATGTCTTAATTCAATGACTTGTAACACACGATGACCCAAACCCTAAAAATACTAATCTAAAAATGATACGACGAGAGGGATCAAAGAATTTTATATGGTTAATAACAAAATACGATGAGATGAAAAGAAACAAACCTCCAACTATAATTCACAATGGGCCACGCCGAGATATAATAGAATTCATTTGTTTGCTCAACTTTATCTTCAACGGGTTGGGAAATAACAAGACCCATGCTCCTCTCATCTACTCTTGATGGGCTATCGCTCTTCCTCTTTCTTGAATTTGAACTATCGTGCTCCACCGAAGCATTAAACTCCCCTTCTTTAGGTTGGATCTCTCTTTCTTCTGTATTCTTGCAATCATCCGTAGTCGGGCCGTTATGTAAAACGTTCTCTTCCGACTCCGTAGGTAATATCAGTTTTCTCATATGTACACATGGTTTTGCCGCTTCGCTCGACTTCTCTTCATCCAAAGCACGAGAGTTGGGCAATGCAACATCATCTTTCAAGGAGGTAGTAGTGGTCCCTAAAGAAGATCTCCCACGATTCAGCTCTCTCTTCTTATACCTCCCCCAAGTCTTCAAGCCAAGATGCTTGAAGGAAGGCACATGTAGTAGCTCTTTCTTCTTTTGAGAAACAGCTACATGAGTAGAAGGAATATCACTAAGCAATTTTAATTTCCTATTAAGTGATTTCCTACTACTAATGATACTCTTATTGATTAGGATCCTTTTAGAATGTTTTTCCCTATCACGAAACAAATAAGTATCGAACTTCGGTACTTTGGTTCCTTCCCTGTCGAAGGAAGGTTTTTGTGGTTTAGGAGGCAAAGATAGCTTACGTTTCTTCTTTTGAGAAACACAAGCTTCCATACAAGTTCCACAACTATGTGATTTTTTACGTCCAACGATATCATCATTGTTTGATATCTTTGTTGAATGTTTTTTCCTATCTCGAAACAAATAAGTACCGAGATTTTGTGGCATGCTTTCATCGTTTGACATCTCAGATTCATCATCTTCAACGAATGCAGTGTTGCAAGGTTCACATTCTTCACATAACCATTCTATATTTTCTTCATCCTCCTTTGGTAATTCATCCAAGCAATATCTGCAACACATTAATATGAATTATTTAGGATTTAATGTTTAATAACACGTTATGAAACTCATAATTAAATCAAGATACTACGACTAAATCAAAAGTTGATCAAGTGCCCATCTGTAAACGAGTGTTTGAAGTGTAAAGTGAAACAATAGAAGAAAGAATTAGATTTTAATGCAATACTATTTCGATAAGGTGATTAGAATAATCAAACAAAAATATTAACATATTATTTAGTAGAAAACAAGATAGAGAAGAGATTGTTTCTTTTTTATTCTCTTCACTCTTTAATATTTCTCATGGATTAAAATTAAACTATTTTTTCCATAATTTATTTCATACTTTTCCACCTTTGTTTAGCGAAAAAATAATTGTATTCCACTTTTTTCCACTCTTCCACACTTATCCTGATAAGGAAAATGCTGGATATATATAACAATGCAAGGGTGACAAATGAAGGATAAGAAATAACTTCCACGTACTGATGCTCAACAAATTTATTGCACCCACTGCAAGAAACAAGAAGCCATGAATAACCGCAATCTCCACATTTTTGACAAACATTTGCCTACAACGAAAATTTATTATTATTAGTTAAGTTATTCTCTCATGATTAAGTAAAATATTTTAAATAATTGGTAATAGTACTAATATTAAATATAATAAAAAAAATAATTATGATGCAAGATAATAATATTATTTTTATCTATGGCTACTTGTTTGACGATGAAAAATAGACATGAGACTATTTAAGGGAAGGAAAAGGAAAGGTTCCTCATCCAAAAGGTGGAACTATCGTAGAAGTTTTCTTAATCGTAAATTTTGTGTAAGTTGTGTATTAAAATACAATTAGGCTAGGCTAAAATACGAATTGTCTAAACCATAATCATGTCAAAACAATATCAGCTTTCCTAAGTCCTTGTAAGTCTACTCCATGATGTGATGTATATCTCTTATAGGTACAATAAACCAAACCTCTCAAAAACACTAATGAAGTCAAGTGCATACTTGCCCCAAGCAAAAAAGATCTAATAATTAGCTATATGGAAATCTTTCATATCATAATCACCACCAATAGCACATAATACTCATCAATAAATTTCACAAATCAATTTCTTTCCTATATGCTTTGATCCCTCTCCACATTGGATTCTGTGACGAAAAACTAAGAAACAAACTACAAGTGGTTAATGGGTAAAAACAATTCAAACTTGTCAATTTGGGTTGGAGGACATTTATTGTACGAATCATTGAGAAATATTGGGTCTCAGGCCATTCAAATGTACGACCAATTAACTTTCAAATCATTTAAAGCCGAGTTATGGGCCAATCAAGTTTTAGTATAAGATCTAATTCAAATTCTCATATCCGGATCAACATTTCCGCAAAAGAACTAGGCCAAGTGAGCCATGCAATTGTTAGGATGTCTCGTGAACTCTCATGAGTCATGGAAGGGTTTTTAAAAAAGTTGCGGAAAGTCGGGTTGGATCGGATTCGAATCGGGTCAATTCAGGTTTCAGAATAACCGAATTGCAAGTCACAAATCGTTCGGATCACAAATTATTCGAGTTTCAAATTATTTAAGTTATGGATCATTCGGATCGTGGATTATATAATTTACGGATCATTCGGGTTTCGGATCATTCAGGTTTTGTCATTTCGAGTTTCAAGTTACTCACGTTCGGCTCCATCGGGTTTTCGAGTCGGGTCAAATTTTATCAACTTTATTATGTATTGACTTGTGTATGTATGAAACAATTAGGAAAAGTTATTACTACTCTTTTGACCACACCTCTTACTCGCTATACAAAATGATGAAATAAACTCAATCAAATTTGGAAATTACCAAATTAGGGATTATTTTGAATAATACCCAATTATTAGGGGTAAAAGAAATAAAAACACAAGATAAGTGTGTTTTTAATATTATATTGAAAGATTTACTCATTCTAAAACTCAAATCTACTAAAGCTATCCTTCTAGTAGAAAAGTATCAAATATGCCTTTTTTAAATGCAAAAAAGATCAAATTCTCATGTATAATTAAATAATCAACTTTATAAAATTACATTGAGTAATTTCAAGAGTAAGATCTACTAGATCTTCAATTGTAGAAAAATAAAACTATGCTAGATCAAAAGATCTAAAAGGTAAATTTGATGAAATTTGATTTACACACAATTAACTTGTTCCATTTTATCTTTTCAACTACAAATCTGATATTCAAAGTTCCTAAAAGTGTATACACAACTAAATCGCCAAAAAAATTGAGAAAAAAATCTCTATGAACTGAAACAAAAACTCCAAAATCTACAACAAATCAACACAAATCTCAAACTACATCAAAGGAAAAGCTAGAAAAACGTACCATCTTCAGATCTGCAGACCTCCAACTTCCAATTTCGCCCAAGAACCGAAACCCCAACTACTGTAGAACAACAAAATCACCCACTAACAAAAAACTCCGAACAGACTCCAACCCTCTCTCAATCCACTCTCAAATCAAATCTGGAAGAGCTCTAGCAAGATCAGAAGCTCAGAAAAGGACCCAAATTCACGCCAAAATTGCTGAAAATAGAGAGAGGCGTGAATATACGGATTGAGGCGAAGCAATGGTGTGAAGCGTTTTATAGAGCCTTCGCTAGGAAAGAAAATCCCAAAAAATAGGAAGTATAAAATCAACAGTCCAGATTCGTTGAGAAAGAAAATCACAAAAATAGGAAATACAATCAACAGTCCAGATTTATTTATCAGAAAAATAGGAAATAAAATCAACTGTCCGGATTTATTTATCAGAAAAATAGGAAATAAAATCAACAGTCCAGATTTATTTATCTGAAAAAGATTTATCAGAAAAAGAGGAAATAAATGGACGGTTTGGATTTGTTTCCTTGTTTCGAGGGGTGCGATTGAATCGGCGTTTTGGAAATCTGAACCGCCTCTAATGGTCAATGAACATCTCCATTTTAAAAGAACTGGAAATATGATGGTATATGAATTTATAGTTAAATTTGTAATTAGAAATTGAGATTTTCATTGGAGTTTATTGGAGAGAGTTGAGAGGGCCTAGTAGAGATGGAAAGTGGAGACAGGCGGTTCAGTATTTGTCAGGTATCTTATGGCAAGTTTAATTGCATATGTCAAGGAACCTGAAAAATATTACTTATGTTGTCAGGTATCTTATGGCAAGTTTAATTGCATATATGTCGAGGAATCTGAAAAATATTATTTATGATAAGAAAGTTCTAGAAAGTTGAAATAACTTTCTTGTAAAATGTAATTTTAAAAAAAGGTTATACTTAAATTAGCATCAATGAATCATTACATAGACTTTTTTTTTTTTTACATATTCGGCAAGAGGTGAAAGAATGAAATAGTAAAAAAGTGGAAGAGTATTTTTTCTATTTTATTTCATTATTATTCGACAAGTTTTATGGAATAAAAAATTGATTTAAAAATTAAAAATAATTACTAATTACTATAATATCCTTATTTTAATTATATTCTATTAATTTATTTAATAATTTCTAATTTTTTTAATTAAATAAAATATAAAATATAAAAATATAAATGTTCAATTAAAAATACAATAACAAAAGAAAAATAAATTTTATTCAAAAATATAGGAAGACATATCTCTTTAGATAGAGAAAAATGAATAGAATCATTTGCACATTTCAAATTTATGATTTTATGAAATTATTATCGAAAATTAGTGTTTTTGTCATTCATATTTTTTTTACAAAAAAAAATTATAGAAAGAAAGGAGAGAGGGAAATAGTGCATTAATTGTTAGTGCCACATCAGCCTATGGTGGAAGAAATGAAGATATTTTCGTCCTAAAATTTGGCTCATTCCGTGGAATAAAGATCTTCCACCCCCTCCATGGAATTAGGAAATTCCACTCTTCCACCCATTTATTTCATTTACTTCTGGCTGGAATAATCTACTTCTTCCACTTTTTCACTCTTATTCCATCTTGCTGAACGTCACCTTTATGTATATTCAATTCATTAGACTGAGAGATTCGCTAAATTTCTATTATGATTGTATTTGTCGGAATTTAAACTCATAATTTTTTGCTACACATGCAAATGTTTTAATCAACTAAGCATCATTACATAGATTTGGGATGACTGAAAAAATCAAACTTAAATCTAAGAACCCTACTTTTATTATAAACGAGCGCCAAGTCAAGTCTAACATTAGTTCGGTTCAGATTGAATTTGAGTTGCCTCAACATGAAAATAAAATATAGTTTGGAGCTCATTCGCAAGTTCGATCTGGCTCGAGGCTCTATTAGAGTTAACTTGATGAACTGGAATTTGCTGCTTGAATGGATCGTAAACTAGAGGTACAAGCTGAACTAAGCTAAGCTTGGCTCGATTTGGAATCGAGCTGGTTTGGCTCAACTCAGTTCAAATTCTAGCAGTTTTCGAACAAACTATTTATAATATACGATTTATATGTATCTTTCTTCTAGTTAATAGAATTTATTTATCGTGATGCAGGACAATGCACAAGAGTAGATAAAAAAAAATAAAGAAATCATACAAATGAAAGCTTATGAGTTCAAAGACCAAAATCACCATATTGTAAAAATAATTAATGATATTAATCTCATGCAAAGATCAATCATACACATTTTAATAAAGTACAAGAATGAAAATGTTTAAACCTATAGTACTTAATACTAAATCATAATTTAAAAAATGAGATTAATGGTGTTTTATCACCAATAAACAAAATCAATCCTAAGAAGAAACTTAAATTACAATACACCTAATAAATTAGACACACAAAATCTAAAATTAGCAAACTAAATACATAAACATTTCCAACTACACCTATATTTCCTAAACCATACCTCATACTAAAAGAATAATTTGATAACCAAAAACAATATCAATCGACCATTACTTACCATCATAAGCCAAAACAATGGAAGACAAGTCCACCAAATCCGATCGAGTTTTCGGTAAAATTTCTCCAAATTGGTATTTTTTGTAAATTTTCTCTCTCTCTTTCTCTCTCTCTGTCTCTCTCTCTAGACACGAGAGGATCGAACTGAAGAGGCAGAAGAGATACGGTCGGATCCGCCACGTACATTATATTTTTCATATACTTTTTCTCGGTTTTCGTTCCACCATAATTCGGCCTGATTCTCTCCAAATCTCCTTCGGCTGAAAGAAGAGATAAATCACAATTTTGCCATCAGTTTAAACTTTAAATTTTGATATCAAAACAAAAATCAGGAGAAGCCAAATTCCATTATAAGCATACTAATTAGTGTACATATATTTGTTGAAGCTAGCTTATGAATTTTGATGCTAAATTCGGTTTGATGTGTTGGAATATTTATATGAGCTATGTTACAGCCTGAAATTAAGTGAGAGAGAGAGAGAGAGAGAGAGAGCTTAATTATGTGATTAGGACTGTATAGATACTTTAGGATTACTATAATCCCAAGTTAGTTAAATAATTAAGCTCTTACTATATTACAGAGAGAGAGCTTAATTATGTAATTAGGATTACACACATGCTTTAGGTTTAATATGTCTAATTACATAATTAAGCTCTTACTACTCTACTAGACAGAGCGTGTGTGTGTGTGTGTGTGTGTGTGTGTGAGAGAGAGAGAGAGAGAGAGAGAGAAACTTAATATTTTCAATTACCTGAAACGGACTCTTTTCAAATCTCTCGTACCGTCATGAAATGTCATTAACGTAATATAAACGCCAGGCTCGTACTGCTCAATCCATTCCTTATCGACTAAATCATTTGAATTAATCAAACTTTGAACCTTCTTATTATTATTCTCATTATTATTTTGCGTATTTTCTCCTTCTTTATTTAATGTTATACCGTTTGTATTGTTTGGTACAAGTAAAGGTGTTCTGTCTTGAGGCATTTTGTCCGCCATTTCCTTCAACTGTTTTGATATTTAAAAAAGAAAAAAAGTAATTAGAAGGATATAATATTCAATGTGAATTATGCGAACTAATTATCCATTCAAATTCAATATCTAAGTGAAGCAGTACAAAGTACAAAAAATATTACAATTTCAGCTAAAAAAGCACATATCGGTACCAAAAAATAGAATGGAGAAAATAACAAAAAATTTAAATTAAATTAAAATAAATAAATAAAATAGAATAATTACTTGGGAAGTTAGGGTTTTGATGACTTCTTTTGCAGCCTTTGACTTTGAAGATTCTTCTGACGCAAGTTGAGTTGCATCTTGAGCTTCCTTTGCGAGTTTCTTCAAGTCAATTTCTTGCGACTCACACTTTTGCTTCAAACCACCAACCTAAAATAAATAAAAATAATATAAAAAAATAACATTCAAATTAATATTCAATATTTTCATAAAAAATCAAATATAAATGATTTTATTCATATTCACAAACCTGCGAGCGTAACTTCTTAACTTCTTCATTCAACACCTCGTTCGCTTTAGAGAGAGAAAGTCCATCAGGCTGTAACGGAATCTTAGAGAGAGAAAATCCGTCAGGCTGCAACGGAATTCTAGAGAGAGAAAGCCCGCGCGTCGTGGGGCCGCCAGGTGTCGCTGACCTAGGCGGGCTCGGTCTTCTAGAAAACGGCGAAACGGGTCGGGTTCTGAACCCAAACGACCCGTTTCCCCCTTTCTTATTATTACTACTCACTTTTTTCAAATTTCCATTATTCAAAGCCACATCCTTTATTTGCACCAACGGAAAATTCACATTTCTCTTTTTCTCGTTATTACAACCATTGTTATTACTATAATTACTAATATTACTATTATTAGTATTATTGTTGTTTAATTGGATGTAACATGAATCACAAACACGATATGGTTTATTAGGGTTTGGGGCCAAATTGGCCCTAAAAGACTTTTTACTAGTGCAATTATTACAAAGGACCAAACCGCAATTATAACAAACGTGTTTTTTCCTTGTGAACCCAAAATTCTGCCTGCAATTACTACAGTGAATCTGCTCTGAATTACCACCAACCACCTTTTTACCATTCTTACTCAAAATTACGGCAACAGTAAAACTTGCGCCGCAAGAAACGCTTTTTACGGATTTGTCCCTCAAACTCTCAACTATTGTTGGGACTTTTCGGTCCTCTGAATCTCCATGCCCTAATTGACCTTTTTGCCCTTTTCCCCACGTAAAAACCTCATTTTTGCTAGTCAAAACAGCAACGTGGTAAAATCCGCACGAAATTTCCCGTACCGACCCGTCAAAATTAGGGTTTCGTACCGAAACGGGAGTTCTACCGTCAGAATTAGGGTTTCCTAGCTGGCCATAAACTGAACTACCAAATGTAAAAACCTCGCCTTGACTGGTCAAACAAACGGTCAAACTTTGACCACACGAAACTTGGATAAAATTATGATCGATTAATGAATTCACACAAGTGGGTTTCAATCTAGCTTCTTTATCTCCTTGACCTAATCTATTTTTATCTCCATCTCCCCATGTAAAAAGCTTACCACCAGTTTGACCCATTTGACCCGTTTGACCGGTTTGACTTGAGTTGACTTGAACAATGCCAGCTGTATGCCAAGCTCCACAAGAAACATCAATCACTCTCAACCCATTTAAAGACTCGACCAATTTAGGGCATTTAATATTGCATCGATTTCCATGCCCTAATGCGCCAAACGTACCGTCGCCAAAAGTGTACAGCTGTCCATTTGCTGTGATAAATGCAGTGTGCCACGTACCGCAAGAAACGGTACGGATCGTCAAATCCATCGTACCGGTGACCCGTTTCGGCATCCAATGACCCGTTTCGGTTCCCCATGTGTACAGCTCGCCAGAGTTGGTCACAACGCAAGTGTGAAACTCGCCGCAAGAGATCTTTTCAAACGGGTCATAATGACCCGTTACAGACTCGACCACATGGGGCCGGTTTGACTCGGTCAAAGAACCAATAAATTTCTCGCCCCATGTGAAAATCTCACTGTTTTTGGATAAGACCGCCAGGTGGCGGGCCCCACATGAGATGGCTTGCGCATCAAGAAATGATAAATCGGTTTGTAAAACTGTCGGTGTGAGAATTTCACTTTGGCCCTTGTTATTATTAATATTATTTTCGCCCCAAATGAATATTTCATTAAATGTATCGAATTCGTCTTGGCTTGAGGTGCTTGGCGCGCTGGACGAAATGCTAACCCTAAAAATTTCCGATTTATTGTTCATAGTTGAAGGGGAATTATTTGCATGTGAGGTTTTTTGGGGCGAATTATTATTTTGAAGGGGCAAAATCATAAATTCGTCAGGAGATGTTAGGGGCGAATTGGTTATGAAACTGTCGCTTGAAGTTTTTGAAATTAAATCTCCTGTATCCTGTAAATAATGTGTAAAAATAAAAAATAAATAAAAAAAAAAGATTTTATAGCTTTTTTTTTTCATTTTTTTTCTTGGTTTTTTGTTATCTAAATGTAAAATTGGTGGTCAATCATTCTTAATTACAGAAATATATTACACTGGTGCCAACAAAATTGCAGACTGGATAAGAAATTTCGTTGATTAACAGAAAATAAATATGAAATATCAATCCTTCATTCAAGTTTCTTAGATATTGGAATAAATTTTCAAAAATGAAAAATGTACCTCAAAATAAATTCCGTTGATTTGTGAATCAATTTTCTCACGCCCACATTTATCAGAAGAACTTAGCTCGCTTAGTTCTGAAAGCCACAGCTCTGCATTAGCTTTTCGTGCCTATTCATACCAAAAAAATATAATCAAATTCAAACAATTTACAAAGTATTTCTTTCAGAAAAAGAAATAATTTGCATAGTAAGTAAGAATCAGGATCATTCAGAACGAAAAAACTGAAATTACTAAGAAAATAAGCTAACGATGAAGGAAAATGTTAATTACAGGATCAATATCTAGCTGGGCGACGAGATCTCCCATTCCATCCTTCGCCCCTTCATAGATTCATCAATTCCAAAGGAAAAATGTCTGAAAATGCTGAAACGGAATCCAATCGCAAGGATAAATGTCTGAAAATGCGGAAACGGAATCCAATCGAAAGGAAAAATGTCTGAACGAAGGGAGGATTTGAGCTGCTGAGTTCGCCGGCGGCGATCGGAGGAGGAAGAATGGAGAGCGTTTGACGGCGGAGTATCCGACTGGAGTAGTCAGTGAGTTTCGTAGGAAAGAGAATATATAAATGAACCTGGTCTAATGCGCCGAGGATTTGATAAGATGAGACTGATGTCTGGATTTAATGCACCGGGCGCAGGAGTGAGTTTGCGTAACAGAAAGCATGGACGTGGAAATTGGAGCTGATGTTATACGTACAGAGTATTTGTACTGACTTTTACTATTGACAGGTGGATATTTTTAAGTGGGTGAGATAATTTAGTTCGAGTCAGCAATGGGGATTTGAGTAGAAATTAGTAGAGTTTGTGGGTGGGGTACTGTTTGGGGGACATAAATTCGTCTGTCCCAAGATGGCTATTATTATATGGATAATTGGTACGATTACATGTGAAATGTCCCCTAACATTAACATGACTTGTTTTAAAACTTCTTAGTTTAATATTTAATTTTATAACTGAGATTCACAAACCTGCCGAACTTCTTCGTTGGACGACGAGCAAATATTATAAGAGATATTAATTGGAATAATTCTAGCTTGATAAAATTATATACAATACAAGCAAGACCCTAATACTTATCTACATTGTCAGCTCAGCCAACAACACCACATGTGTGTTGGTCAGCTCATTCATTTTTTTTTTCCGATTATTAGCCCGTAGACACTCAATCCCTACATATTTATACCCCCGTGTGTCGAACCCATGTCCTCAAAGAGAGAGAGGCTAATGCTTATACCAACTGCGCCAACAGTGGTTGGCAATCAGCTTATTCATTCATCATAACAAACTTTAACTCATTTCCTAATTACAAATCTAATTGCAAAGCAACACCTCAAATACAAACAATGAATGGAGTTCTCCATTTTGAATCACTCTAACTTTGTACACAAGATCATATCATATCAACCAAACGTGCACATGTCCTAACGAGTATTACTTGCAAAGGAGATATTATATTAGAGATTTTATGTATTTTCTAAATGTTTGAAAACAACAAGTGATTATCAATGATAATATTTACACATAGAACTAAGTTTTTATTTCCAGAGAATCTTGCTTGTTAGTACCAAAACATCGAGAAAATTCTATTATATATTGATTTATTAAAAATTTGAGTCAAATTTCACTACATAATTTACAGCTTCTCGTATATTTTATAATTATGTATTATTTACTTTCATTATTCTCATTTATATAATTTTGACTGAATAATTAAAAACATTAATTTACTTAATAATTCACATCTTATTATTTATTTTCACAATTATGTATAATTTACTTTTTAATCTTACATTTGGTATGTATAACTTGAGTGCTTATTATTTACTTTCTAATCTTACATTTGGTATGTATAATTTACAACTTCTCATATATTTTATAACTATGCATTATTTACTTTTATTATTATTATTATTATTATTATTATTATTTATATGATTGTGACTGAATAATTAAAACATTAATTTACTTAATAATTCACATCTTATTATTTATTTTCACAACTATGTATTATTTACTTTTTAATCTTACATTCGGTATGTATAACCTGAGTACTTGTAGCTCTTGCATTAGAGAAGTGAATCCAAGACAAAGAATCCCTGGAAGACCGGCGGTACGGTGTCACCGCCAGCACACGCGAAGCAAGCTTCCAAGCAGACCGCACGCCCGGTGTTTTGTCGCCATCTCAGCCACTTGTGTCGCCACGTAAGCGGATCAGTTTAAATACTGTTTGTTCCTCCTGCCTTACTTTAAGCTGACTTGACGTTTTACAGCTTCTAGAAGGCAAACTATTCCAGATAATTTCTTATTTTTTTCTTTTCTGGAGAGCATTTTTTTTTGTTTTAAGAAACTAAATGATTAAATTAATGAATGTATGTGCAGGAAAAAATCTAAAAATAAAGTTTCCGTATAAAAAAAAGTAATGACTAACATAAACCAGAATCTATTCTTTTTAGGCCCAAACATAGCTAGAGGGGCTTAAACCAGAATCTATTTAAAAGGGCCCAATAATATCAATGTAACTAAAAAAATGAGTTTAATGTTTTTGAATTGGAGACCAAAATGAACAAAAAAATAAAAAAGTTACTACAAATTGAAGATTACAAATAATACTTCAAAAGAGTTCAAATATTATTCCTAATCAACAAAATGAAATAAAAAATACTAAGCTACGTCTAATTTGAATTAGCTTTCCAAATGGTCGTACAAATAAGACTCATGACTGATTTTGCTAGGACCGGAAAAGATGGAGAAGGATCGCTACGTCACAGGATGGGTGGGTAACGAGCAATACTACTAAAACACGGTTTAAATTTTAACTCATTGTTCAAAGTTCGTGCTAAACAATCATGATCGAATTCGGACTTAAAAAGTCGTGCTCAAAATAATTGCTAAAAACCATTAATTGCAAATTCGTGCTTTAAGACCAAATTACGATAAAAAATCGAGCTCTTGAGTCTTGAGTAAAATATATTTGACTCGGCTACAATCAAATTCTATTTTTGAAATTACCTTACTCAAAATATCAAAAATGTGAACATACATGATCAAAATATTTAACAGCAACCCAACCGAATTTATAATGTAAATATTACAACTGAATGAATGCTTAAAGAAATAAACATTTTGCACTATAGACTTTCTCGAGCCGTCTTCAGGTTTTATGGTCGTGTTGTATAGTATTTTTGCTTTCTCTATAAAATTTGAGGATAATAAATAGTAAAAAAAATTGAAACGACTGATACTCAAAATAGTGTTCATTACAAATTATATGATAAATTGGTTAGTTCTATCATCAAAATATCTAAAATATCTTTGTACTTATTCGCTTTCTTTTTCCTTTCGCAGATACAAAAATCACATGAATAAAACTTTGAATAGTCCTTGACAACCTACTATTAAGAAAAAGAAATGTTGTTATAAAAATATTACTTTTTGTGAAACACATCAATCATCACGTCACTTTGCATAAAAATTTAGAAAGGAATCAACTTCACGATTCATCCCCACTTCCAATGAGGTCAGCAGAAGCATGAGCTTATCTGCTTGGAAGTCCTCTTTATGCCCTAAAATAAGAAGGAAAAAAAAGGAAACTTGATCTCGTGTTGCATTCTTTCTTGGTGTTACTTTTTTTGGTTATATTATCAGCTAGTTGAGAAATTGAACACAAATGGTATTTAGGTGGTGTTTTAACTAGCAGTGAGAATCATTTTTCTTTATTTAAATAGATGATATTGTAAGGAATAATTGCAACAACGACAACAGATTTGAACAATTCATTAGAAGTTTCATAAGAAATTGTACAAGACCAAGTTGAATAAAAGTTAATTTGATAACTCACATCACACATTGATATTTTTTTTTTGTATTTCCACTAAAAGTATGAGGATTAAAGAATGGTTGCAACTGTTTGTACAAATTTATAACACAACTAATGCAACAGAAGACTTAAAATAGAGAGGTATGAAGAGATATGCAACAGATGGCAAAAGTTTTCTATACTGCTACATGTTGTCACGAAAATCAGTGCAATCTTTTGGGGATTTATTTTTAAAAATAACTTTATAAAGATTGAAAAAATAATATTTTTTAGTGGATGCGTTTAATGACTATTGCAAAAGTAAAACTTTCATCAGAAGTGTTCCAAACTTTTGGAAGCTCAAAATTATATTTCAAACTATAATACTTTGATGTCAAATTGGAAAAAATCAAACTATATGAGTTTGAAAAAAAAAAAAAAGATAATTTTGAACTTATGAAGTCATGTCTTTGACAAGTTGCGATGAGTGAAATGCTTTATTTAATATTTTTTAATAAATGTTTAATTTATCATACCATCATACCAAGTGCTTATAGTATATTCAATTTACTTTTTACGACGTCGATATATATTTACTTATATAGTTATCAAAGTTAGTTCAACGACCTGAAGAATCGTTCAAAATGAGTTTTTTTTTTCTTTTATATTGTTATTTTTTGTAGACCCATTTCATATAATATTTATTAGTTTGTAAGGATTATTATTGATCATTTACATTTTTATCTTTTATCATAATTAAATAATGATTAACAAATTATATAAAAAAGAAGAAACTAGTAAATAACTTTGATAACACTAACTAATCACTCATCCATAGTATCAATTTCTTTTGTTATAGTCAAAGATTATGTTCTTAATTATCCTATATAAATTTAGCGCCATATCATCTGCACAATATTGTGTTGCCATATTTTTGCACCCCAACAAATTTGTTTATCAAATAAAGGGTATCCATCAACCCAAAATATTTTATAAGAATTATGACATGGACTCCTTAAAGCTTGATCAATTGTATGTATGTATGTGTAAGAACTAAGAAGTCTTTTTGGAGTACTTTTTTTATATGTAACCCTCTCCTTTTAGCAATTTGTAAAAATAATAGGAAATTAATTTGTTTGTAAATTCTTTTTACCCACTTAGTTGGCACTAATGCAAAATTAACTCTCATTAGGTGAGAATATTTTTTACCCACTTTATTGGCACTAGTATAAAGTTAACTTTGTCAAGTGAGAACTAGTAGAAAAAAAAAATTATTTAAAAAAAAGGAAACATTTAATCACGATAGTTAAATCACTCTTATATCACTTTTGTTAACAACCAACTTTTCACTAGTCGTTAAGTTATATATACTGTTTTTTTATTCCATGTATTGTTTCATAATATATTGTTTTGTATGTTTTATATACTATGTTTTTCATGTATATAATGTTTTCAAAATATATATTGTCATATAATATTTTTTTTCTATTCTATATATTATTTCACTATGTTGGATAAACAGTTGTGCGCTAATTTTTTGTGCTAATGACAATACAATAGATAAAAAGTCAATTGTTGCATATAAGAAAAAGTCTATTGTTCAAACATTAATATATTTTTGTAAATTATAGAAAAGAGGGTCATATTTGAAAAAGTACCCCTCTTTTTCTCTAGAATTAACTTTCATTGGATAAACATGCCAAAAAAAGAATCATCCTTTAGTGCCTCCTCTTTTTTGTTTAATAAGATTCCACTTTCCAACCTCCTCCACTTTTGATTCCATGGTCATCACACATAAGGATAGAGCTTAATAAAAACTCGATATATTAGTAGTATTTTAATGAATTTTTTTTAAATACTTGATTTTGTCCTTTTAAAATTTTTGTATAGTATTAATTAGTAAAAAAAATTCTTTTGGTCCTCCCAATAAACCCAGCCAAGTTCTGTTCCTGATCACACATATAATGGATATTTTTATTATCTTGTAAAAGAAATAACAAAAATAATCGTCTTTTATACTATTTGTAAAATAAGACATCCAATTAACATTTCAATATATATGTACAAGTATACTTGTTATTTTTATTTATTTCAAGTATAATTTGCAAACACTTTCCACGTAACATTTCATTTTCAAAGAAAATAGTCAATATGAAAGGGGTTTTTAGTCAATTTGTTGAGATGCCGTACTTCTTTGATTTCAGATTCAATAGAAAAAAAAACTATTTTCTTAATTCATCCTTATATCTACATTTAGATGCAATTAGTTTCATGGTCTAATAATAAAGTATCTTACTTAAGATAAGAAATCATAACTTCAAACCACACATGAACAATTAAACAATTTTTCTTTCTTTTTCTTACAAAAACAATCCTTACTTGAGCACTTCAAAAAAAGAATTTATACTTGAATTATAAGTTTTTTTGCAAATATTTTACTCTTTTGTTATCTCTTTCTTTCTTCCACATGACACATCTGTTAATGAACACCACCAATGAGAAATAAAAAGAACAGAAATTTCTCATGTAGTTCATTAAAATAAATATTTGATGTCAAACTTTTGATAGAAGGGAGCGGATGATTAAGTGGATAATTTGGTAATTTTCTCCATTTTCGTGTGATTCCTAATGGTATTGCAACTTGTCCCTTTTTGGGCCTAGTTAGAAATGGTATTAGACAAGGAATAATTTAGTAGCTCAAAATGATCACATAAGTCGTTCTATTTATGTTTTTCTAATGATTGTGGTTCTATATATGTATTAGTACCTAATTGTCATAAATATTTTTTTAATGTACTTATAAAGATTTTACTGATGTTTAGTTAATATTGTATTGTGACTAATGGTCTGATAAAGATTTTAACATTGGAGAATCCGTCTCGCCATCTTTCACTCAAAAATTTAACCTTTTGTTTTTGAGAATTTAAAAATTTTGTGGCGCTTTTATTTTCCATAGCCTGTGCCACGTAATTAACTTTTAGTTTCGGCGCAGAGACGATATGCCGAATTTATAGTGAATTCTTGTAAGTTCAATGGCTTTCACGAAACGGTGTTATATCCATCTAATAATTTTAGCGAGCATCAAGACGGTTCTATCTCAAGCAAAATTGTTTTATGGTTTCCAATTCATCACATATGAAAGAGAAAAGCTCTCTGTATATGTGAGCCATAATACATTATTCCCAATGCATGTGCCACAAAAACACATTTTTCGCATTATTTACCTGAAACCGAAACCTCATGTTCGTTAAAAAAAGTCTTTTTGCTATAGTGCGCCCAAGGAAAGCTACGAACCATTACAAATTTTATTCGGTAATAGAATCTAGGAGAATTCCGGGTTGAAGAAATCAACAACTTCATTGAATAAATTTTGCCTTGCCGCCAAACCTTTCCATAACCACTTCAAGAGTATAGAATCGTCGATGAATGACTATTTAGTCTAGATCATCACCCTCCTTCTACAAACATGTCGCGTCTCAATTAAATAGTGCCAAACCCTTCCTTTCTCTGCCGGTTCTCTTCCAAGAGGAAGCATTTTCTTAATTTGGTCACCCATTATATAAACGAAATCGGTAATTTATTATAGGAAATATTTAGTCAAAAAATGTATTGCTCAAGAGTCAAGATTTAAAGACATATAAATTAGCATTTAGAAAAGAAAAAGTGCATGATTGAATTCTGATATATGAGATTATGAAGAGAAGTAATATAACAACTTTCAAGATCAATAATTGAGATAAATAAAATAAGACTTTCACCTAAATGCGCACATAGTCTTTGTATTTTTCTTTAGTTGTAGTTGACCTAACCTTTTGGTCTTTGTATTTTATTATAATTATAATTTAGTCCCTTGTATTATTAATTTTCACATTCAAAATTTTAAATTCCTCTACTCTATAATATAAACATTGTAACATTTTCTATACCGAAAACCCGCTGATGTTGTTACTATATACATAAGATGTTCAATTTAAAAGAAAGAAAATATGCAAAACTAAGAACAAAATACATTGAGAAAAGTCTATTTTTGCCCCCTCAACTATTAAACTAGTTCATTTTTGATCCCTCAACTTTGTATTAGTCTAATTTTAGTCCCTTAATTATTCAATAAGTGCATTTTTGATCCTTCCATCCATTAACTGCTTATGTGTCAGTTAAATTTGACACTTAAGCAATGACATGGCATTAATAACGTGACAAATATTTAAAAAAAAATAAAAAATTCATTAATTCCCCTTTTTCTTAAAACATTATTTTTATTAACAAATGTATATTTTTTATGCATGTTTATTTGTTAAATAAAAGTTAACACGTTATTGCGTATGTGTTAATAATATATGCCATGTCATTGCTTACGTGTCATATTTAACGGACACGTAAGCACTTAACGGATTGAAGGACCAAAAATCTACCTATTAAATAGTTGAGGGGCTAAAATTGCACCAATAAAAAGTTGAGGGACTAAAAATGAGCTAATTCAATAGTTGAGGGGGCAAAATTGGACTTTTCTCAAATACATCATTTTTCCTTTACACATAAGAATTAAGAATAATAATACTATATATAAAATAAATTAAGTTGCAATATAAATAAAGAAAAAACATTCGCATCACCCGCTTAAACATCACTATATAATATTATTATTTATTTTCAATTGTTCATTATATTTTTATATAAAAATAGTTACAAAAATAATATTTTTTATATATCAATATATCATTTTATACGTTCGTTCTATTTTTTTTAAATTATGTTATATCTTTCTGAATTTTTTTTAAGTATGATGTCCCATAATTAAATTACCGGGACTAATATCCATTTTTATTCTTTAATTCTCACATATATATTATGCATCCCCATCTTGTCCCCCAAACATTCTCATCACTCTTCTCTATCTACAATCCCTTACAATAAAATGACGCTTCTACCCTTATCCAAATCCGCTTATTACCTCTCTTTCCTTTCTTTCTTTCTTTCTCTCTTTGTAATAATAAATTATGGACACCTTCATCGATCGATTTGAATAGGATTCGATGGAAGCAGGTGGCGGAGGAGGAGGAGAGGAGGCGGAGGGCATGGGCGAGAGCAACTCTCCGCCCAGGGCTATTCCTGCCGGAGGCGGAGCAGCAGCGCCGGCCGGAGGGGGACTGAGTGCGGCGGGAATGGCGGCGGCCGTGTTCGAGAAGCTGTTGGCGGATGGGAACGACGAGGCGGTGTCCAACCCGGATTTCAAGGGTTTGCTTGATTCTCACTTCATGAGACTGCCTCACAGGTGAGTGTGATTTTGGGTATGGATTTGGGTTTAGGTTTAGAGATGGATGAATTGATTGATTTGGAGCGTGTTGAGTGGTTTATATGTTGTTTGGGTTGAACAATGGTGATTTGGGGATTGAAAGAGAGGTTCTTTAACTTGCACAGCAAGAAATGTTAAACCGAAAATTTCGACCAGTAACAGTATAACACAGTTACTTCAAGCTGTTCAATACCAAATCCGATTCTTTTTTTTTTGGTTTTAGTGTTTTTTTCTTGTCTGAATGTAGATCTATGATCGAATTCATTGCTAACAAACAACTTTTAAGACCAATTTTCATGCATTTTTATTTTAATTTAATTTTAATTTTTGAGCAGTTATTTATTAGATGTGAATGTGGAAAGGGCAGAAGAAGTGTTGATGCACCAGAAAATATTAGCTGAAGCTCGAGACCCTGAAAAGCGCCCTGCCTTTCGCGTCCGTTTTGTTAAGGTATTTAATTTCATTTTTTTTTCATTATTATTTCATATTTCTCTTTATGTATAACTCAAATTATGGTTCTAATTTTTTATAAACTTTGTATTTTTGTGTTCAATTGAGTTTTTCTCTTTGAATTTTGACTGAAACTGAAAGACTTGCTCTAGATTAATGCGTAGTTATTTTTACCAAACAGTATTTTGAATGTAAATAAATGACTCTTTAAGTTTTTTTTATTTATTATATTTTTACAGCTTGAAAATGTGAAGTTGGAATTGACATCTGATTCTGAAGAAATTGAAGATGGAACTGAGGTTGCTGATGCTCTTTCTGCTCGGTATTATTAAATATTGAATCCAATTTTATAAATTAAAATATTCTTTTAAAATGTTCAATTTTATGTTTTGTTACTCTAAAGAACTGTTAATAAATTTATTTTTAAATTCTTTTTCCTTGATTCTTGTGTAGGCATGAAGTGGAGTATATAAACATTCATGAGATAATCTTTTCTACAACCGACAAGCCGAAACTTCTCGCTCAGGTTTGTTACATATTATTGTACCAGTTGAAATAACGTCTTAAAATACCTAAAATTATATTTTATAGAAATCTTTATTTTTATTTTTATTTTTTTTCCGTTTTGAGCTTAGTTATCAGCATTGCTATCAGACATAGGATTGAATATAAGAGAAGCTCATGTTTTTTCCACTACAGACGGATATTCTCTCGACGTTTTTGTTGTTGACGGTTGGGCTGTTGAGGTAAATAATTTTTTTCACCCTAAATTTTAAATTTCAATTTCAAAATTTAATATTTAAATTCAAATTCGAACATTATTTTTGTTTAATTCTAGAGACCTAAATAGATAAATTCATTGGAATTATTAAGAGTGTGTTCTGGCTGAGAAATAAAATCCAAAATGAGAAAATTTTACTAGAATTTGTAGAATTCCACCTCATTATTGCCAATTTAAAAAGTTAGGGTTTGATGAGGTATAGGAAGGTTTAGGCTTTAGGAATAAAAAAATAAAGGGGGCAAAATGATTTCATCATTTAAATGGCAGGTTACATAATGGTTACATATATGTATATATATATAATAATAGGATACAGATGGCTTGCATAAGGCGCTTGAGGCCTCCATTATTCGAAATGAGGTACTTCATTTTCACCCTTTTTCTTTCCCCTGAAATATAAATATTTTCTTATTTAAAAATATAAATATTTATTTATATTTGAATATTGATTAATGGGAAATATTTAGGGTTCTTGGTCGGGCTCCTCTCACTCTTCAGCGACGGAAAGATTGCTGTCTTTACAACCGAAAAATGGAGGGGCAGAATGGGAAATTGACAAAAGGTTTTTAAAAATGGGGGATAAAATCGCTTCTGGATCTTGCGGCGACTTGTAAGTTTTTTATATATTATTCATAAATTTGTGAAAAAAGCCCCTGAATTATGCCTAAATCGCAAAATGCCTCTCTGTTGTTGGAAATTGTGAAAATAATTACTGTTTGTTAAGATCTAGCATTGTCGTCTTAATCATCCTGATTAAAATTTGTTCGAATGAACTTAATTTTATTTATTTGTTTGTTTGTTTGTTCTAATCATTCTGATTAATTTATTTTTGTTTTTTTTTGTTGATGAATTGTGTCTTGAGTGAGGAAGATAACTTTGCCTCAGAGCTTGTCATAAAATAATTAAATATGACCTTAATATTTTCGTTTTTAATTTTTAGGTTAAAAACCATATTTCAATATGTTATGTTTTTGGTTGAATTGAAAATTTATATTTTTTGTGGGTTTATTTGTAAAAGGCACCGTGGTAACTATTTCGGAGAGGAAGTAGCGATTAAGATTCTCAGATCGGAGCATCTGAATGAGAATCTTTGGGGAGAATTTATTCAAGAAGTAAATATTTTGAGGTATCTCATTATATTAAAATGTTATTTTGTTGAAAAATAAAAAATATAGTTTATTTTTTAATTTTTTTAAATTTTGAATAGGGAGGTTCAAAACAAAAATGTCGTTCGGTTTATTGGCGCATGCACAAAGCCTCCCCAATATTCTATCATAACAGGTATAACAATAATAATAGTAATAATAATAAAATTAATAATAATAATTATTATTAATATTATTATTATCCAGTGAGCAAATGATTCATATATAATAAAAAATAAAGAAAAAAAATACATTTGAATAAAACTTATATTGCAAGGTTCTTACCAATATAATACCTCTGAAGTCTTTTATTAATATTCTTGTTATGTATATTTTTTTCTGTCAGAATACATGTCAGGAGGGAATTTAAACAATTATTTGCATAAGAAAAATAGCACGTTAATAATAATAATAAGTTTATTATGTTAGATAATTTCAATAGGGACGACCCGTGAGCCAATAATTCACCTATAATATAAAATAAAGATAAAATATCTCACCAATAATAAATAATTTAATATTATTTTTTCCCATTTCTTTATTTTCTATCAGAACACATGTCAGGAGGCAATTTATACGACTACTTGCACAAGAAGAACAACATAATGGAATTACCTAAATTAGTAAAATTCGCTCTGAACGTGTGTAAAGGCATGGAATATCTCCACCAAAATAGTATAATTCATCGGGATCTTAAGTCCGCAATCTCCTCATAGACAAAGACCATGTATGCATGAAATTGTATATTTTGTATTTATTGCAAAAAACAATCAATAAATACAAATAAAATAAATACAATATTCATATCTTACATGGACTTTGTCCATGAGAAGATTGGCCGATTTGAGGTCCTGATGAATTATACTATTCTGGCTGCACATGCCCAGAGCGAATTTTACTAATTTTGGTAGTTCCATCATGTTGTTCTTCTTGTGCAAGTGGTCGTATAATAAAAGAAATAATAATAACAACAATAATAATATTAGTAAATAATTTTTTAATTTTTTTCTGTTATTTTCTGTAGAGTACATGTCGGGCGGGAATTTATACGACTACTTGCACAAGAAGAACATAATGGAATTACCTAAATTAGTAAAATTCGCTCTGGACGTGTGTAAAGGCATGGAATACCTCCATCAGAACAGTATAATTCATTTGGGATCTCAAATCCGCCAATCTCCTCATGGTCAAAGATCATGTATGCATGAAATTTTATAATTTGTTTATTGTACAAATAAAAAATACAATTTCATGCATACATGGTCTTTGTCCGTGAGAAGATTGGCTGATTTGAGGTCGCTGTGAATTATACCTTTCTGAGTCCAGAACGAATTTTACTAATTTTAGTAGTTCCATTATGTTATTCTTATTGTGCAAGCGGTTATATAATAATAATAATAATAATAATAATAATAATAATAATAATAATAATAATAATAATAATAATAATAAGTTTCTTTTGTTAAAAAATTAAATATAGATGATATAGTTCCGCGAGCCAATCATTCTTATCATACATAACAACTTATGCTGAAAATTAAAAAAAAACAAAAATAATATTTTTGATTTTTTCATTAATTTTTTTTCCTATTTTTTGTGTAGAGTACATGTCGGGCGGGAATTTATACGACTACTTACACAAGAAGAACAACATAATGGACTTACCAAAATTAGTAAAATTCGCTCTGGACGTGTGTAAAGGCATGGAATATCTCCACCAAAATGGTATAATTCATCGGGATCTCAAATCGGCCAATCTCCTCATGGACAAAGACCATGTATGTGTATGAACATTGTTTATTTATATTTGCAAAAATACCCCTCACTTCTCCATATTTGCAAAAACCACCTTGTTTCTAAGGTTTGCACAAAAAATAGAAAGCGTCTCTTTTGGCCTTGAAAAGGACCTGAAATTATATCTTTGAATGTCAAAATAGCACTATTCATTGTGACCTTAAAACCGTCAATCTTCTCATTGGACAAAGAAGACCATTTATGATGTGAATATTATTTTTTTAATAATAATAGGCAATAAAAGTGGCGGATTTTGGGGTGGCTAGATTCCAAAACCAAGGCGGAGTTATGACTGCTGAAACCGGCACTTACAGATGGATGGCTCCTGAGGTAACAAATTAATTAATTAAATATAAAATGTATTTTTTTAATTTTATATAATTTTGGACTAATTTCACAAATTTGTTTACCCCTGAAGTTATGTGAATGAGGCTTTTATGACGTGTGTTGATTCGTTGTTTGTTCATGTTTAAAAATGCGTTTATTGTTGTAGGTTATAAATCATTTACCGTACGATCAGAAAGCGGATATTTTCAGTTTCGCCATTGTTTTGTGGGAGCTTGTTACTTCCAAGGTTCTCTCTCTCTCTCTCTCTCTCTCTCAAAGAAATCCAAACTAAATCTCTTTCTCTCTCCAAGATAGATTCCAACTAAATCTCTCTTTCTCTAAGAAAAATTCTAACTAAAGCTCTCTCTCTAAGATAAATTTTAACTAAATCTCTCTCTCTCTCTCTAAAGATAAACCTAGCTAAAAGCTCTTTCTTTCTCTCTCTAAGATAAACCTAGCTAAAAGCTCTTTCTTTATCTCTCTAAGATAAATTCTAACCAAACCTCTCTCTCTCTTTCTCTCTCTAATATCTAACTGAAGCTATATAATGCAGATCCCTTATGATACCATGACACCATTACAAGCTGCCTTAGGAGTGAGACAAGTGAGCCTTTCACAGCCATTCCTAATAAACCAAAATACAAACTATACATACATTTATTTCATTAATCAAGTTCCTAATCTTATTAATTAATTATTTTATTAGGGATTGAGGCCAATAATTCCGGAAAATACGCACCCAAAATTGTCGGAATTAATGCAAAGATGTTGGGATTCTTCCCCTTCTAAAAGACCCTCATTTTCGGATCTTATTTCTGAATTACAAGAACTACTCGATCAAATTCAGGTACTTTTTTATTTGTTTTCTCATTTTAGGGTTTGCGTAAATGGTGTCCAAACTGAAAATAATGAAAATATAAATTGCCCACAAGATGCTTTTTGCATTTTTAAAAGGTTACATATGAGTTTTGGAAGGGTAAATTTGATTTTTACATTTTTAAAAGACCCTCATTTTTGGAACTTATTTCTGAACTAGAAATTCTCGATCAAATTCAGGTACTTTTTTTTTTGAAAATTTTCTCATTTTAAGGTTTGCTTAAATGGTGTCAAAAAAATAATATAAATTACCTACAAGATGTTTGTGTATTTTTGACCGGTAAATATGATATATTTTGGATATTGGAAGGATAAAAGTTGATATTTTTGCATTTTTTAAAGGGATAAATATGATTTATTTTGAGGTTTGGAAGGGTATATTTGATATTTACAATTTTAGAGGAGAGATGATTTATTTTTGGAAGGGTAAATTTAATATTAGAAGGGCAAATGTGATATTTTGAAAGTTTGGAAGGCAAAATATGAAAATTTTCTCTTTTTTTATTTATTTCAGGAAAGAGGGGAATCGAGTCAATCATCACAAGGAAACGATTGGCAAAACTCAGAAAAACCCTAAACCCTGTTTTTGTCCAAAACCACTGAGCTTATAGTGTACTAAATCATAATAATTTCCATTCCCATTATTTTTTCCTAATTTTTATCTCAATAACTTTTTTTGTTTGTATTTTCTTTTTACGAAATAGAGCAAGTAATTAAATCCTTTATATGCCCGAATATTTGAAGAGGGTTTGTTTGGGTTGGTGTATTTACTATGAGTAAATATTTACTTAGAGGCCCTTTGATTAAAGGGATTTTGTTTTTTACTCATGGTAAGAATTGTAGAGCTAGGTGGTGGAAAAAATGGAAATTAATGTTGTAATTCTATAATTAGTGTTCTTGTGCATGAGTGGTTTATTACCGTCGAGTTTGTATACTTGTAATTTTGCAAAGTTCAAACTTTGATGGTTTGTTATAAATTATAATTTCTCTTTTGTCATAAGCTCTGTTTTCTAAGCTCACATATTGAGACTATTTTAACCCTCCAATATACCCCAAAAATACTACATATTGTCATGTTTGAGATCGAGTAATATAAAATCATGGAAATATCTTCCGTATCTATATATGTCTATCGATGTGTGATTGTACAAATGTGGGTCTATCGGTATCTATATATGTCTATCTCTATTTAATTGTGTGTGGGTGTTTTATTTAATTAAGTATGCCACAATTATTGTCAGAAAAAAACCAAACAGAGCAACAATTTACAGAGAAGTTCATTGTTCAAAATAAAAGGAATATATAAAATAGGCAAGATCAAGTGAACAACACATAAGATTTATTCTCACAAAGATGCTTTAAACAAATCAACAGGAAGCAACACATTATACAACAAGGAAACGGCAACACTGCCAACCTTACTACAGGCTCTGGCTTAATCAACTAACAAACTTACATTATTACTTACTACAACAAACCTTACAACTAAACATCACATTACTGAGAAACAGAAGCTAGGAAATTAACTTAACATGGTCATGATTGATACGCCGTAACTTAATGATGAAGTACAAACTAAGCATAAATTGGAGGAGGTGGCGAGTTAGGTTTGTGATATGTAGGGGGAGAGTTATACATCGGTGGTGGTTTATTATAGTAGAAAGGTGGTGGTGAATGAGGTTTATAATATGTAGGGGGAGAGTTGTATATTGGAGGGTTATTATAGTAAAAAGGAGGAGGTGGTGAGTTAGGTTTATTGTATGTAGGGGGAGAATTATATGGTGGTTTATTATAGTCAAAAGGAGGAGGTGCCGATTTAGGTTTATTATATGTGGGGGGAGAATTATATGGTGGCTTATTGTAGTAAAAAGGAGGAGGGGGTGATTTAGGTTTATAATATGTAGGGGGAGAATAATATGGTGGTTTATTGTAAGAGTGAGGTGGCGCATTGTTATGATGGTTTGGTGGTTTGTAACAAGGAGTTGGAGGTGTCACATAATTGTGAGAACCGCCACGGTAATGTGGTGTTTTGTGGTGATGATGATGATGGTGATGGTGGTGAGGGTTTTTGTAGGGTTTTGGGGGTGAGAAAGGGGTGTAAGGATAGTTATTTGTGGTCTCAAGAGACAAGGCTAGGGGAAAGAGAACTAGTAGGAAAAAAGAGATGGTGAGAAATGCCATATTGAGAGGTAAGGATTCCTCTTTGATGTACTTGGTCATTTTTTGTAGTATGTTTTGTGAGGTGTTGTGAGAGTGAGGGGTCTTGGTTGCTTTATATAGAAGTGAGGAGTTTGAATAGGCTCTATGTGAAGCTAAATGGCTCATTTACTCATTATCTTGAGCTTGTCTATTTTAAGTCTTTCCTTTTTTTTGTGTACTAACGAAATAGGTAACATAAATACTTGAGAGGTAAGAAGATATGCTGGTACGAACATATATTGCGTAAGTAGATATATTGCATAACTAAAAATTATCCAAAAAATATATATATGAATAATTAAATATGTATACAGCTATTTTGACTGGTTAGCATTTCCATGTCAACTATCTCATATATTGGGGATGCTAAGGATTTTTAGAGGTTCAAATATATCACTTGTTAGGATCATATGAAATGGATGATTATGGATGTGCAAAACTATTTCATGTAAAAGATGAAGATTGTATATAAATATAATATGGTGATGTATAGATAATGTTTAAGCGGGTGATGCGAATGTTTTTTCTGTGAAAATAGTGTCGGACATTATGTTATCTCTCTTCCCAATTTAAAATGGTAATTTCTCATTATTCCATTACTTATCTGCATCAGTGAATACACTTTGAATAAATTGAAAAATAACTGACTAGTCCTTATTCTACAATTCCATTAATCTACATGCTATTGAATGTAGACCGTAAAAGCATTCCGTAGTAAACACAAGACGATAAATTATCGGATATAGTGGGGGCTATTATAGGGCCAACTAACTTAATTTGATCAAAAAGTCCTACAAACTTAATCCAGATTAGCATGCCAATCATACAATATTAATTCCTCCATCCAAAGCACTATAAAGTGTCAAGCTAATAGCTTCTCGTAAATCGTGACATCTATTGTTAATTTCACCTAATCAATATAGAAATTCCAACTTTATTCTTACTAAGATATAATTCGAGACACAATCATTGAACGCACTTGCTCATATCACAATGCTAATTATCTTCACCTAATCAAGTCTTTAAGTCTAGTGAATTCTTCTAACATAGAGAGGCCGTGCTAAGCCTAATCCATAGCATTACAATTGTTAGCTTAGTCAAAGCATGTGCATCTTTTTGAAAGAGCAATTAGATTAATTTTATAAAAAGTATGACTTAAAACATTTTGTTCTCTTCTTTTAGTTCTCTTTAAAGAAAGCTAGCAATTAATTTTCATCAGTGTTCTAAAAATCGCGAAAAGCTAGCAATTAATTTTCATTTTCATATAAACTTATAGTATAATATTGAGCCAAGGTTCCCATAGTGATTATATCATATCTGTATCTTCGTTTTTTTGCTGGATACAAACCAGGTTTCGGGTAAATCTTGAGCCAGATATAGTTTGGATATGAAACGGATTTTCAGATTATCACAAATGTGGAGTATAGTGTCAAGGAGTCTACTTTATATGATGTTTCTTGGATTCTTAAATTATATGATTCTTAATTTCATGGATAATTAAAATTATTGGATCCTTAACTTAATAATAGGTTCACAAATAAATCATACTTGACAATTTTGGTTCATGAACAAATACTCATATCTGACCATTACCCAAATTCAAATATTAGCCCGATATGATACTATATGGATATTTTTCGAATACAATTCATATACAATCCATTTACACTCTTCATTGATCCTCTCATTTGTGTAAAGCAATTTGCAGCGAACCAAAAATTCAAAAAAGAAAAATAAAATAAACAGATAAATAAAAAAGATGGACATATTACATCACATAAAACCAGTCCAATTTCAGCATACACTAATATAAAGATCTTACAAAAATTACAAAAATTACAAAATTAATAATGATACAATAAACAGCTAACAAAAAAAGCCCTAACATATATAACAATCCATCCATATTAATACAACAATAGCTATCTTTCCTTTCTATCTTTACACAAGCTAGAAATTCACATTTTTTTACCTCACCATTTTCCCTTCACATGAAATCCATTGAATCATTTGGAGACTGAGCGTTCATAGGCTGAGCTCCATTTGAGTTTGAATTTGAATTCAAATTCGAACTCGAATTTGAATTTGAAGTTTGAGCCATTTGGTTCGGCATTTGGAGATGCTGAGCTGGCAGGCGGGCTCCCATGTAGTGTTGAATATTCAGATTATGAAATTGGTTTTGAGCGAAAAAGGGATTTTGAATTTGGTGCTGATTGAAAAAATTCCCGTTTGAATTTGAGTTTGGGATTTGGGCTGCTTGAATTTTGAGCCGCTGAACTTCTTCTCTTAGCGCATCATTCAGAGCTACACAAATATTTTGAAATATATTTTTTAGTATATTATGAAAAAATAAATAAAATGAACAAAATAAAATAAAATAAAAATTTACCGTCACGAAGTTTGGCTTGCTCTTCCATAGCTTGTAACCTAAGCTTCAATTCTCTATTTTCTGCTGTTAATCCTGTTGTGTCCCTCTGTTTCATTATTTTGATAAAAAAAAATTTAAAAAGAGAGAAATAAATAAAATAAAATACTTGTCTAAGTTTATGACACATTATTTTCTCAAGGAAATTTGTCAATTTCGAAAATTATATACACAATGTTTGTGTGCCTTAACAACATATTTATACTCGAACAAAAAAGAGAACTACAAATCTACCAATGTTTTGCCCTACAAGCAACACATTAAGCAATAAAAAAGAAACAATATATTAATAACTAAATACAAAAAAAAAAAAAAAAAAAAAAAATACTCGGATAAGTTTGCAACATATTTTTCTCAACGAACACACGTAAATGTTTAATCTATAAAACTACAAAACTAAAAAAACTTATGCAATCTCATACTTGCACTAAAATTCCGTTCCACCAACTGAACAATAATTAAATTAAATCCAAAAAACTAATTAATTAATAATTAAAAAAAACTGTTTAATGCACGGAACCACAAAACTAAAAAAATTTACACAATTTCTCATAATACTTACGCCACAACTCACCCTAAAATTCACAATAACCAATCCAACAAAACCAACAGACCAACAACTAAACTAAATCAAACTAAACCCTAAAACAAATGAATTAATATTTATTATTTAATTACTTAATTTAATAATTTAAATAACCTGTAATAGAGTGAGCTGAGCTGAGAGAGTTGTGGCTTCAGTCTGAAGAGTCTGAACTTTCCTTTCCAGTTCGCCAGTGTAGCGTATCTTCCTCTCTTTTGACCGCGCTGCCGACTGCCTGTTCGCCAGAATCCTGGAATCCAAATCCCACTTTTCAGAATCATCACACCCAAAAACCGGGATTTCAAATCCCAGGTTTGATGTTTGTACGCAAGACAATGAAGAAGGAAGAGAAAAAGGGTAAATTTGCGAAAAAGACACTACTGTTGGTTACATACTAACAAGGTTAGTTTCCCACTTTAAAAACATGTTTTCAGAATTTAATTAACAGTCTTAATATTTAATTTGAATTTTTTTAGCAAAAAAATCATACTTCCAATTCATTACAAAGCCGTCTTAAAATTTAATGTCTCTATCTCTCTCTTAAAATTTAATTAATATTGAAATTTGAAGAGAGAGGGAGATGTTAATTAATCTTCAATATTTTTTTTAAATAATTAGAAAAGTGGGAGCTTTTTGCAATTTGAGCAGAATTCAGGGCCCGTTTCGCAATTTCCAACAATCCAGGGGCCTCTCTGCAAATTTCCCAACACAAAACACACACAAACACACTCACCTTTTGGCGCGTTTAGGGTCAAGCAGCGCCAGCTCAGCAAGCTGGTCAGGTGGCATGGCTTTTTTCGCACTCGTTCATACTTTAAATTAATTTCAACGACTTCATTCGAAACAAAACCGTCTTAAAATTTATTCAAGGGAAATTTACAAATAACCCCCTAACTTTTCTGAACATTACAAACCCCCCCCCCCCCCCCCCCCCTATATTTTCAGATTTTCAAAAAAAAAAAAACCCTATGATATCAAAATAAATAAATTAAGAAAATTAGGGTTTTTTTTGCAAATCTGAAAATATAGGGTTTGGCTATTTGTAAATTTCAGGGGCTTTCTTGCAAACCTTTTGGCGCGTTTAGGGTCGAGCAGCGCCAGCTCAGCGAGCTGGTCGGGCGGCATGGCCTTTTTCGCGTAATCGGGTCCAGCTGGATCGGAGTCGAAGATGCCAGCTGGCATATTTGACTCCGACCCGTTCATATTTTAATTTAATTTCAATGACTTCATTCGAAACAAAACCGTCTTAAAATTTATCTAAGGGAAATTTACAAATAACCCCCTAACTTTTCAAAAAAAAACCTACATTTTCAGATTTTCAGAAAACCCCTATGATATCAAAAAAAATAAATTAAGAAAATTAGGGTTTTTTGCAAATCTGAAAATATAGGGGTTTTTTTTTTAATATTCAGAAAAGTCAGGGGGCTATTTGTAAATTTCCAACAATCCAGGGTCCTTTCTGCAAAATCCCCTCACCTTTTGGCGCGTTTGGGATCGAGGAGCGCCAGCTCAGCGAGCCGGTCGGGCGGCATGGCCTTTTTCGCGTAATCGGGTCCAGCGGGATCGGAGTCGAAGATGCCAGCTGGCAGGGAGGAAACCGACCCGTCCATCGACCCGCTCCGCCTGTGGGACCCGCCTCCCATTTTCGTTTCACCTCCAACCTGGTTATAAAGATGAATAAAAAAAAGTTGGTATTAAATGAGAAATTTTACGAAAAAACCCTGTGTTGTTGGTAATTGCAAAATGGAGGGGCTATTTTGGTATTGAAGTATAAATAAAGGTTTTTTTGAGGATTTTTTTCTGTTTTGAATGTGTAATGTGACTGAAAGGGAATGTTACTAGACTGAGTGGAATATGAAGATTTTTAGGACTGAAACTAAATGGGAAATTGAGGAAAAGACCCTGTGTTATGGTTAAATTGGAAAAAAAGATGGAAATTTTTTTTATTGCTGGGGTTTTTTTGCGATTGAAGTAGAAGGCATTTTTTGGGGGGGGGGGGGGGGGGGGGGGGGAATTTCTCTGTTTTGAATGCATGATGGTGATTGGAAGGGTATATTAGTAGACTGAGTGACATATGAAGCTTTTAGGATGAAATTAGGGTTTGGTTTATATGTTTTATTATCTTTTTTTCTTAATGCTAAAGTTAGGGCTCAGTTGCACAAATTAATGCTAAAATGACGATTAACTACAACCAAAAAGCTAATAAATTGAGGATTAATTGCACAATTGAGGGTTAATTAAAGCAAAGCATGAAACACGCAAGCTGAGCTAAATTGACAAATTTGGTCAAGAAACAAAAACCCAAATTCGTTTTCCTAACCTAAATTGGAAACATTCCCAAATTATCACTCTGAAAAAATACCTGAAACCCTAGGTCGTCAAAGAAGGCGGCGTCCATCGACAAGCTCCTGACATGGTTTCCAGGCGTCGGCCTCTTCGCCGGCGGCGGAGGCGGAGGCGGGTCGGAGGTCTCGTCAGACAACGACGGAAAGTCAAGATCCGAGATGGAGAAATCGGGGTCAGAAGCATCAAACAGAAGGTCGTCGGGCAAGCGCAGGAAGGTCTCGGAGTGGGCGCGGCGGTGGTAGCTAGGGTTGTTGGGTTTGGACGGCAGCGGCGGGATGGACGTCCCGGACGAGGACGGCGACGGCGGCGGCCCGCCGTGGTTCATGGTTCGCCGGAGTTGGGTGCAGAGGAGAGGAGAGAAGAGAAGAAGAGTCGAGAGAGAATGGTAAAGAGTAAGACTTTGGTTGCACCAGCAAGAGAGAGAGAATGAATGAATGAATGAAAGAGAGAGACTTTGAGAGAATTTGGAGATGTGATGGTGTGTTGTGTGTGGGGTGATTTGTGTAATGGTTTATGTATGAAATGGAAGGTTTTTAATCTTTTGATTTAGGAGACAATGTTTGGGTTTAGTTTAATGTTATGTGGATTAGCGGTGTTGTAGAATGTTTTTGAATTATTTTCTTGATGGTATAATCATTAGTAAGAAAGAAATGAAGTAGAGTTGATGGTAGGAAAAGTAATTGAAGTTTTGATAGTTTGAAATATGATTTTCATGGTAGTAATAGCTTGTTATTTATTGACGAAAATTAAACTAATATGTATTTATAATTATAACAATTCCGTAATTTATATCGGCCAGAATAAATAGTCACGCTTTTTCAAAATATTATCTTATGTCTAAATAATAAATAGTAATAATAAGTAATACAAGCTCATGACCTTCAATATATAGTTAGTTGGTAAGGCATCTAACCTGCTTATCAATAGGAGCAGGGAACGAAATTGGGCAGGCATAGTTTACTTAGGGGTGGGTTGCTTACGAGCCTTTGTAATAAAAAAAAAGTAATACAAGCTCACGGATCATTTGCAATATGTTTTTTTTTAACATACTCTCTATCTATATGTCTCTCTCTTTCTCTCATATCCCAAGTCTACTCCACACAAAAACTATGAAGATGAACTTGGAGAAAAATAAGAGGAGTTGATGCAACTAAAAAGACTAATTTAATATTTAGAAGGTGTATTATTTCTCTTTTCTACTTTTTAATTGTTAGTTTTATAATTTTCTAACTCACAAATATGTAATTATGTGTTTGTTGCTTGGTTGTGTATATTGAGAGGAAAATTGCGGAGAATTTTACTTTAAAGCAAATTAGTTAAGATTTTAAAAAATTTAAGGAGCAAAGAGCTCTATTTTAAAGTAAACTAGATTAATATACTAGCATTTAGATGTATATTTTGTCTTTTTTGAAATAAGTCTAACTATAATTTTTTAGTATATTTTGTACCACAATTTAGCCAACAACTTAATATAATGAAATGAAAATACTTTGTATTATTTTGTCGACTAGGTTAAGAGACTATTTGAAAAAAAAATCTTTGTTAAAATTGTGATTTTCATTAAGTTTCAGACTTCTCAAGTATGATTTTGTTTGTTGAGATTAAAAGTATGTGATACTAACTTGTTTCGGAGGTACGAAGTCTGACTTTATAAATAATTTTTCGCTATATATTTTTTAAGTTGAAAAACTCGGTTTTATATTTATACTTTGTTCTCCGGTAAACTTCTAATTATTTTCAAATCTATTTTATTTTTGGTTATTGGTAAGTTGTTAACCTGCTACATTGATTCCTACACAGTAAGTGTAACAGAATATAAGATTCTGTGTACAGAAATTTGGTCGGACAACCAGACAAGCTTTCAAAGGAATTTTCCTAAACACTCCCTGTAAATTCCACAATTTAATACCTTAATTGATAGCTTTGTTTTCTAAGTAGTAAGCATTGCACATATAACCTTCAAATGTTTTGTATAAGAAAAAACAAAAATCACGACTTTTCTTACACTCTCAGATAATGACTGGGCCTTCTTGGCCCAGTGAAGTTTTCTTCAAGTACTACAAAGATACACACATCCTATAATGCATAATATTTTTTTTTATACATTGATTTAGTTATTGGTATAAAAATTATATACTGTTTTTTGAGACAATTGATTGGACTGTTAGACTTGCTAAATATTGAGTTAAATGTATTCGTCATGATCTAAATTTAGGTCTCTCTCAAAATTTACGGGATGAGATATCTTACCGCTTGAGCTAGCAAGCTTTGGCTTCTATATTTTTTTTATAAAATATATGTTAGTTCTTAGTTCTTACCAACTCTTATAAAATCTTTTATTTTCTTTGTACACTCTTTTTAAAACTTATGTACTTCTTTTATGAAATATATGTTAGTTTTTCCCATATATAGTCTTTTAAAATTGACCCTAACCCCTTATTTTTCATCTACTTTTGTGCCTCCTTAAAATGCCACATCATCACTTTTATTTCGACTGTTCGATCAATTCTTTTGTTAAATTTTAACCATTCATTTTCTCAAATTTATTGATATTTTATGGCAACATGTGTGGTTATTAAAACATAATCATATGATTGCTTGAATTGGTGTTTTCTGTTTCATCCCCACTTTAGTGAGAACTATTCTAAATTTGTTTCTAACCATCAGATCTTAGTCAGATGATTTCAATGAATCATAGTTCAAAATTATATTCAATTATTAATACCAATAGTTAATAAAGAGTTCACTCATTAAAATATAAATATTTTTTCTTTTCTTCTTTAATAAATTATAATTCTTAATGAAATATTTTGTTTCTAATGTTAAAACCATCAAATATAAATTTGTTGGAATTTTTCTTTATTTTGAGTTCCACATTGTTATAGTTCTAATTTTTTCCTTGCTAAAATATGTGAATAAAGACTATATAAAAAAACATATACAAAAATGATATGCTCATTAAGTTATATCTTATACCTTATTTTTCATCTTTCTTTGATCATTCTCAAGAGAGCTATCGTCAATTTTATCTCGGCCGTTGGATCAAATTTTTTTCAAATCTTAGCTTTTCAATTAAATTAGTACCACAATATCACATGGTTAGTTAGATTAATATTTCGTGTTATATCTCTAATTACGTGAGAACTATCATATCAAATAAAATTCTAAAGTATTAAAAACTATATTATATTACTTAATGTATTACGAATAATCTGTATCACTTTAACAACTAACAAAATATAAATAAGAAAAATAGTGGTGGCAATTTTTTTCATAAAATGAGTCATTTTATATTTTCTTATGTATAGTAAACATATTTTTTCATATATATAATATCATATTTCTTTTTTACAAATCATGCTAAATATAATTATTATTTTTATATTTTTTAAAGTTAATCATCTATAATTAAGTCTTATGGGGTTTCAACTAAAACCTATGAAATAGATTATCGTGTATTTTTTTCTGATATCTTTCATCGTCTGATTAATATTTGATTTTCTCTAATACAATATGTAAATAGATAACGACGCAAGAAAACTAAATAGATAAAAAAAAGATGATATTTTAATCTTAGAAATCTTAATGCAAATATGAATTAAGATTGTAAATTAATAATCCAAATTAGTTTTTGAATTATTATTTTTGTTTTTTATGAATTTATTATTTATGTTATTTTATTTCTTATATGTAAATATATTTGTATAGAGTTATCCATCCTTATAAAATTAGATATGATATAGAAAATATTTTTGAATGAATAATATATGGATAAAATATCTTAAGATATAATTCAAAATGATTTTAAACATAACTAACTTACATAACATAATTATTATATATTATTTATGTACTCGAAATTTATTTCAAACTATTATTTAGATTTTTCATAATTCAGATTTATACATAAATTCAAATGAATAATAAATTTAAATATTCGCAGCGAAGCGTAAGCATTATCCTAGTCTTATATATTTTTCTGTATATTCTTTTTATATGTATTCGTTGTACCTATTCTTATATATTCTCTTGTACTAATTATGGTAAAAGAGGTAATTTTATATCTATCGCTATAAAGGTTGGACGTATTGAGCTTGAGCATAACTCTTAAACAATGGAGTATGATAATTACCTTACAAAAAATAAGAATCTTAAATTATCATGTACGTAAATGGTTTCATAGTTTAATGATTCAGTATTTTGATTAAAATACATAAGATCGTGGGTTCAAACTTCATAATATTTTGTAACTCCCAAAAAATTATAATAATCAATTTTTTTTCAAAGTATTTTTTTTTTGAACCGTTTTTTTCGAAGTTCTTAAATGAGAAACATTTTGTAAGAAAAAAAAGAACACACTCCACTCCATTTGATGGATATAAGATTTGAACCAAGATTTGAACCTCAATCTATTGTATCTTAACCAAAATACTCAATTAAGTTAAGAAATTATTTGCATACAATAATCAATGTAATGTATAGTTCTACAAAGTATGATATATGATCCCAAAACAGACGTGAGATTCGTCCTTGTTTCTAGCGAACCCAACCAATAAGAGGCGAAATCAGCAAGTGACATGGCGGGTTTCCCATGGACTCGGTTCACAGTGGACCTGTCCACCTAATAATTTCTCCTTAGACAATTTCCTTGACCTAACTTACTAACTAAACCCAATTGCAACACCTATGATTTCAAATTGAATAAAAGACCCAAATTGGTTCCACATCAGTCAAAATTAGGGCCCAATACAATTTCAACACCCACTCAAACATGAAGATTTCTGTATGTATACTATTTAACTTGATAAGATTTCATATTTTTGCATTTTAAAGTAGTGCATTTGACTCTTAACCCTTGGTTTCACCTAGGGACAAGGCATGAATCCACTTGAGACCTTTTGGCCAAGACATTAGGAGAAATAAAAGTTTGTTTGTTTCTTTTTATTTTTTAAATTAGGGATTGCCCTAATTGCTTAAACAAAGTATGTACAAGAGCACTAAATGTCAAATCTTGACATGACATTCAAAAGAAAAAGACCATAATTAGAGGATAACCAACAATTGGGAGTTTACATTTTATAATTGCAAATAAAGAGATGTGAATGTGATAAGTGTTGCCTCGAATGGTATTGTCAACAAGGCCTATTGCATATTTTTCTTGTTTATACTATAGACCTATATATTTTTGGGTATAAAGTATGTGTATGTGCATTTTTCATATTCAGAATAAAAAAGATACATTAAACAAATAACTTCTATTTTATATTTTTCAAACTTTTAGTATATACTTCAAACTACTATATGGTAAAAAAAAAACACTATTTAGTTCTGTTCTTTTACAAGAGATTGATGATTATTAGGATGGATTTATTTTAATAACGTGATTTTTTTTATAAGATTATTTTTCATCTATGAAGAAACTCAAATTCAAACTTCATTTTTCATGTCAATAAAAATGTTCTGCATTCAATGTTAAAAAAAAAATGGGTTGTTGTGTTGAAGTGTGGAATGCACACTCCATTCTCACTAAGTAATGTTATCTTCTTCTGATACCACTTTAACCCAAAATTAGTGGTAGTCTATTCACAATCCAATTTGATTATTTCTCCCTAAACTTATTAGTCTATTTTTTTATTTGGTATGACAAATTACTTATTTTTCATAAGAAAATAAAATGATTAGGTTGCCCAAAATCTTTGGTGTTGGAATATGATATTCTTTTTTTGAACTTTGCACTAAAGACAAACTAGGCTAAGAATGAATCTGTGATTAGTTTTGCGTGTGTTTTTAATTTAAAACTTGACAAGGATACAAATGACATTGAGGCCATCAAATAATAATTAGCTTTTATAAACTATCATCCAAATTTTTGTTTTTGTTTTTTACAATCAACCTGTCCTTTTTTCCTTAATCAAATGAATAATATAGAAATATAAGCAATAAGGTGATTAAATATTATTTATAAAGGAAAACTCGTCCAATTCCACGACAAAAGTGAAAAAAAAAAACCTCGAATAGAAACAATTTGAAGTTTGAAACTTCCCAATTTATTAGTTTCTATATTCTCTCCATCAAACTCTTTTTGTGAAAAAAAAGAATCTCAAATTTTGGAGATATTTATATTAATAGTTCTGTTGCTTTGTTTAGTGCCTAATGTTGTCATGAGATTAGAATATTACATGGATAGAGCCATGTGGTTAGCTAGCTTTTAAAGAAAAAATAACATTGACATTTTTGCACATCCAAAATGCATGAAACTTTTAATATTTCCTATGTGCCATCTGTATATACAAAAAAATGTTAAATATAAAGAAAATTGAAAATCAATATTAATTGACAAATATTGGAGAGGAATCATGTGAAATTAGGTCAGTAAGAAATTACCCTTTCAATTTCCATATTACATTTTTTTTTGGATTTATATTAGGTCACTTCATATTTGGTTTTTATTTTCAGATGTACTTGTATAAATACATCTATATAAATCTAGGAGCAACATAACCGTTAGCCCTTATATGTACTTACACAAATGCATTAGAAAAATAGGGATTTTTGAAAAAAAAAAAACTCTTAAAAATTACACTTATAATACCAAGATACACTTCAAATGCAGTCTTATGTTACTTCCAAAATTATCTCCAAATCTTGTTTCTTTAGATAATCCTTTGAGAACTTGATTAGTCCTGGAAAAATCCGCAACCTAATCATTAGTCCACCCAAACAAAACAATGTACTTACCGCGAGAGGAATCAGACGACAGATCAACTAGCTGATTGGGCTCGCATTTTTAAATGTTCTTTTATTGGATTTACTTTTCCTGTTTTGCCTTTATTTACTTAAATTTATTAATACATCTAAGGTTACGTGTAATTCAATACTGATGTAAAAAAATTAGTATTAATAATGCCTATACGGGCTTTTTTACTGCAAAAAAAAAATGTACTTACCATGAAACAACACATATTCATAAAAAAAACCATGAAACTCCACACATAAATGCTTGGAGCAAATGTCTTAAGTGGCTTTAGCACTATATACCACCCTTTTTATCCCCCACCACCTTTATTCCTCTATAAATTCCCTCAACCATGGCGTGTGTTTCCCACACTCAACTCTTTCATATCTTACTATCTTTTCTCCAACACTTCAAACTTCAAAAATGGCTCTTAATGACACCAAAATCACCATCCCTTGCCCTACCGAGCAGAACCCTGATTCCGCTTCCGACTCAGGTTCAGACTCCGACATGTCAAGAAGAGCCCAATGGCTACGTGCTGCCATTTTGGGTGCAAATGACGGCCTTGTCTCAACTACTTCACTAATGATGGGTGTCGGTGCTGTAAAACATGAACCAAAGGCCATGTTGTTATCAGGCTTTGCAGGCCTGATAGCTGGTGCATGCAGCATGGCCATTGGTGAATTTGTCTCGGTCTCTAGCCAGCTCGACGCCGAGTTGGCACAATTGAAAAGAGACCAACAACTTGGTCAAGCTGATATGGCCGGGATGCCTAGCCCGACCCAAGCAGCAGTGGCCTCTGCCCTGGCATTTGCCATTGGGGCAGTCGTGCCACTTTTAGCTGCAGGATTCATTGAAAATTACAAAATTAGAATTGCAGTTGTGGCTGTAGCAGCGACAATAGCTCTAGTTGTTTTTGGATGTTTGGGGGCCAAGTTGGGCAAAGCCCCGGTGGTTCGGGCTGGCGTCAGAGTTGTTTTTGGTGGCTGGGCAGCCATGGGGATAACCTTTGGTCTTATGAAGCTTTTTGGTGCAGCCGGGATTTAATGGCTGTAGTGGTGGTTGTTTAATTACTTGTTTAAGTTGATTTGTCTAATTAATGTCCTTTCATTCCTAATGCTAAGTTCTGTAATCTTGTAAGTTGTAACAAATGTATCTCTTGAAGAAAATTTGAATGAAAATGTCTTCTTCATAGTTGTTCAGTTCGCGAATAATACTCGTATAATTCACGAGTAATTGACGTATTACGAATAATTTCCGTATTGACGTACCTGTACCGAACCTGATCAATAATTCGCATATTTTATGAAAATTTTGAAAACACACATATTAAACACGTATTGCCGTTTAATACAATTTTTTTCAAAAAAATATATAAATATATTTATTTAAATAAAAAATAAACATTTTTCTGTCGAACAAAAATTAAGCTAAAAAAACAATCTATATATTTGTAGTTTTGAGCTACAATAAATATTATTTTATAAAATAATGATATTTCTCAATTATATTGAACAAAAAGTTTATATTTATGTATTTTTGTATACCAAATTATTATATCCGTATTGTATAAAATAAGTACACGAATAACCGAATTAATGAATTATAGTCGTTTCCCGTTTTATTTGACCGAATAGTTGACCGACTTGAAAAACGTTCGGTCCGAATTATGCACAGTATTGAGCACCGTATTATTCGTGTATCACGAATGACTAAATATGATATTCTCTTTCTTCTTTCTCTTCAAAATAATTAAGGGGGTCTTATTGCCACGACCCACTTAGATTTAGTCTTTTGTCGGACGGATTCATATAAAAAACAAAATAATTGGGGATATTTGCAAAGATAATCTCAGTTTTAGAAGCAAAAAATGGATGTACAATTAAAATAGTATACTCTTCAATTGAGCCTTCAAATTCGAATCCCAACCAGATGTGGCATGGCATATATGCAGTTCTCAAAGCGACAGATGAACTTCAGTGCTGGCTGAAATCCACCCAAGTGTAAGTAGACGTGAAGGACACATGAAGAGATATGAGGGAACAGTGGTGGGCAACAAGAATAATGGTCTGTCAGTTCAAAAAAAATAACATTACAAAAAAGATTAATAGTCTGAATCTCAAAAAAAATAATAATGATGGTCACGTTTTTGTGCCATTTCAGATAGCTGCCACCATTCACCCCTATCTTATTTAGTGCTTTTTTTTTTTTAGTGATTTTTTATTTAGCTCTTGTACGTTGTACTGCTATTAATTTTGCTTAGCGGGTTTTAACTTTCTTCCTTTTTCTTTTTCTTGTTTTTTGATTCTATCGTCGATGATTGTAGCAATTGTAATTGGACTCTAATTAGTAGAAATAACGTGAGAAAAAAATGTTAATTTAAACTTTTTCTTCATGCCAATGATCCATAATTTAACTGGTAGATTATATTATATGTAGAATTAAGAGCTTGTAGATTCAAATTCTCATTGACATAATTTTCTTTATTTAACTAAGTATACAATAATTGTTCTGAAAGAAGAATTTCTTTCTACATTTTTGGGCCTAGTTATAGCCATTAGAATCTATCATGATAGGAGATTACATCACATTAGAGCCCAAATTTGAACTTTACTTATAATGGAAAACAAGTGATACTCGTGCTTTGCACGAAAGTTTTATAGTTTATTATTGAATGTTTAAGCAAATAGGAAAGAAAATGATGTTTCCTCTTGATAAGATTTAGTTTTGGTCATGCTTTGTGCAAGATTTTGATAATCTTATTTTATTCAAGTTGTCATTGATATCCATTGTAATAATACTTGAACACGATCCAAATCATCGACAAACACCTCTGTAAGAAGAAAACAGAGATTGAATTTGTCATTTTCCACGTAAATAACATTAACATCTATGAAGTAATAGTAATAACCCGCAAATAATAAATCTCTGGTTTTAGTTATATGTGTGCCTAGATAACAAAGAAGTTGTGCCTAGATAACAAAGAAAATTCATGGAGTATCCTCAAGACAATTATAACGGTAATAATGGATATCATATGAAACTGGTGCATAATTCATACTTGCATATAGATGTTAATTTTATTTCAATCTTTAGAAAACACAATTTGGGATAAAATCCTACAAAAAAATAGAGAAAAATGGTGTTGTGTGTAGAGAAAATTTAATGCTCTATTTTTTAAACTAAATACTCAATTTTTTAATGATATGATCTTTATTTTCATCGCAAAATCAATCAATACACCAGAGTTGAAAGTTGAAAGTATCGACAATGAGATTTTTTTCAGAATATATAAAAATAAAATAAAAATTTTCTTCTCAAAATAATTGAATCAAGATAGAACTGTTCTAGCATTATCGTGTTATCAGTATGGTCTCAAGTCTTTAAATATAATTTTTTCTCAAAAATGAAAAAAAAATAATCTTACAAAACTTCAACTAAATTAGCCTCACCTCAAATATAGCGTTTTTTAATTAGTATGAAATATAATTGCAAGTTTAAATATATATCAAAAATACGAAATAAATTGTTGTCTCACTTTACCATAATCTTTAAGTAATAATACATGATGAACATCGCTTTACCATAATCTTTAAGTAATACTACATAATGAACAAATAAATTATATGCATCAAAGTGTGAAAGATTATGAAATCAAGTGTAAAATTGTGCAAGCATATAAAGACATGTCTTAATTAAAAGGCTCTATAAATAATTAAGTCTAGCAAACAATTTAGAAAACACATAAATGGCAACCATTAGATTTTAGATCAATGGTTGTAATTTTTTGAGCTACGTGGAATGTTCTTGTGAAGTAGAAAAATGCCATTAGAATTATATATATAATATAATATGTGACGTAACTCAACTTGTTCAAGGATTTCGTTCAATACAAGTCGAAATAAAACTCAATAAAAAGAAATATTCACTTAGTTCAAGCTAATTAAAAAGAAAATTCTCAAATAAATCAAGATATATAAATTGCATTGCACTTCATATAAAGTAATATCAGGCCAAAAGCATAATTTTACAACAAAACAAGAATGATCCAACCCTAAAAAAGGGACAAAAAACCCTTGCATTGGCCCCCCAGTAAAGTCATGTCAGTTTCATATCATATATCAAATTCTTCTTCTAAAACTATTTCAAAACTATTACAACAACAATTACTATACATATTTACAACAAAACCCTCTTTACTTTTTCCTTTCACTACTTTTTCAAATCAGTTTGGCTCAAAATTGAGTTTCTAATTTGAGTAAAAACATTTAAATCTTGTAACGCATCAGTTACGGTTCGAGTTGACCGAGTCAAACTCGGATTCGGATCTGAATTTTCAGATCCAAACCCGATTCGTAAATTTGGAGCTTTTTTAAGAATCCGCAAAAGTTCACCCACAAGAGCAGCTTGTGATCTTTTCCTGTATTTTAAAAAAATTAGAAAAAATATGCAAATTTGAAAGGATTGTAATTTTAGTTGCGTTTTGATGGAATTTACTTTTTCTCTAAGGTAAGATTCTTAAATTAATACAAAAAACTTTGAAATTCCCAAAATAATCCATTTTTCAACTTTATTCTCAAACTAACTCAAAATGGATTTCCCAAAATAATCAGAAAATATAAGGTGTTTTTAAAAAAATATCCCTTATTTACTTTCTTTCAATTTTATATTTATTTCATTTTTAATTTTGCTCACCTATTAAATGCGTCAATAACTCCTTCATCTTGAGCGAAATGGTACCGAATATCTGAGTCATCGTACCGGTCCCATTGCAAAACCCTAGAATTCAACCTCGATCCGCTCATCCCTTCAATATAACAAATCTTATCTTGCTTAAGCGATATTTCCTAAAACCAAATGAGAAAAAAAATGTACAAATTAATTATAATAATAATATAAAAGTCAAAGCAATGATTTGAGAGTACAATTTTGAGGCTTAAAAACCCTTAATTGAAGCCTAATATAAGGGCTTAAACCCTAAATTGAAGCCTAATATAAGGCTTAAACCCTAAATTGAAGCCTATTTAGGCTTATAACCCTAAATTGGGCCCTACTTAATAGGGTTTTGTGTTTCTGTCAATCTTTATTTTTTGTACTTTTTTTCCACCAATATTTAATTATTTTTATACATTTCACGCTTCATTTGACATTATTACAACTCGACCCTCACAAAATAAATATTTAATCACATATGATTTAAATTCTAAATTCTAAATTCGAAATTAAACACAAACATACCTTAGGCAAGGAAGTACCGGTACACAAATCCCCATACCGTACCAACTGCTTATTATCTTCACTACTCAAATTACGATTTTGCCCTTTACCTCTGCCAGCTGGCGCACTTTCACACCTCACCAAAACCGCATTCTCATTATTACTCAAATTCGCAACTCCTTTTTTCCCTTTTTGCCCTAAAGGAAGCGGAATTCCAGATTTAGGGTTTGGAAAACTCGGTACCAAAACCGGTACGGCTCTTAACGGATCGCTACTACAGCTGTGCCGTCTCGTACCGGTACAAATCGGTACGGAACCGGTACCGGTTTGAAACCTTCTTAACGGGTCAGTTTTAGGGCTTCCAACATAATCCGTTATAAATTCCGTCGAAAGATTCGTGTTAATTTCCGTACCGATCTTATCCAAAACGAGCCGGTACGAAACCGAAACGCTCAATTTTCCAAACGGAGTCTCAATTGGGGAAATAGAAAACCGACCAAATTCAGATTCTTCCAAACGGGTTAGCGGGTCAATAAACGGTACGATCCTATGTGAGAGACTTACAGCTCGTACCGTACCATTACTGTTTATCTCTCTAAACAGATTATAAGCAGGCAAAAGCCTCACAACTGTGTATAAAGATCTTAACAAAACGATCGAGCCTTTGTAGGTTTTGTTGTATAAACTGCTCGTGTTGGTACCGGTTTTGGATTTGCGAGTTTCGTATTGAACGACCCATCTCTCTAGAAGCTTTTCTGATTTTGGGTTTTTGGAAACGAGTAAAATTTCGATGATTAATGGCTCTAGATTGCTTTGGCGCCACAAATCGAAGTTTTCTAAGGCGGCTGGACAGTCTTTTAGGTCTAAATGGAACCATTCTTGGCGAGAGCTTGGGGAAGAAGAAGAAGGAGAGAGAGGGGAGAGAGGGGCAGAATTGTAATTAAAGTTGCGTGATGAGACAAAAGGGGAGCGAGATTGAAGGATTATGTGGAAGCTTTTGGCAAAGAATTCTGTGATTACTTGTTCTATGATTGGTGGTTCTGAATTGGAAGAAGCCATTTTTATGACGTGGGGTTTTTTGGGGCGGAAATTTTAGTGGATTATGAGTTTTATGGGGGCTAAAAACGAGGGAAATTGGAGGTTTTGAAGTGGTTTTGGATGGATTGGAGGGCAAATTGGAGGAATTTTGATGGGTTCATGATTGAATTGAAGGGAAATTTGGAGAATTTTGAGGGGAAAAACTCAATTCAACAGATATAAAAGTGTGATCAGCTTAGATTTTCAGACAAAAACGGAAGAATTCAAGCGAATTCACACACTGAAGTTCACAAAATCAAACTTATTCAAACAAAAGAAACAAACCAACAAACAAACACGAGAAATTCAGTACCAAAACGCTTTTATTTCTCAAAAACACCCAACACGTAATTTTCAAAAAAAAAAAAAAACCCAACAAAAATATTCGATAAAAATGGATAATTGTTTGTATCTAACAACTAGATAAGAGTAAGACAGCGACTCAAAGAAACTCTGTAAGTAAAATTCCCAAACCCAAAACCCAAAACCCAAAAGTAAGAAATCGAACGGCGAACTTAAACACCTTCCTTCTGGAGAAATTAGACGAAACTAATCGGTAAGAAACTCATGGGGGGATTGAACAAAAACTATCGCCCCCTTTTGTTTGAGAAGAAGAAAAAAAAGAAGAATGAGAAGGAAAGGCGGAGCAGTGAGGGAATTATGCGATTATGCCCCTGTAGCGGTGGAAATTACGGATGGGGCCCTGGAAAGATAAAAAGAAGAAGAAGCGACGACTCGAAGAGAGAGAGAGAATTGATTCTTCGGATTTTGCTTGTAAGAAAATATCTTAATATTTTGTCCATGTATTAAACTATTAATATTAGAATGAGAAATTATTCGGACGGCCAACTTTTCGAGTACCCAGAAATATCCACCATATAGTTTTAACTGTATACATATATATTTGCATTTTGATATACTTTTTGTATTTACAAATATACTTTTTTGTAATTTTACTGTATTTTTTGTGTTTACAAAAATATTTTTTTATAATTTCATCATACCTTTTGTAATCGGGCGCTGCTGGACGCTCCAAAATGCTGACACTCCATATCTGAACTCTATTAGAATTTGGAAATTCTTCGGATTTTGTTTGTGAGAAAATATCTTAATCTTTTGTCCATGTATTAAACTATTAGTATTGGAATTTAGAAATATGAGTAAGGTTAAAATATTTTGTAAATTATGTTTATTATTATTTATTTGATAGGGAAGGAAATGAGATGCAATAAAAATGATTTTGACATAATTAGAAAAAAGAGAAATATTGTATCTGTTACATAACATGAATTTTGATATACATCGAGTAAATGTTAAATCCTACATATAAGATCTCAATTGTCTTTTTGAAGGAAGATCTCAATTATTTACTTTGATATTTTAGTCTAACAATAGAGATACATTTTACAATATAAAATATGTTGCTAATAAAAAATTAAATGCAAAATACTGTAAATGGGGGGCGATGGAGAGGGAAAAAAATTTCAACTAGAATGAGAGAAACAAATAATACCATGCTTATTGACCTCCAAATAATTTTACGTGTTTGGAAAGAAATTGTTAATATTTCAATGAGACTGGTTCGAGATTCTAATGAAAATGATATATATTGATTGGCATAATAAAAACAAGAAAAAAAAAATGAGAGCTATTATGCTAGATTCTTGATGTAATTTTCATTTTTACGTGTTAGGAAAGCAAGAATATATTAATTTTTCTGTGACACTAGGTCAAGATTCTAATGAAAATGTAAATGATACATTGATTGACATAATAAAAACACAAAAAATGAACGTTATTGCCCATTAAACATTGACTCAGAGCTTAACCTAGACTTTGCAGATTGCGATACGCTAACTTGTTTGACAAAATGTCTCAAATAAATTAGCATATATTTTTTTGATAAAAAAAATTAGTATATATTTTGAAACTAGCAAACTCAAGGGCTATTCTTTCAAATGCTATTTTTTTGTATCCTTTTATATATTTGATATTAAAAAATACCACTAATATGCTCATAAAAAATGTTTGCTTCCGTGTGTCAAGCACAAAATCAGTAACTTTGTAATTTTCAATTAATGATTCAAAGATTTTTTTTTTTTTTTGTTGCATCACAATCAACATTTTTTTATTTGTAAAATTTTAATCTCAAACATTTCATCCCACAAAATTAATTATTTGTCCTTTAAAAGATGACAATAAACTCCATTGAAAGCACAAACGCAAAAGTGAAAAATAAAAAAAGTAAAGCCTACAAAATTAGGCGATCATGACAAACCATTAATTCATGATTTATTTTACCTTAGTCGCTAACAAAAAAAAACGAAATGAAAATAAAATATGAAAGGTAGAGAAAAATAGCTTGTTTAAGAAACAAAGCCTTTTCATCTTATTTCAGACTTTCAAAAAGCTTCACTGCAACCTGAATTTAAAAAAATAAAAAGATAAATTAGCATTTAAGTGCATACAAAAAGTCAAGGATTGTTTTGTAATTAACGTTTTTTGTTTTTAATGTTTATTTGGTGTTTAGGAACTCAATTATTGATGTTTTATTTACTCAGTTTATTAGCAATTAAGATTCGATTAACTCAAATTAAATCATATTAGCCCACAAATATGTAATTATGCAATAATGCACCAGCTAAGAATTAATGCAACTTAATTAAAAAAACAATAAAATAAAATAAAAAAATTAGGTACTAACACATTTGTCAACACAGAACCAATAATCGAAATACTGGCCAGTACAATGCTTGTGGTCCGTTTCGTCCTTTTCGACCCGCTTCACACATGCCTGTACATAAAAAAGAATACTTATTATATTAAAAAATGAAAATAAAAGTGAACAATAATCTTATATTTGTGAATAAATGAAGAAAAAATGATTAAATAGAAGATAGTTAATCAAAATGGATTTAAATTTTTTAAAACACTTTAAATGCACATAAACCTGAAATTTGCTTCAAAGATGCTTGAAAATAAACATTTCTGAATTTTTAATTAATATAAATATACAAAATTACCTGATAATCATACAAAGATTTGACACATTTTGGCTTGCATCTATCTTCAAGATATTGTTTTGGGTCAACCAATTCTTCTTCCGCCCTAAAAATAAAAAAATAAAAAATAAAAATAATGTGAATTTAATATAAAAAGATTGTGCAATTTTAGTAATAAAAGTAAAAATAATAAATAATAAATATGGATTTTTTAAGGGAGAATTTCATATATGCCATTACAAAAACTCGAAATATCATATTTGCCATTACAAAAACTTGAATATCATATTTGCCATTGTAAAAACTTACAAATATCATATATGCCATTACAAAAACTTAAATATCATATTTGCCATTACGAAAACTTAATATATCATATTTTCCATCAAATTTACTCAAAACTTAAACCCATCCATTTTTTCAGTTAAAATTAACGGTTCGATCTTATAATTACCAATATACCCATAAATTTATTTCATGAATTAGATTTCATACAAAACATTCATTTGATGATGTCTTCCTACACACTCTCTCTCTCTCTCTCTTCATGAAATCTAATTCATGAAATAAATTTAGGGGTATAATGGTAATTATAAGATTGGACCATTAGTTCTAACGGAAAAAATGGATGGTTTTAAGTTTTGAATAAATTAATGGTAAATATGATATATTAAGTTTTTGTAATGGCACATGTGATATTTTAAGTTTTTGTAATGGCATATATGATATTTTTAAGTTTTTGTAATGGCAAATATGATATTTAAGATTTTGTAATGGCAAATATGATATTTCGAATTTTTGTAACGGCATAAATGAAATTCTCCCATTTTTTAAAGTCATACAACTTATAAATAAGATAATATAATTTCAGTTTTATATTGAAACAATTAGTCATAAAACATGTTGTGATCTAACAAATTTTAGCGCAGTAAATATGGATTTCTAAGTAACTTAATTAGACCAGAAAAACTGCAATCTTAGAGTTATAGTAAGTAAAATCTACAAAAAAACGTGTAATACCTTTTCAAAATAGTAATTTCAGATTCTCAGAAATCAAAAAGGAAAAATCAAAAGTAATTGAAGAAAATTTAAAGACACATTTATAAGCAAACAAACCCTATCTGAATCACGATTTCTTAGTTCATATTATATCCCTTAATAAAAATAATCAATCAGCAGTAATCTAATTCCCAAAAATACATTGAATATCAATCGATATTAATTTAATCAAGATTTAATCCGACACTCGTTTAAAACAAGAAATACTCACATTTCGATCAAACTGCGAGTCAAGCACTGAATCGACAACCTACAAAAACAAAGAAAACATCTCAGATCAACTGACGCTCAGATCAAGCAATCGAAATAGCAATCAGGCTTAAATTTGGGGGCAATCGAACCTGAATTTGGGCGAAAAATCGATTTCGTTGGAGAATTTCAGACTGAGACTGAAATGATATATAAATAACTAGACTGAAAGTTTCTTGATTTTTTTGGGCTTTAAGAATAAATTTGGGCCGAATAAGTAAATAGGTTATGGGCTATACAAAGATGATGTATGGGTTTTTAATTTGTTGAAAGTGTAAATGAAAATGAAAAATAATGTTTGGATTAATTCAATTTTGGATGCATAATTTATAGAATATTTTATGAGCCACATAAAATAAAACAGAAAAAATATTTTGTTGTGGGATATTTAATTTTGAGGCTCAATTTTGTCGTAGAATAATATTTGTATGAATTTCTAGTTTCACTAATAATACATTTTGGTTGATAATGTTCTATATTTTAATTAATTTCCATTTTTGATCTGAATATATTATCAATTTGGAATAATTGCATGTCAAATATTAATAGGCTCTTAGCTGTATAGTAACATTGATAGGTAAATTATTTATCAGATATCAAAAATAACATTTAGAGTTAACTTTTATTAAAAAGAATAAATTTATTATTGACATAGATCCAATAATCTCATTTCCTTCTTTGCAATCACAAAAAAGGAAATACCCACAAATCCAATATTTTTAAGAGAGAAAAAAAATCAAGAAAGTGAGCTTGGTGGCAAAAGGAAGGCTTAAATAAAATGAGAGGATGTTAAAAAGGTCATTTTATGCTAAATCCTAATTATCCACTTCGGATCAAGTTCATCAGCCGAAAACAGTCCAAAATATTCTAATTTCAGAATTTATACTCTAATTCCTTATCTAGGAACTAAATCGTAAATTAGTCGTAACTTTTTATCTATAACTCGTATTGAAATGCGGTCAAAATAATTATTTTCTTTTTAATTAGAGAATCAAAATGTTAAATTGAATATATGACTTATATTCATTAAGCGTCTTTGCTTCTCACTACAGTCAATATTTGCGTAACTCGTTTTAAGTTTGTAGATTGACATGATTTGTGCATATCAGTTTTCTCCAACTTCTTATAAAAGACAACAAAACACTCTCAAGGTAAAGATAATAAGACATTTTAGTAGTGATTGGAAAGTAAAGATAATAGGACATTTTAGTAGTGATTGAATTCTCCAATCAGTTAATATCTTATATATAATACAAAGTTAAAATCACAGAAAAAGCACAAGATATCACAGTTTCAGCATGATGGTTGTGCATAAGGTGTGAGTCTTTTTTTTATTAAATATAATCTGCATAGCAATACCAATAGATGCCATGCACACTAATATGTCAGCCAAATAGTAACATTGATAGGTAAATTATTCATCAAACATCAAAAATTACATTCAATATAAAATCTAGTTTTCTTTACATTACAAAAAATTCTACAAATACAATAAAATGCAATAACATATAACAATTAACATAACATCCCCTAATATCAACATACAAAAACTAACTCCACGGATAGCTATCCGTGTGTTCCTCCCAACTCAAAATCCGACCGTTCATTCCCTCTCAATCCAACGGTCCAAATTCCCCTCCAAAAAATCACAAAAATAACCCGCCTAAATTCCCCCCTAAAAAATTTTCAAATCCGCCCCTCAAAATTCCTCCCTCTTTAAATATCGCCCCTCTCTTCCCTTCCTTCAATAGCACTTCAAACCCTCAATTCAAAACCTCAAATCCTTCAACAATGGCGCGTACGAAGCAAACAGCTCGCAAATCGACCGGCGGCAAGGCGCCTCGTAAACAACTGGCCACAAAGGCAGCTCGTAAATCCGCCCCGGCAACTGGTGGCGTGAAGAAACCGCACAGATTCAGGCCGGGTACAGTCGCGTTGCGTGAAATCAGAAAATATCAGAAGAGTACGGAGTTGTTGATTAGGAAGCTCCCGTTTCAGAGGTTGGTGAGGGAGATAGCTCAGGATTTCAAGACTGATTTGAGGTTTCAGAGCTCGGCTGTGGCGGCGTTGCAAGAGGCGGCTGAGGCGTATTTGGTGGGTTTGTTTGAAGATACGAATTTGTGCGCGATTCATGCGAAAAGGGTTACGATTATGCCGAAGGATATTCAGCTTGCGAGGAGGATTAGGGGTGAGAGGGCTTGAGTTTGGTTGAATTTGAGATTTGGGTTTTGAAATTTGAAATTGGTTGCTTGGTTGGATTAGTGTTTTGATTTGGATTTGAGATTTGGGTTTTGGGTTTGTGAATTGGTAGGTTTGTGGGTTTGAATGTAGAAATTGGAGTGGAATGAAATTGGTTTGATGCAATATTGGATTCTGTGTTCTTTTTTTATTGATGGTACTTATTTTTATCTGAAAATTTGATATAATTTTTGCTGTTCTTGTTTCATGAATTTGGAGCTCAATGATTTTATTAATAAAGCAAGAAAATAGTAAGTAAATGCATTTAGGCCATTCTTATAATGTCCTTGGTATAGCAAGAAATAAGTAATAATCCCTAAACAATTCTAAATATGATGTTGAATTATGGATAAATCAAACAACCATCCACCCATAATTAAATATTATATCATTCCGTGAATAAACACCACTTGGTACTAAAAACATCACAAATATTTCACCATGTCTGATGAAAATGCAATATAAATTGACCATATTTATAATTTATATCCCTGCAACATGACTGATATTAATCGGCAAAGAATATAAATTGCTTGTACTGTCTTTGATATAGTTGTAAATAAATAATTATCTATAATTTTCTTGTATATAATTAAAAATAAATAGCACCTGTAAATAAGAAATCTAAATTTGACAAATTGACTGACAATTTAAAAACGAAGTATAGATCAAACAACCATACTCTCATTAATCATTATGATATATTATATCATTCCATAACAACTTTATTCATAATCACCACATACATAGTACCAATTAAACATCACATACATTTAATTTCACCGTACTAAATCGAAATTCGATAAGTTATTTATATTATTCCTGCTACAAGACGACCGATATTCATCGGCGCAGAATATATGGGCCCACCAAAAAATGCGTATACTGACGTAATTCTGTAAATTTCTCGAGTCGGATGAAACCAGTCCCAGAAAAAAATAGTTATTTCTGTTCGGGCACAAATTCGCGTTTGCAGTGCTGGCTTTGTCCGTTTAAAGTCCCACTGCCACAACACGCTTTCTTCAGCTCGGTTATTCCTGAAATAAAATTACACAAATATTAAAGTATGATGATTAGTATATTCTTTCAAAATGTAAATATTACAAATATATTTGAAAAACATGAAACAACATAGATACCCTTTTTCTTTCTATATCTATCGAAAAATGACTAATTGTTCATTGCTTTAATCTGATTGTATATGTAAAAACATTTTCAGTTTTTTTTTTTATGGAATCCCAGTGAGGCATTTGGCCTCTTGAATCTTGAAAAATTGATAATGATGCAAGGTTTATTTGGAGTTTTTTTGGACATATTGTGGGCCAAAAACATTTGACATATTTCGATCAGTTTTGATTCTCATCTATGCTTTTCATGAGAGCTTCTTCAACTAGGCTCCACTGACGAGAGGGTTTTGGGTTTGAATCAAGATAGCGTTGCGCATCCGAAGGGTAGTTGCCACCGTCTCATCTGAGAGTTCAATCTCTTTGTACTGTGTTTTTTTTCTTTGAATAAAAAACAAAAAGAAGGGGGTTGGTTGAGCGTTGTATCTTACTGAAGAGTAATGGAGTGTCCATAATGTCAGAGGTCGTGCGATAAACATCAGAATATGAGTATCTCATTCCTGGTAATCAAGAGCTCAATTGATTTATTTGGTCCTTTGCAACTTTGTTGTATTGCACCGATAATTGATCCAACGCATCGATGCAGGTCTTTGTTGGATTTTGGCTCACAAAAAACGGCACACAACCTATATGTCCCGTTCCATCTATATAGAAATTTCTGGCTCCGAGATTGTAAAGATTCTGCAACAGAAAAATATTAGTAACGTATGTTAAATCCATCTTTTTTCCAAGTAAAATTAGGAAATGAAAAGAAACTTTTAATATACGGTTATGTGTTGAGTAAATCGACCGGCAAGATTGGAGATGAACTGCGTGTTTGTGGCTGTGTTGGTGGCTCCAGTTGCAGCGTAATATTCAAACAAGTCATTGTTCGCGGTGATAATAATGAAAATAGACCTAGAAATGAGAAATTTCGCCTGATTCTGCCCGAGTCTCTGGGTAAGAGCTTGATTTACTTTTTGGAAATTCTGGATTTGGGTCTTCATATAGATTGTGCCTGCCCCCTGAATTGATTTATAAAGTACAGTGATTTAAATGTCATTATTCTGAATTGTGGAAATATGTTTAGTAAAAATGACTGAAAAGAGCTCACCGTTGTATCTTGTATTCCCGAGCCGGCCGAAGCGAAGTTCACTCCTCGTAGCATTTGATTCACATTTGTAATGGAAGGTGGCAGGGACGGAGCTTAATAGGGACTGGAAGGGGCCATGCCTCCCCCAAAATTTTGACGGAGTAGTATATATCAGTAGTGTTTTAGAGAAGAAAAAAATTGAAATACATGTATTTTTATGCATTTGGCCCCTCCCAAATTTTGTACAGTGTTAATCAGTAGGGAGAAATATTTTTGGCCCCCCAGTAAATCCAGTCAAGCTCCGTGCCTGTAAGGTGGTGGGCCTCTTGGGAATCCTAGAAAGTTTGCTGCCATGATCATAAAAAATGAGAATGAAGTATTAATTAGAGATATCTTTCTCATAAATGTGTGAATTGTCTCTACCAACATTTTATTAAACAAAAAAATTACCTAGTTCAAATAGTAAAAGAACTAAAATCAATCAATTTGGAACCTTCATAAATAAAAATCTGGACTCTAATATTATTGCAATTTTGTGAGAAATATTTGTAATATATTGTTTTGTGTATTGTATTTTGTTATTATAATATTATGAGTCTATCGTATATATTATATCGAATTCCCGTAATTTAACAACTTTCGAATTGCACTTCATTGTTTATGCAGTTTGTTAAGTATTTGTGCATATTAACCATCAATTTGTGATTTAAAATCCTGTTTTTTTTTTTTTTTTATCAGAATCGGATTTTTCACTTCTGTCAGTCATGATCATGAGAGACAAAGTTGAGCAGTGAATATTTTGAATATTTGGATTTTGGAAATTGAGAGGGTTATATATAAAAGACTTTCCAAAGAATAAAACATAAATAAAACAAGCAAGTAGAGAAAAAAAACAATACCAATCTAGTCAACTCCATTGAAGCCATTACTAAACCTTCCAGGAAAATAAATACCATTAAGGAAAATTTGAAAACCCTAGAACGACGGCTCCTCTCTTGGTTTGGCCTCTCTCTGTGCCACTGTCGTGGGAACCGGTCTCGTGTGGTGGTCATTTTCGTCAATCTATTGGGTGTGGTGCCGACTCTCTATTCACGGCAATTTGGGTGGCACCGCCTTTGTGGCGATGACCGATTGCTATCTTGGTGGTTTTCTCTGGACAAGACTGCAGGCAATGGCAATCTTCTTCTCTTCCTTGTTGGTGCGGCATTGGCGAAGTTGGCAATGACGGAAATTGGCCTGAATCTATCTTTTTTTTTATTTGTATTTTTTATTTTTTGAAGGTTGTAATGGATTTTTATTTGTTTAATGAAATGCGACAAATAATTTGCTTACCGCCCTAAAAAAACAAGAAGGAAAATTTGACCTGTCAATAAGTGGCAAACTATTCAAATTATTATTATTTCCATCGTCAGCCAATGAATCACCAAACACAAATATTGAATGAACAGTGCTGTAACACAGGTTATAAAAAGAAGAGATGAAACTGAAAAAATGACCAAGTATTTGAGAAAAGTAGCCATTTTTGGTTGAGATGAGATTTTATGAAGGATTTGGTTTCAGGCATGGAGCTTGACTGAGTATTGGGGGGCTGAAAAAATTTCTCTCTACTGATTAATACTATAAAAATTTTAGGGGGAGAGAGGGGGGGGGGGGGGGGGGGGGGGGCAAATGCATAGAAATACATGTATTTTAATTTTTTTTTCCACTAAATTACTACTAATATATATTACTCCGTCAAAATCTTGGAAGAGCCATGGCCCCTCTCAGTCTCTATTAAGATTCGTTCCTATTTGGTTTGTATTTATAGTGTGCTCAAAGTTGAATAATGATGACAAGTTTTCATATGCAACCCTCATGATTTTCTAAATTCTGAAATACTTTGATTTTCAACCTATTTTTAATTAATTCAGTTCAGATTTTCAATCCCGCATCGAGTAATTAAAATATGATTTCAGATTCCAGTCTAAATTTTATGCAGCTTGTGTAAAGCTTTTGATATGAGCGTGGAATAGAATTTGAAATCTCTCTTTATTTAGAGACAAAATTTATAATTCTAAACTGAGTTATATAAGTAATTAAAGTCAAGTTTATGATTGCAAATTTAAAATCTCATTTCTTTGGTTTGAGAATTTAAGAAGTTATAAAGGTTAGATATGAAAACGTGGCTATAATGATAGCTCTTGCATGGCCAGTTTATAAATGTAATAAATTTTTTTCGAAGTAAATAGTTTGTTGGTGAGATAATCTTTTATATATATATGAGATTAATCGAGTTGTTTAGCGTATTGCTCGTTGTTGGTTGAGATCGAAAGATATCGAGTTTGTAAGTTGACTGTTTTACCGGCCGTCAAGTTTGTTGTAAGGCGACGGTAGATCGTGGTTTTGTACTCAAACGCTATTTGGATTAGTGATTATCGGAGCCGCAAGACAAGTCCCGGAGAGTAGGGAACTCGTGAACGTGGTAAGGACCGCTAGCGAGTAAACAAGTGGTTAAGACTAATGCAAACACCTCGTCGAATTTCGTCAACAAATTCGTGTGTTCGGTATCTCTTTACTTTTTCTATTTACTTTAATTTCTTGTTTATTCTTCTTTGTTAATTAGTATTCAAACAACCATCAACAAAAGTCTAAAAACATAATATATATATATAAAACTCTAAAAATACAATTATTCACGTTTCCGCATATTAGGCTTTTTTAATCCCCCTATAGGCTCCAATCAAACAACAATATTCAATGCAGTCGCCCTTAACCTCAATTCAACCGTCCGTATAGAAAACTTCATCTCACTTAAAGACACGAAATATTGATGTCATTATGAGAAAACATAATGGTACGTTCGAAAACATAACAATTGAGATATTGAATGAAAGATCTCATTTTTCTTGTTTTATTTTTCATTTTTTCACAAAAAAACTATTGGAAAACCATATTTTGAAAGAAACTGTCGGGAAAAAATTGCCTGAGAGGCTGAGAGAGAAAAAGATAGAGATCCATGGAGCTCACATTCAATTTTTTTTAATTATTAATCTAATTATTTGAATGAGAGAGAGAAAGACACATGGGACCCATAATTATTTGTTTTTTTATAAATCATTATTTTATTTTTTAATCTATTTTATTTTTTTAATTATTAAGGGAGAGAGAGAGAAAGGCATATGAGACCCATAATTTTTTTTGATAAATCGTTATTTTGTTTTTATTTTTATTTAGAAATGAATTATGTGTAGCGAGTATCAATAATTATTGATATTATAACTCACAACACATAAGTTACACGGTTTATTTTTCAAAAAAATTAAACTTGTTTTGACCGTTCACACTAAATCATGACAGAACACAAAATACGAAATTCAACCAATCATATTCTTGCGCTCTCCAACTACATAGAAACCGTCACAAAATATAAAAAATTCTAAATTATCGAACGGTTTATATTAAACCACATCAATCCATCCGACGATCACGAAAAGGGGGGGGGGGATTTTATTATGGGATAAAGAGATTTATTTTGTCCCTTTATTTTGCAATAATGTTGAATTTAAAATCAAATTCTTTCTGATATAGTGCTAAATTTAAAAATAGGCTGAATTTAGAAAGAAAATCTTTTTATAATGATCAACTGCATTTTTATTATAATATGATAAGTAGAGATATTAATTAATTATATATTAATAAGATATGAATTTATAATTAACAAATTACTTTATATATTGATAAATATATATTAATATATAAGTAATCAGCTAATTTTTACATATTAATGTTTTATTATAAAGTATATATTAAATTAATTTTTTATTATATTCATAATTTATTTATTTATTTAAGATAATAAATTATTTATATATTGATAATTAATATATAATTAATCAACTAATTTACATATTAAATATTACTATAAAGTATACAATCAATTAGTTTTTCTATTAAAGTCATAAATTATCGAATTAATTAATTGTTAATAATTACAAACTTCTCAAATTGGCACACAAGTAGCTGCCTAAAATTTTCAAAAGATCCCAGATTCCAGCAATTATTCCTCCATCTCTCTCACCTTAAAATATAAAAATGTAAAATAGTACCTGTTGAAAAAGTAATTATGCAAAATAAACCCTAGCTTTTGTTAAAATTTATAAAACACGCCCCTTTTACTAAATAACATCATCTGGAAAGTGTGTTTATAATTCTTAAGTAGCAGATGAAAGTTTTATTTATTCAGTGATTTAATAGGAATGAACAATAAATATTATTCATTTCAAGATAAAAAAAAATTGATGGTGAATAATCAATTTTTTTTAGGGCAACAAATTACTGCATAAATGTGCCAATGAGGATTTGAACCCATAACCTCTAACTTCACAATCACTGGAATTGACCAACTACTAGGCTAGAGGTCATTTGCAAATAATCAGGTATTTGAATTCAATTTATACAATATAAATTACTAATAATAAAATTGATAAAAGTGATTCGACAAATTAATGGATGTACAAATATTGTTTATATAAAAGACTGACCATTAACATATATTTTTGTTCCCTTAAAAATGACAGTTCCTTCATTTTCTTGAAAATAAATATTTCCAAAGGAGGATATTTCATGAAATAAGACTAAATAAAAGGTTGGTTTTGGAAATACAGAATTTTTTGGTGCTAAAATGACCTCACAAAATTCCCAAAACTCTTGGCAAATTAATTTCTCTCTTTCTCTGTAGTTTTCTCCTGAAAGTAAGTTCTCTTTTTCTCTTTTCAATCAAATCAACTTGAAATGTATACTAATCCAAATCATTAGCTCAGTGCGATTGCTTATTTTATTTCACTCATTTTTTATTTGAAATTCCATTTGGTTTGGTTTCAGCTCACTTGATTTTTTATTTTATTTTTCTTTATTATTTTTTCCGAATTGTTGGGCTGTAAATTTGGAATGGTGTGATTTGGTTTTCAAATTTGGAGGAAAAATTCGTGTGATTTGGTTTTCAATTGGGTCGTGAGTAGATAAATTTCTCGTCTTTTCTGGATTTAGTGGTATTTTTTCTCTATCTTGTTTTGAATTTCTGATTTGAGGGAATTTTTGTTGAGCATTTACATTTGATCTGGTTTAATTGCTCTCTTTCTTTCTTATTACCACTTTGAGATACGATTAATCAAACTTCAAAATCTAATTTTTGGTTAATCAGATAAAAATCTGGTGAAAAAGAAAGAACTTTAAAATCAATGATTAATAATTTTGGTTTAAACTCCGAATTTCAATTTTTCTTCTTTTCTTTCTTCCAGTTGAAGGTTAATCCCAATTTCTACTCAGATCCATCATTTCACTGAAATTACAAAAAAGGTCAAACTCAATCAAAAAGATCCCAAACTTTGACCTTAATAAATGGAATCAAACATAAACCCTAATAAAATGATCCAATCAAGCCCTCCATTCTTAGACCTCCAAATCCCACATCACCACAACCAAAACCCTAATTTCCCCCACCCAACAAACCCTAACCCTAATTTCCTCCATTCGTTCCCCCAAATCCCTGAATCGAGCGACCAACACTCCTCCAAAAACCCTAACCCTAATTCCGACGAAGAAGACGACTGTACCGACCGTACCGGTACAGAAAAACCCTCAAAAAAAGGCACAAATCAAACTTGGCAAAGAATGAAATGGACCGATTTAATGGTACGGTTATTAATCACAGCTGTCAGTTACACAGGCGAAGATTCAAGTACAGATTGTACTAATTCAAAACGTAAATTCACAATTTTGCAAAAAAAGGGAAAATGGAAAGCAATTTCCAAGGTTTTAGGAGAGAGAGGCTGTTACGTTTCGCCTCAACAATGTGAGGACAAATTTAATGACCTAAATAAACGATATAAAAGACTCACAGACATTTTAGGTCGTGGGACTTCTTGTAAAGTCGTTGAAAACCCTAATTTGCTCGAAAAAATGAATATTTCCGAAAAATTAAAGGAAGATGCGAAAAAAATCCTAAGTTCTAAACATTTATTTTATGAGGAAATGTGTAGTTATCATAATGGAAATAGGCTTAATTTGCCGGCCGATTTGGCTTTACAAAAGGCTTTACAGCTGGCGCTCAGAAATCGAGACGAAAGTGAGAGAGAGTCAAAACGAGGGTTTGAGATTGAAGATAATGAAGAGCATTTATTAACCAATAATGACCATAATAATAATCAGAAAAATCATAATCATGAGGATTATGATTATGATATTAATGATGAGAATTCTGACGAAGATGAAGAAGAAGAGGAAGAAAATAATGGGTTGCACGGATTTCAAAGCAAAAAATTGAAAGATAATTTGAATAATGATAAAAATGTGTGTTGTGGTGGGAAATTGGATATGAATAAGGCGTTGGAGCTTCCGGAAGCTTCTAGTAGCAATTGCGAAAAATTGCAATTGGAGAGACAGAAATTGCAGATCGAAGCTCAAATGTTGGAGCTTGAGAGACAGCGCTTCAAATGGGAAAGGTTTTTGAATTTTGTCAATTCTCTCTTTAGATAATTTTTAACCTTTATAAAGCCCGCCAAAAATGTAAATGTTGAATTTACCCTTCCAATCGTATTTGAAAGGGTAAGTATGGTATATTTTAGGATTCGGAAGGATAAATTTGATCTTAAATATGATATGTTTTGGACTTTAGAAGGGTTGAATTTGACATTTGTATTTTTAGAGGGGTAAATGTGATATATTTTGGATTTTGGAAGAATAAGTTTGATAATTTCACATTTAGAGAGGTAAATAAAAATGACATATTTTGGATTTTAGAAGACTGTAATTTTGATCTTTCTATTTTCAGAGGAACAAATAACTAAATATGATCTTTTGATGTTTTAGAAGGGTAATATAAAAAATTCCCTGATCCTTGTAAAATTATGAAAATGCCCCTTGATTTTTGCAGGTTTAGCAAGAAGAAGGACAGGGAATTGCAGAGGATGAGATTGCAGAACGAGAAGATGAAATTGGAGAACGATAGAATGTCTCTTGAATTGAAGCACAAAGAGCTCGATTTTGAGCTTCAGTCCAAAACCGGGCGGTGATTTCGCCATTTGGTACCTTATATTCATGGTAATTACTTTTCTTGTGAGCTTTAGTTGTGCGATTATGCTTAATTTGGCTGATTTTGCGTCAATTGAACTCTAAATAGTGGAATAAGGGCTCAATTTCACCCAATTTTTTACATCTCTAGCCTTAATGCAATTTATCAGAATGAAACAGGAGGAGAATTTTACCATTTATACTAATTTAATGGATTTGATTAAGAGAATTCGGAGAAAATATTAGCGTTTATACAAATCGAATTTTGTTTGTTACTAACCAAATGGTTTAATTTTTCAGGAAAACTGCTGCATGTAGAAAGTGATTTATGATTTATAATTCTATAATATATTAGAGATATGCTTAATATATATAAACTAGATGTTGAATTGTTCTGTTAAGAAGCCCTTTTTTAATTTATTTATTATGGTAGGAACTCTTATATTTAGCTAGAATGATGATTTATGAAAGCATTTTTTTGGTTGAACTGGTTGTCATATTTAGTTTTTTATTTTATTTTATTTTATTTTTGTAAACCTGGGATGAATTATGTGGTGAATTGTTGTTGTGTGTGTGTGTCTGTTGTTTTGTACACAAGTGATTTTTGAATCAAGTCTTGCTCTGAAAATTTTAGGGGGAATATCATATTCACCCTTCCAAAAATCTAAAATAGCAAATACACCCATAAAAAATTGCAAATAACTTGTGGACTTTTCATTCAATTAATTATCTTGGTCAAATACCAAATGCATGAAACTAAGAATAATTCCTTTGAATTACATAAACTTTTTATCTATTAAGGAAAAACATCAACCCATCATTCTGTTGATAAAAAATTGCTCAAATCATCTCTTATGATACAATATAAAAATGATACATATTAAGACATGCTTTGCACAAACTCTCTAGAGGTGAAGAATGTCTTCAAGTTCTCTCTCTCTCTAGCATTCTTAATCATTTTATCATTACTCTTGATCAATCTAATTCCTAATCTCAAACCTAGATATGAAATACAAAGAGTTACAAATGCCGTTATAAACTCTCTCTTAAGAAATGAAAATGGCTTCAAAGTTTTCTCCATTCATTTTCCCTCTTGCACTCTTAGCTACTTTATCACTAGTATTTTTATATCCTATCGAGTTTCACCTCCAATCGTCTTTCGCCATGTGTCCTTCTGCTAGTCAAAGAATCAGAAAAACGGATCTCCGTGTCCTTGTTGGAGTTTTCACTATTCCCAACAATTACGAGCGGCGACATCTAATTCGCCTAGCCTACGCACGACAATCGTCTCTCAGTTATTCTGATGCTCAGGTAGATTTTTTATGACAAGTTCATTTTCATGAAACCCTAAAGATCTCATATATATCATGTGTGGCCCTTCAAAAAATGAGGAATATTATGAATGCCCCTAGATATTTTCTTGGAGAGATTAAAGGAGGGCACTTTTGTGATATTTTTATGTTTTATAAGTTTATACATAAAAATATCATGCATCACCCTTCAAATGTGGGGAACATTGTGAATGTCCCCACACATTTCCTTCAACAAACTAATGAGGCATTTGTGTGATATTTCTTGATTTTTGCAGGGCTATACATGATATTTTCACTATTGTAAGGTACAAATGAAAATTTGTTGTTTTATTCAAAACTTTTATATCTTATGCAATACATTCAACTAACTGAATCAGATGCCATTGGTCTATAGGTGGATGTCTTTTTCGTTTTCTGCAAATTGTCAAGTGAGGAACAAAAAGTGCTTGTGGCCCTTGAGATATCGCGGTTCAATGATATAATCATCCTCAATTGTACTGAGAATATGAACAACGGCAAGACATACACATACTTTGCTAGTATTCCTACGATATTTAGCGAACGTTCATATGATTATGTGATGAAGTGTGATGATGACACATATGTCCGATTAGGTAATTCATGTTCAAAATGTAGTTACTTACTAGTTGATCTTATGAGTCAATGAAGATGTTTGAAAGCTAATAATTAAGTTTTATTTTTAGGTTTCATGCTTTGTTAGGGTTTTTGTCAATGATTTAAAATTAGATTACTTACCAAATTTGAGCCTAAATCATGTTGGTAGCATTTCTAGAAATAAAGCTACAATGTAAAGACAGGTTTTTAGAGCATTCACAACATTTGCCATCGTCTTATGCCTTTCAAATATTAATTTTCTATTGATAATATCATATTGATTGATATATTTGATTAATTTTTAGAAATATAATGACCAACAATTATAACGTACAGGTAATCTCGTAGAATCGCTGAGGAACAAATCACGAGAGGACACGTATTACGGATTAGTCAATCCATGCTACAGAGCGAACGACATGGATTACAAAATGAACAAGTCATTCATGTCAGGACTAGGTTACGTCTTGTCATGGGATCTGGTAGAATGGATAGCGGTATCAGATTTAGCTTATAACAACAGAAACGGGCCAGAAGATATAATTCTTTCTGCGTGGCTTAACAAGGCGAAGAAAGGGCAAAACCGTTATCATAATTTTCCGGCGATTTATGACTATAGAGGAATTTTGCCAGAAACGTGTTGGAGACACGATTTTATTCCAGAAACGATAGCAGTTCATATGTTGAAAGGGAACTCAGAATGGGCGAAAGCTTTGGACTACTTCAATGAAACAGATGGTTTACAACCTTCTAAGTTCTATCACATTCCCAAGAGGATTTCTTTTTTGGATAGAATGTCTTAGTTGGGTAAAATTTGTATTTTAGATTTGGAATTTGTAGTTTTATAAGGGTAATTTGATATTTTGAGTTTTTGAAGGGTGCATATGAAAATTGCCCCTATTTGTTATGTTATTCCTGTGTCTTTGCACAAACATGAAGAACAAAATAATTATTCTAAACGAATGGCATAAAGTTTCAAGGACCCATTACATAACAATGAGATTTTGGATTATTCATATTTTGAATTATTCAGATTTGAGTCTAGTTGGATTTCGGCTCATTGAACTTTCAACATTTTTGAGTCGGGTTCAACTTACTAGCTTAAATAGTGACACAACTTGTAACTTTGTCAGAGATTTCCAGCTTGAATTCCTGCAAATGTTATTTTGTATAGCACATATTTAACAATATCTGTCAACCGACAAATTTTGAGTTTGATCTAAAAAGCATTTTTGAGTCAGATCAGATTACGCCAATAACTTTTTAACATTTTTCAGATCAGACTATTCACAAAAAAAAAAAAAATTTCAGTGAGATTTGACATCTCTAAAGTTATCTTTCCCTCCCTATATATAGTGAAACTTCCCAAACATATAATTCTAAATCCTTCAAGTGCTCATATATATGGATAAGAGAAAACCTTACATTGTTGTGATCTTAATTCAACTAATATACACTGTCAATGTCTTGATTTCAAAAGCTGCTTTTAATGGAGGGCTGCCTACTACAATTTTCTTATTTTATAGAACATTAGTTGCTTCTTTTTTCTTCATTCCCTTTGCTCTAGTTTTTGAGAGGTATGTTTTTTCTTCTTTTTGATTGAATGTTTTCTAGAAACATCTCATAATTATTTTAAATTTTTACAATTTCACTTTTTTTAAATTCTGTTTCATTTTCATTTGTTCTTTTAGTTTTATATGTTTTCATTCAATTTTTATATATCATATAAATTTTGCGCAGGAAAAAGGCGCCAAAAATGACAACGAAAATACTTGCCAAGATTTTCTTTCTGGCTTTACTCGGGTATTAAACGTGCTCTTTTTTATTTATTGCAAATTTTTTGAAATATGCTGGATTGATAATTCTAAATTTTGAAATATAAATTTCAGGGTGACATTTTGCCTGAATGTGTTTGGTGTAGGAATTAAGTACACTTCTTCTTCCGTCGCTTCCGCCTTCACAAACGCAGTACCAGTTGTTACTTTCGGATTAGCTGTTTTACTTCGGTAATTATTATGAAAATTATCAGATTTTATTTTGTTATAACTTATACTGGTAATGCTTTGGATACTAAATTGTTTAGTTGTTTATGTGAAATTGTGGCCCTGACTTTATGATAGATCAAAATATCTACAAAAAAATGAAGAAAAATTGAAACAAATGATTTCACAACTCTGTAAAAGTTATCTTGTTGATTTATGCTAGCTGGTCATAAATATTTTTTCACAAAAAAAATTCTTTACTTAATACAGAAACATAGGCTAAAAAAGCGTACATATTAGCTAAATTTTTTTACTTGTGTATATACAATTATTTACAGAATGGAGGTTGTAAAACTACGGAAACCCACAGGAATAGTGAAAGTTCTCGGAATAATTCTTTGTCTCGCCGGAGTTTTAGTGCTTGCATTTTATGAAGGGCCTCATTTAAAATCTATAAATCCTGATCATCTACCGATTCTGCAGGGAAGCAGTGTTAAACACGGACCTCATTCGAAATTTATCTGGATTGTCGGTACATTTCTGATGATTATTTTCGTAACTGGCTGGTCAATATGGATCATATTACAGGTATATCTCACAGAAAACTGTTCTTTCTTAAAGTGTTAAATTTTATTAGATATATATCTATAGCTTACAATACTAAATATTTATCATTAATATGCGTTAAGATTCGTGTTATATAATGAATAAGTCAGTTGAAGTGTGAAAAACTCATCATTTAATTATCTAGCACGAACCTTTATACAATTATTCGAGAAATAACTTTTTTATTTTGAATGAATATCCGAGTATTAAGTATGAGAGTCAGAACTCGAATAATTAGTTATATATGTAACTAAATGACGGGCTCACATGCTAGAGAAAAAAATATCTTACAAAAAGTATATCCAATTGTAAATATATATGTGTACAGCTAAAACTGTATAGTGAACGCTTCTGTCCACTCTAAAAGCTAGGCACTCCGAATAATTTCTCAATTATTATAGAACACAAATCAAAATTCATGTCCAGTTAATGAATGATATTGATAAGTCATCAATATAAAAACTCCAAATACTTAATTAATTAGTTTAGTCGTTATGATATATATGGCATAAAGAGTTATGTGAACTTAAATACTTGATTAAATACTTTTAATTATTCTCATATATGTATATATAGCACAAAAGAGTTAGTACATCATATCACATATTGATTTGTATAATAATGAAATATCTCTTTATGTGGAAAGGAACCTTTTTTGAAAGAGTATCCCTCAAAGCTTATGTTCAGCACATTATGCTCATCTTTCGGCACGATTCAATCGTTCATCGTCGCGATGATTGCAGAAAGAGATCTCAACAAGTGGAAGCTCCATCTTGATGATGGTCTACTTGCTGTCTCATTTAGTGTATGTACTATATTCATTAACATATAAAAGCACTCATTTTTTGATATAGATGGTATTAGATAGAATATTAATTAATATCGTAATCTTTACGTCCAGTGGAGGAGCTTGAGTAAAATTTCTGGGAGACCAAAAAAATTCTTCTTACAGATTAACACTGCGTAAAAAGTTTGAGGGGGGAGGGGAGGGGGGGACCAAATACACAGACATACATGTATTTCAAAATTTTATTCACTAAATTAGCACTGATATACACTACGTTTTTAAAATTTGGGGGGAGGGGGGGGGGGGCCCCATGGCCCCCTCCGTTCTGAATAAAGCTCCGCCACTGCTTACGTCTTTATTTATTATTATGTAAATGATATTTTGTTTTAATGAAGCAGAACTTTCAATTATGATTTAAAAAAAAAAAAAGGGAAGTTAGTGTCATAACTGTTTTATCGTACAAAAAAAGAAATTGTTACAACTGATTTCACAAAAAAGGAGAAACTTGTTAGAGAAATCAAAATGACAAAATTTTCAGCTTACTTCAAATTGCATAAGACACGATAATAGCTCCGCATAATTTAATTATAAAACTAATTAATTTTCAAAATGCTGAAATAAATTTCAGGGAATTTTTGCGTCAGGTCTTGCATTTTATTTGATGGCATGGTGCATCGAGCAAAAAGGGCCAGTTTTCGTGGCGATTTGGCAGCCCTTGTCTCTCCTCATGACTCTCGCCAGCTCATCTTTCTTTCTCGGCGAAAATATCGACTTAGGAAGGTAAATATAGTAAGAAAAAATATAATATAAATTAATTTCTTCTGTGAATTATTTTTATAATATGATTTTTATTGCAGTGTTTTAGGAGGAATTTTAATGGTTGGAGGGCTTTACAGTGTTCTGTGGGGAAAAACTAGAGAACAATTAGAGAATAAATCGAGTTTAGTAGAAGAAATTAATTACCAGCATGAAATGCAAGTAACAATTCAAGAGCATGCAATTCATGTAAATAGTTCTGATAAATAGTCAAAAATTAATCTTCTGAATTATGAGTCTAGTAATTTATAATATCAATAAAAGAGTGTATATTTTATATTTGGTTTTCTGAGTATATAATAGGATTTTGTATATATATAGGATTATTTAATTTGGTCGGTTCAGTTCAAATGGGAAATTATTTTTATTCTGTTTGTGAGACGAACTTAACAGTCTAAATAACAATTTTGAAATGAATAAAATAATTATAATAATAAAAGCAATAAACTTCCATAATACTTAATACACAATTCCCTACGTAATAATTTATTTTACTGATTTATTGTGGCAACAATTTCCTTTTTAATAGTACTCTCAAATTTTAATTTTATTATCATACATGTCATTAACTATTCAACGTTAAATGAGAGTGGCATAGTTGTTATTTTTTATAATTTGAGAGTCTTCATTTGGGGTGAAATTTGTTATGTATACTCAAATTATTTCCAATTGTATCATATATTTGTTATTTGCATCTAAATTATATCTCACAAAAAAAATATTAATTATATATATTTTTTTAAATATTTCATATTATCCCTTCAAAAATTTTAATTTTTTTGCTTTACAAATATTAATTTATCTTTATTAGGAAAATACATCCCCGAAGCGGAGCGAGGGTCTGCACCATTTTTTTTTTGCTTTAAAATTATCGATTTATTTTATTCAAAAATGTCTTTATTCAAAAAAAATTAATATCAATTTTTTTTGCTTTGAAAAAATCAATTTATTTTTATTAGAAAAATATATCCCCGAAGCGGAAAGAGAATTACACCATTTTTTTTTTTTGCTTTAAATTTATCAATTTATATTTATTAGAAAAAATACATCTCCGAAGCGGTACGAGAATTACACCTAATTTGATTTACGTCTAGACGATTTACCAAAATAAGAAAATTACTATCTCTATTAACTCTATCTAGACTTGATTTACGTCAACTATACATGAAAAAGTACAATGAACATATATGTTGTTTTAATGCAACGAGTCTATAAAGAAATTGCAAAAAAAAAAAAAAAAAAAAAAAATTCCGACAAGTTTCTAGCATCTATTGAATGTGTCACGTGGTTGGTGCAGAAAACAATAGAAAACCATAGAAAAATAAAAAGAAGAAAGATATAACAAATGACTCGTGGTTACAATGGCATCAGCCTCTCCTATCTTTTATTTCAAGTTTTATGTAATGTTAATGAACCCAATTTAGAGAAAAAAGAAATTGGTTTTTATAATAAATTATAATAAAAAAGTGTGAATTAAATTGTCCTTTTATGCCAAAACTGTACAAAAAACGAATGAATTAATTTTAAGTAATTTATTCTTAAATAAAAGCATACAATTAAATTAATATCTCTAAGTTCTTTGAAAATATAGTACCGGTTATGTCGTCAAAGGCCTCCCGAATCACATGACCGATTTTGTTTACGAAAAAAATACCATTCATGGCTAGGTGGATTTTAACGTGTAGCAAAACACTTTTCAAACTTCTGGTGGTTCATGTGTGTAAATACCTTTTAAATAATTTTTTTTAATAGTTGTCAATCGTAAGCGCATGATTTACGTGTAATATTTTGGATGTCTAATTCATATGGAGGTTCGGTTTAATTAATGTAACAAAACATAGTTCATACATAATATGTTGTGGCCTTTTGGTCAAAGCAATTTGGTTCGGTAGGATTGGGACAAGATTAAAAGAAAAATAAAATAAAGAATAATGGTCGCTTCTATCGGCCGCACTTGTCGTCTGTCATTGCCGAGTTGCCATCAAAAACTGGTTGTGAGTTCTCTTTCAAGAGGATTTAGGGATCCAAATGTTTCGTTGCTCTCCGTCTACCGCACATGTCATGCTAGTGGTGATCTTTTCCTAATTTTGTAGGGGACCATGCCCTTCTGTAGACCAAACCGAGACCCTCGCCTCGTATCGCCGTGCTTCCTCCTCCAGCATGAAAGTCTCTCACTTTCTTTGTGGAGATGCCAGATCCGGAAACCTTTGCGGTCTGTGGCAGTTCATTGTTTTCTCCAAGGTAACTACGCCACTCTCGTGCCGTTAAGATTCCCTTTTGTGGATCGAGTCATTCAGTTTCATCTCTCGGTCTTTCACCTAATGATCTAAAAATTCAACTTTGGAGCCCATCACGAAATTAAGTAAAATGAATATGCACAAGAGAATTACCAAGATCTAAATAGATCATTCAACATAGCAAAACAAATTTGATAAAATTCAAAACAAACTACTACCAGCCTACCAAAGAATAGAGTTTAGTTACAACGACTCATAACTAAAACAATAAAATACAAAGCAATGGTACATAAGAAATTTGATATGAAGTACCATCTTTTGTTGCTCTCTTCCATGTTTCTCTTTCTCTCTGAAAAGGCAGCTCAACTCTATAGCGAAGCAATCCTTTTTTTCAGCCCGCCTTGCGTGTATATATATGAGCCTTGGCCGAAAATCGCATATGGGGGGAGTGAATCTTTCCTAGGAGTGTACAAGAAACTTTCCAACCCGTCCAACCCAACCCGGCTCGACTAGGGGTGTCAATATATCAGGTTCGGGTCGGATTCAAGCAATATCCATATGCGGATCCAATTAAGATCATGAAGATCCAAATGCGGATTCAAATCTATTAGAAAAACTAAGATCCATATGCGAATCCAAATCCATTAATTTTGCGGGTTTCGGATCGAATTTTGGATCTTAATATCAAGTTTTTAAGAAAATATTACATAAAAAATAATCATTTACAACATAAATAATATAGTTGACACAAAATTTATTTAATACATCATAAAATCATATATAAACTATAATACAATATAAATCATATTATTTGTCATATCTTTCTTTAAACTTTGTTGAAAATATCTTTCATGCGAGTTGTTAGAAATGAAATTGATTAGAAATTATTTTTAAAGTAACATGTGTTTACTATATATAATTTACCATTGTCTGTCATATCATATTTGTTATGTTCTATATCACGGTGATTTGTTATCAATTATTTATATTTTATGTATTTTTATTAATATATGTATACTTACCTTTTGTAAACTTGATTATTTAACAAAAAAATAATAATAAATAATCTAAAAAATATTTATCATATATATAAATATAATTATATAATTATTTTATCGGATTCATAATGGGTTTCGGATTCGGATCTTGTTAGATCCAAATCCAAACCCAATAAACAAATGGATCTTTTTCCAAAATCCAAATGCGAATCTATTATGTTATCGGATATATTTTTACGATCCATATGCAAATCCATTCAAGTGGATTCAGATCGGGTTATCGGATTTTGGGATCCATTGACACCCCTAGGCTCGACCCGTCTTTTGTGCGTTTTGGAGTTATTGGGTCGGGTCTGAGTTTGAATTTTGAATAACTCGGATTTATGGATTGGGTTACGGGTTTGAAAAAAAAACCCAGGTTAACCAACCCAACCCGTACACTTCAATCATAATTGTCATATCATATATTCCAATTATTATTTCCTTTTATACTATAAACTCACATGTTATTTTATATTCTTGCTTTCTATTTTTATAATTCACAATTAGTACTTTCCAATTATGAAATTAACCTATTATACAAATTTCCTTACTAATATATAAAATACAAAAATAATTACAATGCTTTTGTATTAAATTATTTCAATCAAGGGATAAATATCCCGTATTCTATGTACTTTTTATCTTATGCAACTGATTTTGTAAAAATAACTAAAATGATAAAATACAAAGGAAAGGTACATAAGAAATTTAATATGAAGTACCATCTTTTGTTGCTCTCTTTCATGTTTCTCTCTCTCTGAAGAGGCCTCAACTCTATAGCGAAGCAATCTTTTTTCCAGCCCGCCTTGCGTGTAGTGTATATATATGAGCCTTGGCCGAAAATTGCATATGGGGGAGTGAATCTTTCCTAAATCCTGCCCCATTAAACTAGTTTAATCATCATAAAGACTAAAATCAATCTCCATAAAAACTAAATCCCAAGAATCACTCTTTGCATAATGATGATGCTGCCAATGGTCAGAAACACATTTTGGGCTCTTGATAATTAAAGTCGTCAGCTCGCACAGTCTTCCCACCACCAGATCTGTGTCGGGGCTCGGCGGATTGTAATTGGCTCGAATTCAGATTGCAATTCAGAGAGTTTGACTTCAGAATAATTTATGAAAATTTTAAAGAAATACAATGTATAAGCCTAGATTATTCAAACAAAAATCAAGCATCAAACAATTTATAGACTAGGAAAATTACCACTATTATTTTCTTTATTCGCAACATGATTGACTACACCTTCGCATATTTCAACATTGAACAAGTGCCAAAGGGGCACAACACAAAAGCAGATCCCGAGCCAGCCCCACTCCAAATGGCAGGCAATAGGGCCGCCTGAAAGTTGCGCCTACTCGCCACCTATCTTGAAATAGACTTTCGGGATCTCTAGGATGGGCCTGTTCAGTAACAACCCAGATTTGACAGATTCTGACCAATGTTAAGTATTGTGATGATAACTCACAAATCATAAATCATGACAACAATTTGAGCATATATTCAGAAACTAGAGATGAAATGCAACAAGATGAATCTTTTTGTAATTCTTTTGTACTTTATACTTTTAAGGATTTTTGCATGGTTAAAATGGCATCAGCCTCTCCTATCTTTTATTTCAAGTTTTATGTAATGTTAATGGACCCAATTTAGAGAAAAAAGAAATTGGTTTTTATAATAAATTATAATAAAAAAGTGTGAATTAAATTATCCTTTTATGTCAAATCTATATAAAAACAAATGAATTAATTTTAACTAATTTATTTTTAAATAAATGCATACAACTAAATTAATATCTCTAAGATCTTTTAAAATATAGGATTGGGTATGTCGTCAAAGGTCTCCCGAATCACATGACCGATCATGTTCACAAAATAATAGCATTCAGGGCTTGCAGGATTTTAATGTGTACAAAACACTTTTGAACTACTGGTGGTTCATGTGTGCAAGTACTTTTTAAATTACTCTTTTTAATAGTTCACATGGAGATTCAGTTTAATTAATGTAACAAAACATAGTTCATACATAATATTTTGTGGTCTTTTGGTCAAAGCAATTTGGTTCGGTAGGATCGGTACAAGATTAAAAGAAAAATAAAATAAAAAATAATGGTCGTTTCTGTCGTCCACAGTCGCGGTCTGTCATTGTCGAGTTGCCGTCAAATACTGGTTGTGAGTTCCCTCTCAAGAGGATTTAGGAAACCAAAAGTTTTGTTGCTCTCCGTCTACCGCACATGTCATGCTAGTGGTGGTCTTCTCCAGATTTCGTAGGGGATCATGCCCTTTTGTAGACGAAACCGACACTCGCCTCGTATCACCGTGCTTCCTCCTCTCGGCATGAAAATCTCTCACTTTCTTCGCGGAGATCCCAGATCCGGAAACCCTTTGCGGTCTGTGGCAATTCATTCTTTTCTCCGTGGTAACCGGGCTACTCTCGTGCCGCGAGTCGCCAAGATTCATTTTTGTGGATTGGGTCTTTAGTTTCGTCTCTCGGTCGTTCACCTAATGACCTAAATATTCAACTTTGGGGCCCTTTACAAAATTAAGTAAAATGAATATGCACAAGAGAAATACCAAGATCGAAATAGATCATTCAACACAGCAAAACATATTTGATAAACTTCAAAACAAACTACTACCAGTCTACCATAGTTTAGTTACAATGACTCATAACTAAAATGATAAAATTTAAATGACTCATAACTAAAATGATAAAATTTAAAGCAAAGGTACATAAGAATTTTGATACGAAGTACCCTTGTTTCTTGCTCTCTCCCCTGTTTCTCTTTCTCTCTGAAAAGGCAGCTCGACTATGTAGCGAAGAAATCCTTTTTCCAGCCCGCCTTGCGTGTATATATAAGCCTTGGTCGAAAATGCATTAAGGACAATTTATACAAGTTTACTTCATTTTATGCTATTTTTCGTATTTTTATATGATTTTTACTATAAAAACTTGCACTAAGAACTCTAACACTCTGTGTAAAACACTCATATCAAACAACTATATTTTGTATAGAATTGGACATTATATATACTGGGAAGAAGAAAAAAATGACAGATCCTATGCCTTCTTGATTTAGAGCTGATGTAAGCTTCATGAAATGCAAAATTAACTCATTATACTAGAAAAAAAAATTGGTTTAATATGGAATATGTCTAATCTATTTTTGCAACAAATTGTTCATCAAATTAAGGTTATTTTGTAATTCAGCCATTATTTAAATTTAATTTTCATTTGGTTCGAGTTTTTCTTTTTCTTTTGGCAGTAGAGATCGTGAAGTTGGTCCAAATTCGTACCAAATGGTAGGTTCTTTTCTATTTATGACATGTATTTTTATAAGGAATTTGGGGGCTTGTAAATTATATTTGGTGTTCTAAAGTTGAACTTATTGCCATCTAATATGGGTACATATTCTTTATAATATATAAAACTCTTCCTTCAAAAAAAATAATATATAAAACTCTAACACTCTGTGTAAAACACTCATATCATACAACTGTATTTTGTATAGAATTGGACATTATATATACTGGGAAGAAGAAAAAAATTACAGATCCTATGCCTTCTTGATTTAGAGCTGATGTAAGCTTCATGAAATGCAAAATTAACTCATTATACTAGAAAAAAAAATTGGTTTAATATGGAATATGTCTAATCTATTTGGCAAATAAATACAAAAGGGTTTTTAAGGAGGCAAATATAGAGGAGAAAAATGTTGATTGAATCCGAGTTGCTCAGGGAAATTATCATTTGCAACAAATTGTTCATCAAATTAAGGTTATTTTGTAATTCAGCCATTATTTAAATTTAATTTTCATTTGGTTCGAATTTTTCTTTTTCTTTTGGCAGTAGAGATCGTGAAGTTGGTCCAAATTCGTACCGAATGGTAGGTTCTTTTCTATTTATGACATGTATTTTTATAAGGAATATGGGGGCTTGTAAATTATATTTGGTGTTCTAAAGTTGAACTTATTGCCATCTAATATGGGTACATATTCTTTATAATATATAAAACTCTAACACTCTGTGTAAAACACTCATATCATACAACTGTATTTTATATAGAATTGAACATTATATATACTGGGAAGAAGAAAAAAATTACAGATCCTATGCCTTCTTGATTTAGAGCTGATGTAAGCTTCATGAAATGCAAAATTAACTCATTATACTAGAAAAACAAATTGGTTTAATATGGAATATGTCTAATCTATTTGGCAAATAAATACAAAAGGGTTTTTAAGGAGGCAAATATAGAGGAGAAAAATGTTGATTGAATCCGAGTTGCTCAGGGAAATTATCATTTGCAACAAATTGTTCATCAAATTAAGGTTATTTTGTAATTCAGCCATTATTTAAATTTAATTTTCATTTGGTTCGAATTTTTCTTTTTCTTTTGGCAGTAGAGATCGTGAAGTTGGTCCAAATTCGTACCGAATGGTAGGTTCTTTTCTATTTATGACATGTATTTTTATAAGGAATTTGGGGGCTTGTAAATTATATTTGGTGTTCTAAAGTTGAACTTATTGCCATCTAATATCGGTACATATTCTTTATAATATATAAAACTTATGATTTGAGGCATTTGACACATGTACAATATTAGGATCTTCTGTTACCTTTACTTATTAAGCAAGCATGTAGCGGGTCAGATACAACTCATTATAATATAAGAGCTGGATCATCTCTGCCATTATAATAGTATTCATTAAAGTAGTTTTGACACGTGTACAATATTAGAATCTTCTGTTACTTTTACTTATTAAGCAAGCATGTAGCGGGTCAAATCCAACCCATTGTAATATAAGAGCTGGATCATCTCTGCCATTATAATAGTATTCATTAAAGTAGATTTGACACCTGTACAATATTAGGATCTTCTGTTACCTTTACTTATTAAGCAAGCATGTAGCGGGTCAGATACAACCCATTGTAATATAAGAGCTGGATCATCTCTGTCATTATAATAGTATTCATTAAAGTAGTTTTGACACCTGTACAATATTAGGATCTTCAGTTGTCTTTACTTATTAAGCAAGCATGTAGCGGGTCAGATCCAACCCATTGTAATATAAGAGCTGGATCATCTCTGCCATTATAATAGTATTCATTAAAGTAGTTTTGACACCTGTACAATATTAGGATCTTCTATTACCTTTACTTATTAAGCAAGCATGTAGCGGGTCAGATACAACCCATTGTAATATAAGAGCTGGATCATCTCTGCCATTATAATAGTATTCATTAAAGTAGTTTTGACACCTGTACAATATTAGAATCTTTTGTTACCTTTACTTATTAAGCAAGCATGTAACGGGTCAGATACAACCCATTGTAATATAAGAGCTGAATCATCTCTGCCATTATAATAGTATTCATTAAAGTAGGACGGATTGTACTTGATTTTGACACGTGTACCCTGCGGGACACCTCTACTTATATTTATTAGAGAGAGATTTAACATGAAAATGATTTAGTTCAATTGGTAATGCGTCATGCTCCTTTTCTATAGGACACGAGTGTGATCGGCACCGTTTTCGCTTTTTTTATTTCGTCGGCACCGTTTTCGCTTTTTTTATTGAAATTTTTTTCGCCTTTTTTTTTTTGAAAATTTTTTATGACATGGCGTCAACCCAATTAATGGGCCGCATCATGTTAAGCCAGCCCAATCTGGCAACCAATCTGTTGAGCATTGACCCGATCCATTGATGCAAGGTCCACAATCCAACAATTGTTGCTCAATGTTTTATACCATAGGTTTTAAAGTAGTCAAATTTTATTGTACAAAAGCGTGTGGGATTAAAAGTAAGTACAATCCGGAACAGCGCATGCCAATGTGTGCAACAGGACCTTGAGTCCACTGAGTACTTATGTGGCAATAATTAGCATTAGCTGTGAAAAATGAAATGAATTACATAAATAAGGATTGCCACTCACTATATAATTGTAGTTCGAAAACTTATTATCATATCATTCAATTTTAACACATGCCCACCTATAAACAATAGAATGATTATTTACTGTTGGTCCAAATCGTCTCTCTCATATCTTTTAGTATGGAAAATTTAGACATATACCCTTGCAATATTTTAAATTATGATATGTATGTTCAAGAAAATGATAAAATGATGAAACATTAGAAAACATAATAATTAATAACAGTCTCAAAATATCAAATATATCATCAAAAATAAAATTATTGTCTGAAAAATTCAAGTTTCCTATAGTTTATGTGAGGCTCAGTGATTGCCACTTCTGGAGCATTATTCAAGTGTTTTTCTAGTTGAGTTTAGTTTTTGAGTAATTTAGTTTTTACACTAAAAAGAGAATTTCTGCATTTTGTATTGTCTGTTCAGAGCCTCCGTTTTGAACGAAACCCTCCGTTCAGACAGTTTTTGTCCTGATTTCTGCATTTTGTACTATCCGTCAGAGCCTTCGTTCAGACAGTTTTTGGCTTGAATTTTGTTGGCTGAATTTTATCTTACTGTCCATTCGACCGGATAGTCAGATTTTCTAGCTGTTGCTTTTTTATTCCATTCATTTTTCTTCCTCCGTTCTACCGAAGGATTTCCTTCGTTCTACTGGAGGATTGGCAGCTTCCATTTTTGACGGGCTGCTCCTTCCCTCTTTAAAAGGAGCAGCCCCCAATCCGTTTTCCACACCAATTTTTGAGCAAAATCAATAAAAAAAACTCTCTTTAGTGTGCTACTAAAATTACTCAATAATACTTGTGAAATTAGGGAGAATTGAGTGAACGTGTGTTTGTTTGTTGTTGGGTTGTTTGATTGAAAGAGATCGGGTTGTTAGTCTTGACGAATCGCTATGGGTTTTGTAATGCGATCGTGGAGTCGATTCTTGTAAAACGTTATTTGGATTAGTGAACCAAGGAGCCGAAAGGCATACCCGGAGAGTAGACGCTCGTGAACGCAGCAAGGGCTGCTAGCGAGTATGGTTAGTTAAGGCATACGCAACCACCTTGCCGAATTTCGTCAACATATCGCGTGTTCGGTAGATTAGTTTTATTTTTCTATTATTTTCTTTACTCTTTATTATTATTTCTATTAATCCTTGAATTAATCCAATCATCCAACTAAAAGTAAAATAATCTAAAAGTCATAAAACACTAAAAAATCAAATCCACACTTCCGCACAAAATTAGTTCTATTCATCCTTTTTAGCCCGCAATCAATCAACACATGGTAGAAAAGTTTGAGTTCATTAATACTATCAGGATAGTTATTTAATAGAGGAAGCTTACTATTTTTCATAGCATGTAATTGAAACTGAAACCTCCATAATTCCTACATGGTGTCCAAGCCTTGAAATCCACCACGGTGTCATTGCTTAAACGTCGTTGACATGCTGCACAGCAGAAATCATTTCGTGTTTTCGTACTTTCGAAGAAGACTAGCCACCCCTTATCTGCACAGGGAACAAAAGAAAGTTCATCTTCATCGTTTTTCATTTCATCGGGAATGTATTTCGTGACCAGACGCCCTAGAATGTGTTTTGACATGAAAGCAAAAGCTGCCCAGTCTAAACGCTGGATGATTCCCAAGCTCACCGGACGATTCCCAGGCTCATTGTTGAGGATTCGACAAACACTGTCACATTTCTACAAATAATTCCTCATTATAAAAGATGAAAAAATTGTACTTTTCATGGAAAAATAGTTGCATGGATTTAGTAATGATCATTCACCTTTCTTCTGTTCCTGTTGCGGGAAGTGTCATCCGGTCATCGAATGTCTCCTCACACCAAGGGAGGTTACCTAACACGGCGTCTTTATACGATGGTGTATACATGGCCAGATAAACAGCAAAACTTTCTCTCTATATGATGGAATATTTGAACTATTCTTATTTTCTCTCCTTTGCTGGATGCGTCACATTCTTATAGGCCCTCTGGATTCAAAATTTTTTGAATACTACATGAACATGCGTGACTGTTCATATTGGGGGATGTGCAACACTTCGATCATCACGAAAGAGTCACCAGTCTGTGCCTAGTCACATCGAGATGTCAAATCGGTTCATCGCATCGCGAAGCCAGTCCATGCATCGCGATGGTGTCAAGACATCGCGAGGTTAGCCCAGGCATCGCAAGGTCAGTCCAGGCATCGCGAAGCCCAGAGACTACAAGCCCATAGACTGTTTCGCATTCAAGCGAGGCCCAGCTGCGTTTACACAGTCACGTTGGATTGCCACGCGAGCGTCCTACGCATCGTGAGGGTCGGGGGCGCCTGATATACACTCTTTTTAGATATAAAGTTTTCCCGAAGACTCCAATTATAATAATTCTTGTTGAGTCTTTCATAACTCTATTTGTATTCAAGCCCTTCATTTATTGCTAAAGCAAAAGGCTCTTACGTGAAGAATTGAATCGACAAAGTCCAAAGAAACTCAAAGGAATAGGCAGACCTTTAAAGATTTTTCAGTGAAACCATCAGGTGCGGGAGACTTATCCGACCAAGACTACCTAGAATTTCTTTTTTTTTGCTTTTTTTTTTTGATTGAACTAGCTAGAATTTCATTGAGGGGTTTTGGCAATTCATTTTTACCACAAGACATAGAAGTGGATCTCATTGTTCATGTAACAAATGTCTTCTATATATTTGTAATATTAATTTTATTTATTTTTATTATTTTATTATAATTTTCTTTTATAAAAAACTTTTGTAGGGATGATAGATTTATAATATTTCAACAGACGTATCTTAGGACTAAAGGTCAGGGTCCAGGGAGTTATAAATATAAATGTTGTTAGATTCTTTGATTTAATGGACTTCTGATGAGGTGGCCTCATTGTTGAAATATTGCTAAAGGAGATATCCACACCCATTAGGCAGGAGCTAATGAGGGACATTCTTTCTTTCTTTATTTTTCTGTAGTTGTTTGTTCACTGGTTTGTAATCTTTGCCTGTTTTCTCTTTTTTATTTTTTATTTGGTTTACTTTCAAAATTGTAACCATCAGGTGATCGCCTGTTTTGCAAATCAAAAAAAAAAAAAAAATTGGCGGATTACGAGTAAGGTAAATAATATGTTTCATTTTGAGCCTCAATTGATATTTTTATTTCAATTCCTTTTGTCATTAACTTTAAGATAGTTCCACAACTTGCAGCATTAAAAACAAATTGTGACATTCGTTTCTTTATTTTATTTGAAATTAATTGAAAGATGAATATTGGTCTATTTAATTTGAAATTAATCGAAAGATGAATATTGGTCTCATCTCGTTAGTTAGTTGATTTCAAGACACGAACTCTAAGTATCTTATATTAGTTGTTGTATCTTATACTAGTTAGGTTTTGGTTGTTTACAATACTTAAATGTAAAATAAATTAAACAAATGTTTAACTCGCAATGTTGTCTTTCTTGAATAATAGTTGTACTAGTTATATATTAAAAAAGAATACATAGCATATTCTGAGCTCTAAACAGAAGACTTGCCATATATTCACAAATCTTCTCAAATATCATGATTTTTCTATAGTAGCTTATTAATAATTCAAGACATTTGAGTTGGGCCACATCAGATTCATTTCATTCAATGCGGGCGTTGTTATATCTTTGAATTTGTTTGGCATTCATTCTCAAGCAGGAAAAAAGAACACACACATATGAAGAGAAATAAGTTGCAACAAAGAGAATGCATTCTAGATACATGATGATACTGGGACCATGCAAATTAGCACATGAAAACCCAAAATAAGCCTAGAACACTAAAAAGGGCAGTGGAGAACGCAGGTATTACGATATGAAGCTAGATAGTTGTAACATATAACTATCGTCACTAATAATAAGTAGACACTAAATAGTTGTAACTTATAACTAAGAGACATCCATGATAATAAAAAAAGAGAGGAACAAATAAACACCATGGATATATAAGAGAGGCGTCGGCATGTCCCTTGTAAACCACATATGCGAAAGGGCCTGAAAAAGAAAGCAATATGTTAGAACAGTTCAACAAACAGACTTTGCAAGAGAAGCCTCTGTATAATGCCTAAATTGCAAAACATTCTTCAAAAATACAAGAAATGATCCTTACCTTGAAGTTCCCTCTAGACGTGTTAAATCCGCCTACTTTCTTTAATAGCAGCAAATGTATTGGGATGCAAGTATGCGGGATACGCAGTAAGCTTGACCTCCATAGGACCATAGTTGGAGTCAAGCTTACACTTATAGATGCCAAATTGTGTTGGGATGCACTCAGCAGAATCTTGAACAATAATTGAGTTCCCTGAACTGTATGGAAAATGTCCTTTCAGATCTAGGGTGATTTTAAGAGTGCCTCCAAGAGGGAATGCCACAAGGGTCTTGGACAAAGGAAGCAAGCCACCCTTAGCACTCGCAAAGACACAATTTGTGTGTTTCCTCCTGAATAGAGTTGTTGTGAACGAATCGATTGTCTCCTCTCCCGTGATGGAAGCATCGATTCTACCGTATATTTTGACAGGGTCGATTTTTCTCGACAATTCAAAACTGAATACCTCAATTTTGGGTAGTTTTATTTCCAGTTGTATAGGAATCGCACGGAGAAAAATTGCATAGGTTACCAAACCCATGCCATTCTTTCCGGTAATCTTTCTACTTAATAGCCTGTTGTACATACCCTTCATTTCGTCATGGTAGTCATACAGGGACATTGATCCTTCTCACAATTCACGGCGACCATCTTTGATGTCTACAGTGACATCAGTGATATCAAATGCTATCGCGGCCATATGTGGACCCATCATTGTGAGGGTATCCTGTTCATATTTTTGTCCATGCAGCGAATCAAACAAGTGCACCCATGAAATAAGCAAACTAGTTAATGAGGATGAAATTATTGAATGGGAATGTTAGATGTACCTCTGACCGGATCGCTTCGGAGTTTTCGCGAGTTCTCCTAAAGAGGTCGGATTTGCCATACACAGAATCAATAGTGATAGTGCCATTGATGTTCAGTTTGTGGTGCTTTCTGCTATTAGAAAAGATGCGAACCTTCAAGACCTCCACAAGGGGTCTCCCCCGACCGAACCTTCTTTCTCCAAAAGAGATCTCAGAGAGGCTTTTTGGTAACTCGCCCCAGTATTTTCTAAACCGCCTTTCATAGTCATCCTTTTCTTCCCCGGCCTTAATTGGTGTCAGACTGGTGATCGAAACCACTGCCGCCTCCTCATGCACTAGTTTTTTAGGCGAACTGGAAGGACTTTTGACGCACTTTTTTTCTCAGGTGACGGCATCGCGGCTGTTGTCCTCGATTCGTATGACGTTCGGAAATATGAGAGAGCGAGAGCGAGGGAGAGAGAGAGAGAGAGAGAGAGAGAGAGAGAGAGAGAGCGATTAGGGCGGTTGCTCGCGCGTGTAACTATTTCCTTCCTTTTTTTAATTTCCATTATTGGGCCCATTTGAATTCATTTCTTTGGGCTTCTCACTTCTTTCCTTTTCTTTGGGCCGGGCATTTTATTAAGACACAAAAAAAGATGATAAAGTATTGCTATTAATACAGAATGATATTACCGATATTTCATGAAAGTGATCAATAACTAGATAAGTAATATAGTGACGTACCGATGTTACGTCGCATATGCGGTTCACAAGCAGACCGGACTTGTAGCATTAGGAATGAGCCCCACGTCAAAGGCCTCAAATTCTTAGAAGAATACAAGGAAGGAAGGCAACTTTCTACCTCCACACGACACGTTTCATTTTGTGGGATCTTCTGTGGCGAGTTTTAAACTTTGAAATATATAGCAGGTCACAAAACATGAAACAAATCGAGTGTAAATAAATGATTATTTGGGCCCAAATAGAATTTTTTATTTATGAGTAAGCCCAGTTGTTTTGGGCTGAGAACTTTATTTAACATTTTTAGCCTATTAAAGGGGCTAATAATCATCTCGAGCAAACAAAATCAACATTCATGACTTTCAACTTTCAAAAATATATATAACAATTTCACGGTACTTTAGTGAATGGTGATATATTTTCTTTTATAATTTATTTTTAACTTAGTTTTACTAAACAACATTTTACTAGTCATTAATAATTACATGTTATTTAACAGATAAAGTATGCTTTTCAAATATATATCTTTGTTTAAACTTAGTATAGAAATTAACAGGGGATTTTAGAAGGTGCTAAGACCGGCCAATGTATAAACGAAAAAACAGAAAAAAGACCCTGAGGACATGAAAAGATATATGAAACTAAATATAGAAAGAAAACAAACTTCCTAAAAAATAGCAACAAAAACCGTCAAAAGTAAAAGAAACTAACCAAACTAAAAAAAGGAAATAAGCTAGCCATATAGAGTGAGAAAGCTTGCTAGCCAGCTCATATATCGTGAAAGAAGTCATAGATTCAAAGATTTTCAATCAAGGCTTCATTTTCAGGTTACGATTTTCTTTTCTCCCCTTTCAGGCCCTAAGTTCCCCAACCAAAAATGTCGACTCAAATGCAAACCCTAATCCAAAACCTAAAAGACACCATTGGCAACATCTCATCACGCTACTCGCAAAACCGTTCAGTCCAACCAACCGACTCAAATCCTCAAACCAATCCATGGGACCGAGTCCCACTGGAAATTCTGAGAGAGGTGATTGGCTGGATTGAAAGGAACGAAGATGACAGCCTTGATTGGAAGGATCGAAAGAATCTATCGGTTTGCGCCGCCGTTTGCCGTTCGTGGCGCAAGGCCGTTCTTGAGATGGCCAAGCCGGTTGAGTTGAGTGGACGGCTCACTTTTGCCGCTTCCCTCAAACAGGTCAGAAAAAAGTATTTTATTTTAATAAATATAATGGTCATTATATTGTATTGTATTGTAATGTATTATGTTATATTATATTATATTATATTATATTATATTATATTATATTATATTATATTATATTATATTATATTATATTATATTATATTATATTATACAGTATAATATATTGTATTGTATTATTAAACTATATTGTTTTGCTTTGTGTTATATAAAATGCTATATTATTTTATTTTGTTTTATCTTATTTTATTATTTTTTTATGTCAATGAATATTATGGTTTTGTTATATGCAGCCCGGGCCGAGAGACGGATTTATCAAGTGTTTTATTAAGAGAATTAAATTCAATAAAACTTATACTCTCTTCCTCTCCGTTAGCGACGGTACGATTCTAGAGTTTCATGTATTTATTAATTTATTTATTTTTCGTCACTTGATTTTTTTTTTATTTTTTATTTTAAAATGTGAATTTTCTTTGGAACAGATTTGCATTCAGAAAATGGAAAATTCCTTTTGGCAGCTAGAAAATATTATTATCCAACTTATACAGAGTATGTTATTTCCATGAATTCTAAACATATCCAAAGCTCAAGTCGCTGGTGTCTCGGCAAATTAAGGTACATTACAAATTTCACAGTCATATTTGTAAAATGAGCCCTAAAACTAAAGATAATGGGAATTTTTCAAAACAAAAAAAACCCCTATATTTTCCGGTATTTATGACAAGAAACTACTTAGGCCTTTTCATTTTTAAAAAAAAACTCGACTTGTACTAAAAAGAACCCTAATATTAACTGTTTATTTTCAACAACAATCTAGTTTTAATGTTTTTTTTTTTAATGTTAAAACTAGAGATTCTTATAAATTCTAGCAAATATATGGAGCTTTTCATAACTAAATATTCTCTTACATAATTCCAGGTCGAATTTTGTGGGAACAAAGTACGTGATATACAACGTTGAATCGTCATTATCATCCGCATATCCAACCACTGGAGTTCCTCCTCAACCAAGAAAGTGGCCAGGCGGGATGAAGTTCTTCTCCAAGAAGAATTCTACGAAATTCTGCGCAATCGGAAATATTTCATACAAGCAGAATTGGGGGCATGGAGAAGGCCCACGCACGATAAATTGCGTGATAAATTCCATTCCTAACTCTTCCATTTGTACCGGTTCTGCAGAAGATTTTGAAGGTACCGCTACTGTATTGATATTTAATATTTAATACCAGTTCAAAATGCGTAAACCAAGTTATACTGATAGGTTAGAACTTTCTGAAGTAGAAGTAATTCAAACTAAGTTAAAATGGGGATAATTAACTCATGCGAATTGTTTAGCTTTACTTTGGGGTGTTTAAGGTTTTTAAAAAGGGAAATGTGCAAAGCAAAAAAAAAAAAAAAAAAAAAAAAACTACATTATGCCTAAACTGCAAAACAAAAACTACATTATGTATTAATAATGGTAGAGGCTTTTTTAACTACTAAGAATATAGACTTATTTTTGCAAATTTCTCTATTTTTAAAATTCCCAATGATACAAATGAAATTACGCAGTTTATCAAAACCGTTCATCATATAAGATCAAACTTACAAAATACCAAATTCTTTCAGGAACCAACAACCTCTCCGAAACTCCGGTCCCGACAAACAATGTCGCTACCGAAATAGAAATACCGGTACCAACAAACCGTACCAACCCACCAATAATTCTCAAAAACAAAAACCCTAGATGGCACGAGCAGTTACATTGCTGGTGCTTGAACTTCTCAGGCCGAGTCACGTTCGCATCGATCAAGAATTTCCAGCTGATCGGATCCGAGCCGGACTCAGATCCGACCAGGGACCCGGACATAACTTTACAATTTGGCAAGGTTGGTAGCGACATTTTCACAATGGATTATCAGTATCCTATTTCGGCCTTTCAGGCTTTCGCGATTTGTCTCACGAATTTTGATAGCAAGCTCGCTTCGGAGTAGAAAAAAGGGAAAAGGGTTGTTATGTTTTGTTGGATTTTTTTTAAAGATTTGTTTTTTATTGTGATTTGACTGGTTGGTTGGCTGGTGTGTAAAGGTGTGGTTATCGGAATGTTTTGGGTTGGTAAGTCGAATGTAGAGAATTGGTAATCGGTTTTGCTGATGTGAGATATCATTTGATATGAAATTATATTGATGCGGTTTGAGTTAATTTTATATTATTTGTGCACTCTAATCTTTTTTTTTTGAGTTAGTTTCTTTTTTTAGTAGATTATATTTCTGGTTTAGTGCACGTATTTATAAAATAGATCAAGGTATTGAATGCCTTTGAATTTTTTTTCTTAGTTTAGGTCTTATGTTGAATAATTAGTATCATAATCTTCATATATAGTCACTTTATTAATAGGCACATTTTCATATGTACCCCGCAAAATAAGAAATATAATGGATACCTCTACAATTTATAGAAAGTATCATGAATACCCTACAAAATGTAAGAAATATCATATATACCCCTCATTTTCATATTTACTTCAAAAATCTTAAAATTGTCTTTGCATTATTATCATTTATTTTTGAATGAATAAGTAAGAAAAACAGAAGTTTAATCATTCTTGTGAAAAAAAAATATGTGACATAATATTGATGATATTGTTCATGCTTTACTTTGACATTGGAAGTATTCGTGATATTTCATGTCCAGACGTGATATTTTGAGGTTTTGAAGGGGTACATTTGAAATGTTGTCTAATTTATACTTGTTTATTTATATGAAATACTATAAAAGCTGTCAATATCCAACAAATGTGAATATACCAGCAATGTCCACATCATTTTATCATATACATTTTAAATCTTTTGAAAGTTTATTTTTATTAATAAACAAATAAATCCTTCAAAGAAAAAGGATAGGTCGTGTTATCAGTTGACCATGTTAATTGAACCCTTCCTTGAATTTTTAAGTTTGAACCCTTCATATATTTTTCTTTTTTTTCAAGTTTGAACCATTCATTTCTTGGCTTGAAAGTCCGGGCGACTGTTTCATACTTTTGTCGAATTAATTGTAGACTCCCCAATACAATAGTCAATGATTTTGACATGATTTTCCAAAAAGAAAGAACATGTGGTTTAGATATTTTGATTTGCAAATTTTTTGTTCCCATCACTCCAACATTGTTTATTGATTATGAGATGACAAAATCTTAAATAGTTTATATTACTACAATGATTCATTGTTAAGAAAACTTGGTATAAGATATTTATAAAAAAATATAGACATTATTAAATAATATGTAGTTGCAACAAAACAATGTATATAAAACAATAATATGTAACAGTAATAATAAAAATAATGTATAAATAGTACAATGCATGACAAAACAAAACATTATATATTTATGATAACAAAAAGATATAAAGATCCTGTGATAAAATAGTATGAACAAATCTAAAGGAGTAGACCTGTCTAGCACTATTTTCTCACGCCAAAGACAAAAACGTCACAAACAGAAGAAAGATAATCTCCTAACTATAATTCATTTCGATCATAATCCAACGGCTGTTACCATAAAGATGACGTTAATAATCCAATAATCCAACTGCCAATCCATGAGAAAACAATTGGATTAGATTAGGAAGCTAAGTACCTCGTGCTTGTAGTTTTTATGGCTGTAAAAACGTCTAATTTTAATTAATGAATTACTACATATAGAGCTCCATTTTTCCCACATGGCTTTAAGGAGATAAGTAAAATATATTTTGCTGATTTGGATTTATAAGTTACGATAACCATTTTTATTTTGAAGTACACTTTTACTCTTTTGTGAAAACAAAATCAATGATATTTATTTTTCAAAAAAAAAAATCAATGATATTTCCAGAGTGTTTTTTATGTGTTTAGAGTAATATAACACTTAATTCTGTTAAGAAAATAATGAATATGTTATTGTTATCATTGTTAATATATATTTTCATTAAACATAATGTATTCATGTAATTGAATTTTAATGAAAAGAATGTAATCCTTTTCTCAAATAAATAAGGGTGATCTTAGTATTATTTACTTAATGGTATATATTCTAAAAAATAAGGGACCGGCTAATTACTTCCCGCAATTTGTGACTCCCGGACTCCCGTATAAGGAGAAGACGCCATGTGTCCAAGATTTGAGAGTTAAATAACATCCGCTTCAAGCTTCCATTTACACGAGCTCCTGAGCTCCGAAGTTGGAGCACCAAATTTTTATGGGAGCTTCTAAGCTCCCATAAAATCCAACACCAACTCATTTTTTCGTGGTTCCAACTAACTCCCACAACGTTTTTAATTTCTAGCAAACACAATACTTAAAAGGCATATCGATAATACTAAAAGTTATATCAACAATATGAAAAGGAATATAAAAATACTAAAATGAATATCTATACAATAAAAAGACATATAAGATATAACGAAAAGTCATATCAACAATAATATAAGATATATCATCAATACTAATAGGAATACATATGTAACAAAAATGTATAGCAAACGCAATTAAAAGGCATATCAACTATACTAAAATGTATACCAACAGTACTAGAAGGAATATAGTAAATTTAAACAACAAAAAAGTAAAACAAACACAATACTAATAGGAGCTAAATAATGGAAGGTATTGGGAGTTAGAAAAATTACCATATAATTTTTTGGCGAACTCCCAATTTAAACTCCCATATAATGGGAGGAAATAGGAGGCAGTTAAAAGTGAGAGGTCCAAATCAATTTCCAAAAAATAATTACCAGTAAGTCATACTTTGAGTCATAAAACAAAAAATGAAGAGGTACAGATGAGGTCCCTTTCTATCAGAATCCTTACTTAATAATATTATTATTGCTAATTAATATTATTGCTGACATTAGTGATGATGTCAGGTAGGATCCACTCTACCTTTCTTTCTCCTATAATTAAGGAGAGAATTTTGGATGCACCTAAACTATCAAGTTGCACAAAACTAATGATATTTTTTGTGTTATTAGCAAAATGAAGTTGTTTTATTTTATTTTATTAGCAAAATGAAGTTGTTTTATTCTTCTGTTTCGTTCCAACCAAATAGCCCAATTCACTACTATCCCAACACAATCCTATGTTTTCCTTTTTGCCATATTGTAATTTCATATTTTATTAGTATTATTTGTTATGATTAAAATATGACAAATATAAAAATGAAAATACGAACATAAACGACACCAATTAAAATTATACGTGCCAAATTAGATTGTGATTTATTTGTCTCACAAAATCTCAAATGGAAGCTTCTCTCTCTGTTCAAGAGTTGGAGTTATATTAATGTTGGTTTTGCTAAATGGAGAGAATTGTGCATGTTTATGGTTGTAGTGTGAGTTTTTTGGAGCATTAATATTGGCATTTTGAGGAGAGAAGGTGGCCAGGTTGAAGTCAGCGAAAGTTTTGTTTTCGGTTGTTGGAGGAGCCGAAGGAGGAGGTGCGAGAGGGCTTACGAGGACTGATCTGTGTTTGTTTGTTGCAAGATGCGAAAAGAGATTTTGCTTAAGTACTAGAATGGCGATTGGAAGTGCTATGGTGAGAATTTTGGTCCATAGTGTGGACTTCATAATATCTCTGTTTATCACTTTGTGTATTGTAATTTAGGTTTCGTGAGCTTTTGAGTTGAAAGTAAAATGGAGGCCGGTAGATATAGGCAGAAGGAGTGAAGCCAGTGATGTAAAATCTTCTCTGTCTGTGTGTTCTTTTTGCTGTGAGATTAGCTGATCTTGCCTTATTCAGGTAAGTTTTCTTGCTAGTCTCCCTGCGATAGCAAAATCAGCCTTCTCCTAAATCATGTAAGACTCTCTTCTCTATGGGGGAGAGCTGTGATAAAAAGATTTTGTCCAAAAAGATTTTGTATATCTTGCTTTTTCTATGGAAGCGAACTAAGTTTTGTCCTGTAAAATTTTTTTTTGCATCCAGTAAAGTTGTTAAGCAGTTGGCGTAAAATGGTTGCCACGCGAGAACAAAAGAAATCTCCAATCTAAATGTCATCTTCAAAAAAAAAAAAAAAATATATATATATATATATATATACATTTTTATGATAAAAAAAATATATATACTTACATTTTTTCGATAATTTTTCATGATAAGTCTATATTTTGACTAGTAAAAAATCAAGTACATAAAAATTATAGACTCACAAACAAAATGACTTCCATTTCTTTGTGTACGGTATAGACCAAGTCCACACAAATATCAAATCCAGAGTTGACGTGGTAAAATCACCGAATATGCACTCACCCAATATCTACGACTCTCAACAAATAACCGACGTGTCAAATAAACATTGGATTCATGAGCTCAACTACCCAATCCACTCGGTATTGTGTACCTGACCGTTTCAACCCCCAATTTACCAAACTACCCCTGACACTTAACAATCAACGCTCAGTATTCATGTCTATTTTCGTCATTTCAACAGACATTCCTTCTGGAAACATTCCTGTGGGAATTTGGTAATTCACAGCGCAACATTTACATCCACAGAGCAATGTCAGTGGAAATAAATTTCTGTTTCAGATCTGTACGGATGAAGAATGGATCTGTGAATATGCCTTCGCGTTGCTCCCGCGTATCCAAACACGAGACTTGGTCAACGGCCACGGTCAAACCTTTTAATGTTTAATTGTTAATGTTAATTACCTCTTTTGATCTAATTAATTATGACCAATCTTTCAACTATATCCTTGGAAATTCTGTTATGTATAATGTGAAGTTTGTAATTCGTTTTACTGTTTAATTGTTAATGCTAATCCCTCTTTTGATCTAATTAATTATGAGCAATCATTCAACTACATCCTTGGAAATTTTGTTATGTATAAATGTAAAGTTTGTAATATATATATATATATATATATATATATATATATATATATATACTTGTTAAAATTCATGAAGCATGTTTTAAAGCTAATAATATGGACTTGTTTATAATAGTTGAGTTGTGATTAAATTTTGTAGCAATGGTGACTTATTTTTATTTTAAGAAAGGGTAATATTTATTATAAAATTGTAAGAAGTAATAATATTTTTGTAGTTAGTAAACTAACAGGAATGCTTTATTTTATACACAAGTATTTTTCAATTTGACATTGACTTGTTTATAATAGTTGAATTAGCATAGGTAAATATTAAATATTCTTGTGATAGAAACTTAACTATCATATAAAATTAATAATATTTGTTAAAAAAATGAGAACTAAGTTTTTTTTTATAATTAGTAGAGCAATACGAAATGTTTCTTGTAGAATGTAATTGTAATTTTATCTTATTAGTAAAATTTTAGAAATTAACCGAACTAATATTACTATAAAATGTTATTAAGGATATTATATTGCATATTAAAAAGTTATATTATCAAATGAGAATTTTTTTTAAAAAAAAAATTCAAAAAGGTAGGTTAGTTTTATATGTTAATGCTTTCTATTTATAGTCGACATTTAATTATTTTAGCAAACTTATGATCTTTTTTTCCAAATTATTAAGAACTTAAAAGCAAAAAAAAAAAAAAAAAATTGGGTTTTCATTGCTAGATACATTACATATCAAAGCAAACACAATTTCAATCATTTGACACACTCAAAATAAATATTAATTATAATATTACAAAACTTTTACATTATTTGATGTCCTAAGAAACAACAAAGAAAAATAAACAATCAAATATAAATTATCATACCATTCTACACATCAAACAATTCATATTTAATTTCCTATATCCTCAAAAACTTACAACATAAATTTCCCAATTTTTTTTTGACAAATATTACATAAATGTTTACAATTACCATATTTTCATTTTCATGGGTATAGATGCAAAAAGTCCAATGTAATCATTATTATTCATTCCTCACCGTCCTCAATCTAAAACATATCTCTAAAAATCTAAAAAATAAATTAATCAAATTCTTCCTTTCCTTTCCTTTATTTATTTATTTATATCCCCCTAATCTTCTGCCCTTATATTATTATATCAGAGCCCCCTCTTTCTCTTTCCTCCAAAATCAAAATCGCCATGATTCTTCCCATTCCTCCATTTCTTCCCCAATTCTTGTGAACAATCTCTCTCTCCCAATCCAATTCCCCCAAATTCTCGCCTGAATTTCTCCGCTGAATTTCTCCTTCAATTCACAATCGAATTGCCCCGAATTCGCTGTTGAATTTCTCCATTTCCCCTCCATTTCTTGCTTGTAATGCCGGCGACGGACTACCAAGGCTCATCGGCGCCGTTCGCCTCGTTGGGGCGGTCCATCCTCTCAATCCGCCGGGACCAAGTGCACTCCATGGACGCCCACCCCTCCGACTCCGCCGAGGAGCTCGAGTCCTTCCAGCGCCACATCTCCGACCTCTTCGCCAACCTCGCCTCCTCCCCCGACGAAATCCTCTCCCTCGCCTGGATCCGGAAGCTGCTCGAGGGATTCTTGGTCTCGCTGGAGGAGTTCAGAGTCATCATGTTCAACCACCGGTCGGCGGCGAGCCGGCCGCCGCTCGAGCGCCATGTGGCGGAGTTTTACGAGCGAGCCGTGAAGGCGCTCGATGTGTGCAACGCTGTGAGAGACGGCGTCAACCAGATCCGGCAGTGGAACAAGCACGTCGAAATCGTCGTCCATTCCCTCTCCTCCTTGGAACCCAACAACCAAAACCCCGGTTCCTCAGAGACCAACAACGAAAATCCGTCGAAAAGGCCGTCCTTGACGGAAGGGCAGCTCAGAAGGTCGAAGAAAACCCTCATGGATCTCATCTTCCTCATAACCGACGAGAAAGACCAATCTTCCTCAACCTCCCACAGAAACCGATCCTTCGGCCGAGCCAAAGACAGCAGCAGATCCGCCACGTCACCGGGCCACGTCTGCAGCGGGTCCCACTTCCGTTCGCTCTCGTGGAGCGTCTCGCGCACCTGGTCTGCCGCGCGCCAGCTGTCCCTAATCTCGGCCAATCTCAGCGCGCCAAGTCGCCACGATATCTCCTCAACAGCTGGCCTTGTGATCCCTGTTTACACAATCAGCACTGTACTTCTTTTCACTATGTGGGCTCTTGTGGCGGCGATTCCGTGTCAGGACAGAGGATTACAGATCCACTTCTCGATTCCCCGTACCGGATTCCTGTGGTCTTCTGCGTTGCTTTCGTTACACGAGAGAATTACGGAGGAATCGAAAAGAAAGGAAAGAAGGAATTGTAGTGGGCTTTTGAAGGAGATTTACCAGATTGAGAAGAGCTCGCATGTTCTGATGGAGTTGTTGGAGGGATTGGAGGTGAGAGAGGTGGGGGAGGAGAGAGAGAGAGAGGTGGGAGGAGGAGTGAGAGAGATGAGAGAGGTTTTTGAGGTGTTTAGTGAGGAGCTCGAGCCGCTTGAGAAACAGATAAGGGAGGTTTTTCATAGGATTGTGAGGAGCCGGACCGAAAGCATGGATTCATTGGCCACTCATGGCCATGAATGAAATGGAGAGGATTGGAAATGGAGAGGATTGGGATTTTAGAATTCGGTTTGTGATGATGCGAACTGAGTGATAAAGTAGTTTCGTTTCGTTTCGTTTTTTGGGTGTTTTTGTGTTGTGTTGTTGGGTTTTGAAGTTTATGGTATAAGATTATATATGGTGTAAAAAAAATTTGGAGGGTTCGGTTGGAAAGTGAATCGAATTGTGGGTTCGGTTGAAAAAGGTAAAAAAAAAATTGGTGGTATTTATTTGTCGTGATTTTTTTGGTGCGTTTTGTGTATATTTTACGATTAGATTGTGGTGAGTTTGCTACATTATCGTGTTAATTCTTTCTAAATTAAATTTAGAAAGCATGTTTTGATATTTTTTAGCTATGCTTTGATGAGTATTAACTATTAAACAATGTGGTTTGATTCCAAATTTCATCTGGTTATTTTAAGATTTGTTTGTTTTATTGCTGTTTGTTGCATTGGTTTGTATTGAGGCTAAAAGCATTTGTTTATTTCATTACCTAAAATAACCATAAAATATATCAAAGTTGGTACCAACCATGTTTTGTTACTTTGTACCAGTTTTCTTTTGTTTTATTATAATTCATTTTCAGTTAGTTTTCTGTTAGAATAGAACTATAACCACTTGTCAATAGAGCCAAGTTGAATTGCCTAACAAATTTGTAATATACTGTTATGTTATATTTATGAGAAATATAATATAGAGCTAAGTTCTCATGTCATTAACTGAATTCCATGTGGCACATGTTGTGCATAAAACACAAGTCAACCGAAGAAACATGATCCTAAGTCTGACTCTTTGGCAGTTGGCAGTTGGCACATGAGAGTAATAATAATATAATTGCATATAAATAATATAGTGTAAGATAAAATGGAAATAATTGGCTCAGAATGTTCCATTACATTATTTGTCATTTTTATACCCTGCAATACTTAAAATATTATTTTTTTTGCAAACTACAAGTGTCAATTACCATCGAGCACAATATTTGCAAATGTTACAATTTTTATAATATTTAATGATGCAAAATATTTACATTTTCCATTTTGGCATAAATTATAGTATCAACTCATAACATGTCAAGACTGAAATGTTTTCAATCAATAATCGTTTTATCTTATAAACCATCTGAAAGTTAAATGAAAACATGATTGTGATATATGTTTATATCATAACATTGAACATATTTATATCTTGCATTTGCACTTCTTTTGGATATTTTGAAGATTAAGATAAGATATACAAAATGAAAACCATACATAATGTGATGGATAATATACACTATTGCAAGCATTATTGTTTCTAAGTGAATACAATTATAGTAAGCATTCCATCACAACTCTTTTAATCTGCATAAATGCAACTAAATAACGAAACATAATTTTCTCAAAATTCCATAAGTTCAAAAGTATAAAATAACATGAGAAATAAAAATAAATATAACTTATCAATCTACACTAGTCTAGCTATTACATCGCTCTAATACCACCAAAATTATTCTCAAAAAGGAAAAGAAAAATAAATTAAATACCCCCAATTTATTCTTAAAAAAAGCTTTTCTCTAAAAATAGGCTTATTTTTGCGATTACACCCTCGCAAAACCTGATTTTCACCACTAAACCCCCACAAATAATTCTTAAACCCTAATCCTAAGTTCATATTAATATCAAGGACCTTGACACAAATATAAAAATAAAAGACAAATATGCAAAAAGGCCCCTCAAAATAAATAAAATTTCTAAAACCCTTTTCCGATTGCAGAAATCCTAGAATCGCCAGCTTTCTTTAAACCTCCTAAAATACTATCGACAAGCTTCTCTTTCTCATCCGACTCATCCGGTACGAAATTATATCTACTTTTCGCCCGCCTCGAAACCCTAATTCTAGGTTTCTTCGTTAACCCTAATTCTTCGATATTAATAATATCATCATTATTAATAATATTAGCATTATTATTAGCATTATTATTATTGTTGTTTCTAGAACAATCAACAAGACCGTCAAGTTCTTGATTTTCTTTAAACCCCTTTTCTTTTTCTTTATTTCCGTACCAAGAATCAAGAATTTGAACAAGCGGACTTTTATTATCATCACTATTATTTTTATTTTCTTTTTCTGATTCATTTTCTAATTCGTCAGAAAATTCTTCTTCTGATAAAGAGGGTTTATAATAAACCCCATTTTTCGATACGGGTCCCAATTCATCAAACTCACAACAATTATCGCCACGTGTCGCACTCCCATTGGCTCTCTCTTTTTTATTATTATTATTATCATTACTTTTTCTATATACTTTATTTGAATTTAAATCCACTTTTACATCAGGCAAAATTTCCAATAACGATACTAATTTATTATATCCTAACTCTTTATAATTTAATTCATATCCAAATTTCTTCTCGAATCGCAGTTTGATTAAACTCATGTCAAATCCGTGTGGATTCCGATCCAACATTTCATTAATAAATTTGTGAAAATTCGATATAATTTCGTCTCGGTTCGAATGATTTTTGTTATTTTTATTATTTTCTTCTAGTTTTTCTAATTCATTGGATGGAATTGAAATAGCAAAACAGGTTTTGTTTTTGGTGGTTTTTTGTTGAATCCATTTTTTGTCTGAAATTAATTGATCTATTAATTGGGTAAAATCAGTTTCTTTTAGGTCTTTCAGAGATAAAGGGCCTTCTTTCTGTAGGGCCCGCTTTAGTTCTTCTCTGAAATAAATAAATGAAATAAATAAATAAATAAATAAATAAGTAAATAAAATAAAGAAAGAAATCAACTTAATATATGCCTCATAAATATATTTGACCTCGAGTAATGAAAAATTAATTCTAAAGATAAATCTAGAAAATATGATTTTTAAAATTGAGGCTTATTTTGAAAATTGAGGTTAATCTTAGGGCTTAATTGTAAAATGGTTCTACCAACACAAATACCATCACCAAAATTCTGAAATTAAACAAGACTAAAAGAAAAAAAAGGATATAAAAAATAATTTACCTAGTTTGGGATTTTGAGACTAAATCAGACCCTTTTGGACTCGTCAGAAATACTTTTAGGTTTTCCCAAAATTCCGACTCATCAAACAACTCATGATTTTTGTCTCTCTCTTTCTCTCTCCCAAATTTCCACCATTTAGAAATCCATTCAAAAAATCCCTTATTATTTTCATCATTATTATTATCATTATTCTCACATAAATCACCTTTTTCTTTCAATTCATCTTTAGGCTTTGCATTTACACCATCATTTTCTTTCAATTCATCTTTAGGGTTTGAAACCACAGTTTCTCTCTCCTCAGATTTCCCCCCAATTTCACTCTCCTGCCCAAACAAAATCTTCCTAAAAGTTCCCAAAATACCCTCGTTTGACTTTTCAACACTCAATTCAACACCAGGCTCAAAACCCTCTTTTTTCTCAAACGGTTCAATTTGTTCAAAAACCTCTTTTTTCTCAAACGAGTCAATAATAGGTTCAAAACCCTCTTTTTTCTCAATCGGCTCAATAATAGGTTCAAAACCCTCTTTTTTCTCAAATGGGTCGACCCGTTTCGCTCTAGCACAAACATAGGGCTGATTTTCGCCAGCTGGCGGTGCTACTAAACGCAAATCGCCACTCAAAGAGGAAATTAAGTGAGAGAATTTTTTATATCCGTAAAAATCTTTTTGAACTATATTTTTCCGTCTTAATTCGTCGCGTAAAGTTGATAAGGCGATTTTGTTTGGATATTTGTGGATTATTTGGAGTATGTTGTTTATCACATTTTGTGGTACCGTTCTTGGTTTTATTTCGTTTATGTGCTCCATTGTCTCGTCCGGTTGAGAAATTGGCATCTGAAAATTATTTTAAAAAAAAATTGTTATTTTTGGACAATTTTGGTTAAAAAAAAGTAATATTTGGATGTGATTTATATCTAGAAACATATTCTTAATGGTATAAAACGATAATTTTATGTTTCTGGTACTACAAAAATTATAAAATGAAACGAAAAAAACTAAAAAAATGCTATGTAAAACCCTCAAACAATTTATTTTTCTATATTCATTTTTGCATTTATATTTTTTGTTTATTACATCTTTTGGAATCAGTCTTGGTTTTGTTTCGTTTATGTGCTCCATTGTTTCGTCCCGTTGAGAAATTATCTGAAAATTATAATTATTTTTTTTTTGTTATTTTTGGACTTTTTTGGTATGAGTTGTAATGAAAAAACTAATATTTAGATGCAGTAGAGACAAATAATTTGTTGGTATGAAGTGATTATTTTATTTTTTGGGTCATTTTGGTATATTTCAATTTACAAGTATTTAATGAAAGAAATTCAAAGCATGCTATATAGACCCTCAAAACTATTTATTTTGCATTCTTTTGTATAATAAAATGACCATAAAAGTAAAACCCTACAAAACCTCATTTTAATAAATAATACCTACAAAAATGTCTCATTTTAATTAATTCAAACTTTACAAAAACCCAATTAATTAAAAAAACAATTATTTTGCACTCTTTCAAATAACAAAACGATCCTAAAACCCTCAAAAAGCACCTCATTTTAATCAACAATACCAACGGAAAACACCTAATTTCAATTACTTCAAATTTTCGCTAGAAAAAACCATTTAATTTTAAAAAAACCAAAAAATTAATCAAAATACCTGTTCTTCAGATCCTTCAAAAGGATCATCAAGCTGCCCTCTAAATTTTTTTTAAAATGTTGATTTAAATAATTATAATTTCACTCAATAATACCATTAAAAAATGCCTCATTTTAATCAATAATACCAACAAAAAATGCCTCATTTTAATTCCTTCAAATATTTACTCAAAACTCACCAAAAAACCCATTATATTTAAAAAATAATAATTAATAGCAACTAAAATACCTGTTCTTCAGATCCTTCAAAAGGATCATCAAGCTGCCCTCTAAATTTTTTTTTAAAAATGTTGATTTAAATAATTGTAATTTCACTCAATAATATTATTAAAAAATGCCTCATTTTAATCAATAATACCAACAAAAAACGCCTCATTTCAATTCCTTCAAATATTTACTCAAAACTCCCCATAAAACCCCTTATATTTAAAAAACAATTAATTAATCAACCAAAATACCTGTTCTTCAGATCCTTCAAACGGATCATCAAGCCGCCCTCTAAAATTTCCATACCACGATCCAAAATTCCCATCTGGCGGCAAATTAAAATACTTCACTCTCAACTCCTCTCCTCTGACGAGAGGGCCCCACGGCAAAAACACACTAGCTGCACTGTACAAAGCGCTCGAAGCACAATCATTGCTGGACAGAATAACATTGTAATTGTTCATCCTCAATCTGTGCAGAATCGTCGAGAAATCCTTGTCGCTCGAGATGAGGAAGAAATGACAAGGCGGCGGGTTTTGGGACGTGAAGGAAATCAGATCGGCCATGAAGGACCGGTCGGAGCTGTTCTTGCCGCTGTGAGGCACATGCGTGAGGCAGATTCCTGTTGAGATCAAAGCTTCCTGAGTGGATCTGGAGAGCTGGATAACGTCGCCGAAGGCCGTGATGGAGACAGGGCCGCGGATTCCGGTGGATCTCAGGGCGGAGTGAATCCGGCCGGCGACTGTGTACACGTTCACGGCGGATGGAACGTTGCAGTTCTCGAAGTCCCACCACACGGAGACTTTCACGGCCTTGCTCTCCTCTTCAGTACGGCGGCGGGAGAAGGGGGAGGAGGAGGACGACGAGGAGAAGGGGTGGCGGAGGAGGAGGACGAAGAGGTGAGGAGGGAGGAGGAGGGAGGATTTGGACGGAGCTAGGGTTAGGGTTTGCATGGTTAGGGTTTGTGGGGGAGGAAGGATTTTTGCTAGGGTTTTAGGACGCCATTAGAAGTGAAGAAGAAAGGCGGAGGGTTTAAGGGGTTTAGCTAATTTAATGCCTGGTTAATTAAAAGTTTAAAACCCCTTGAGCAAGCATAAATCTATTAAATTCAGCTAATGAAATGAACATTCATTCTGTAATCATACTATATATTGTTTAAGAAAATAGTAAACAGATCTAGTTATGAGAGAATTTGGAGCTGAGCAAAAGAAAAAGCACAGCAAAAAAGAATAATGGAAGGCAGTTATGATTTTTTTTTTATAGGATATCTTGGGTTTATTTCTTTTTGTATGCATTTTATTTGTTCAATTTCTTTCTTTTCCTTCTATTTTCCTTCTTCCTTTTCTTTTATCTTTTTCCGTCATTTTTTTTTTACTTTTATGAGTTGCTGGGATGAGTAGTCTTTTCGCATTATCATATATTTGGGCCCAAATACCTTAACTCAAGACATAACATTGCATTAGAGCCCCCATTATTTTGGAGGTCCTTTGTGACGTCTAATAATATGAGATTACATAAAGGCTATGAATGTTAGATAAAGGCCATGAATGTTAGATAGATTTGACCTTTCCCTTTCTCTTGTTATGTCATTAAAATAGGGTTTTGTGGATCTTTTTATTTTTTTATTCTCCCAACTGGACAGGAATTGTTGTAAATATTGTTGTAGCATTTTTCTCCTGATAGAACAGGACGACACTGTAGTATGACTGTTCACGATAGATCCAATAACAATATATATAATTTATTCTAATAACAATATATGCATAACAATATATATAATTTATTTTCTAATAACATTATATACATAAAAGTGAAAGCAGTATATAAAAACGGAAAAAAATATATAAAAATAAAAAAATAAAAAATACACAAAAAATAAACAACATTATATTAAATGACAAAACATTATATAAAATAAAAAAAATAATATATAAATTAGAAAAAATAGTATATATACAGTATTATCGTGCTACAATCGTACTATGCTACAGTGTCATCATGTTTGCCTATTTTTCTTTCAACAAAAAGCCTTAAGTCCTTGGATTGTTGTTTAAAACAAATGTTGCACAGTTTAAATAATATTACATGATATCTTGAGGTTATACAAGGTCAGAAGAGAAATTTGAGGGTCAGACAATAATATGACGGAACTTCAAGGGCGTTCTCACAAAAGTCCATCACGTGACCCACTGTCAGTCCGTACATCATTCAAACCCCGCTCCCAAATAACCCTCTCCACGCGTCCCCTCCCCATTGGCCCCTTCCCATCTCCGCTCACACGTGTCCCCTTCCCACTGGCTGTCCTACTGTACAGTCAAAACAGTTTCAATGAAAATACATCTTTCTGTTTCACTGACAATCGGGACCCACACAATTTTCCTTTTCTTTTTCCTTTCTTTCTTTGTGATAGCGCGCCATTAATAATGAACTTTGCTGAAAGAAGAATGGAGCAGAAGAAAAGCTGATAGCCCCGGAATGGAAATCGTCCCTAAAATCCAAATAGTGGATGTATTATCTTCCCCGCCAGTAAGCTCACTCACTTATTTATCTCTCTGTCTTTCTCTTCTCTTCTCTGAAGATAGATTTCTTGCTGGAGAGTGTAGACCAGCGTACTGAAGATTTTTTTACTGGAAATTGTGAGATGGGTTGGGTGGTTCTTGATTTTTATATGTTTTTTCGTGATTTTGAAGTGGTAGTTCTTGTTGATTTGGCTTTTTTCTTTTTTTTTTTTGGAAATGGATTTGGCATTTCTTTGTTGACTGTGTTGTGAGATTTTGCGTTTGGTTGTTGGTGCTTGTTACTGATCGTCATTTTTGCTTGAGCGATGAAGATTTTTGCTACAGGCGTGAAATTTTGAGTTTGGGTTGGTCGATTCTTGATCGTCATTTCGTTGTGTTGTTGTGTGATTTGGGTACAGTTTCTTGCAATTTGTGAAGTTCTAAAGTTTGCTTTGTTTCACTGTGTGTATCCTGATCTCTTTTTTCACGCTGTTGTTGTGTGAATTATTTTCATTAGATTTAAAATCGAGCTAAGAATTGTGAGTTCTAACTTTTATTTCGATTTTGTTTAACAGGGGTTTTGTAATGCTAAATTAAGAGATAAAATGGCAAGAAATCACTCGAAATGCCATGAAAGAGAAGAGGGACAAATAACAACGTCTCATCCCCCAAATTCATCTTCAAATTCAAATTCAAGTTCAAATTCAAATTCAAAGGAAATTCCAAACAAGAGACAGAGCATGGAACTTGAAATTCCTAACGCAAAGAGACTCAGAAATTATGGTACTTTCTAACTCTTTATCCATTTATTCAAATCGTAAAGAAATTTCTGATCTCGAATTTCACATTTTTGCAATTGATTCAACTGTAGAGCAAAGAGCGGTTGAATCTCAATCAAACAATTCACTAAACAAACTTTGCGACTTTTGGCGTAACCGTCGTAATTCTATCTTAATTGATGAACAGGTTCTCCTTTTTTCTCTATTTTCTCTTTTAATTTGTTGATTATTTATTTATTTTTAGTTTCTGAAATACAGGAGAGAGCAAATCAGACTATTATACAATTCACTCTCTATTTTTTTACTTTTTATTTTTCGTAATTCTATCTTAATTGATGTACAGGTGCAAAATTCTGCACCAATACCACCTTATTTTTCTCTAATTTCTCTTTTTTGTTTTTGAAGGTAATATTTTTTCTTTTAATTACTAATTTTTTTTATTTTTTAAATATACGAGCGAGTGAATACAACTATTATACAATTCACTCTCTATTTTTCGTAATTCTATCTTAATTGATGTACAGGTATGAAATTTCGTACCGATACCACCTTTTTTCTATATTTTCTCTTTTATTTGAAGGAAATCTTTTCTCTTTTAATTTATTAGATATTTATGTATTTATTTTTATTTTACAGGAGAGAGTGAATGAGACTACTTTACAATTCATATCATCAATAATAAAGGAAATTGACAAGCCGATTTTGATATTAACAAATGAAAAATCGCTCGATTTGTGGGAAAATAAGTTTCCGCGTTTGGAAATACGCGTAAATGCGGTAACTTACACCGGTACCAAAATGGTACGAAAAATCATTAAAAATGCTGAGTTTTATAATGAGAACGGTATCATAAAGTTTCAAGTTCTCATTTCTCATCCTGACGTAATTTTTGAGGTATGTTTTATTTTATTTTATTATTTTATTATATATATTTTTGCATATTATGATGCATATTAACATATGAAACTCTTTGCAAGAAAAAGAGAGGAAAAAATGCATTTTTGTTACCTTTTGGGAATCATATCAAATGAGATTTCAAATATTTGATGAAATTATTACTTTTTTTTTGTCATTTTTTATTTTTTTAATATTTTTTAATGCAGGATTTTGAGATAATAGAGTGTGTGCAATGGGAGGCAGTAATATTCGATGAGAACTTTGAAATTATTTCAAAATATTTCGACAAATTAAAAAATCTCTCAACTAAGTTCAGATTGATTCTTTCAAATTCACCCTTAAAGGTTCTAATAATATCATAATATATACTAAGTTTAACATAAATCGACCCAATATTTTAATCTCATATTTAAAAAAAAATTTGACAGGAAAACATTTCAGAGTATTTAAATATTGTATCTTATCTTGATACAAACAATAATTGTGATCAAATCAGTTCAATTGATGTATTAAAACGGAGGCTCGAAAAACATTTGATAAATTTTGAAGCGATAAAAAATACTTCAAAATTCATTGAATTTTGGGCGCCAGTTCGTCTTACTTGCGATCAGCTTGAGATTTACTGTGAAACCCTAATTTCAAATTCAAAATCCCTTTTGAATTTGAATGGTGAGCTGGCACTTTCCGACGTTATTTTCTCTCTCCTGAAGGTTAGATTTACAAATTTAATTATTCATATTTTATTATTTATTTTTCATTTCATCTGATATTTTGCTCTGATATTTTTCCACTTTATTAGGTTTTCATTATTATTATTTTTGTGACAGATTGTTGATCATCCTAATCTTGTGGATGAAACTTGGAATAATAAATTAGCAAAAGATAAAAATGAAAATTCAGAAATGGATATTTTTGCGAGTGGCAAACTTGTAATTTTGGACAAAATCCTTACAGAAATTCAGAGTAATAAGCTCAAAGTTCTCATTGTCTTTCAGGTTTGACCTATTATATTATTATTATTTTTTTTTTTTTTTTTTTTTTTTGTACACAACCATACCATTTTTCTTTAGGTAAAAAAGGCTGTAGTACCAACAAAAAGTTACTTAAAATACAATTTGTTTAAGGAACTTTACATAATATGATAATATATAATAAAACAAAAGAAAAATTAAGCCATTTTACATAATAATTTAGGCCATTTATGCTCACTAATTTTTTTTTATCAAATTTATGCACATTAAATACTTTTTCATTATTTAATGCAGTCTCAAACCGGCTCGGTTAAAAATCAAATCGGTGAAATATTAATGAATTTTCTAAACAAAAAATTCGGCCGAAACTCATACCAAAATGTCGATCTAACTTTCCCAATTTCCCAATTCTCACTCGAAATAATAATCAAATCAAACCGTTTCATTTTCCTTCTGGACTCCAACGCGAGCCCGCCAGGTGTCAACCTCTCATTCGTCGATTCAGTCTTAATACTCAACAGCAGTTTGGATCCTTTATATGATATAAAAAATCTTGAGAAATTCTTTTTCTTTCAAAAAGAGCCAAAACCGGTTTTTCGTTTTTACTGCTGCAAAACAATTGAAGAAAAATTTCTGATTTTAGCAAAAAATAATGTGTTAATAGAGGGAAATTTGGAAGGGGCAGAACCGTCTTTTTGCCACTCTTTACTAAGTTATGGCGTTAATAATATTTTTAACACAGTGGATAAAGTTTGTGCGTGTGATGATTTGTATGATTTAACACTGGATATGAAATTCATTGATAATGTGGCGCGAGAAATATTAAGCGAAGTATTATTAAAAAGTAATTGTAAAAAAGAGAAATTTCTTTTGGTTGAGGCTCAAATAAACGGTACAAAATACTCGCAAAATATGGGGAAATTAGAAGGTGAGAAAGATGAGTTGGTCCATGCATTAAATGCTGAACCAATTCTATTTTGGTCCAATTTATTATCGAATCGAGACCCGTTGGTAAGAGTGCATTTAATAGAGCAAGAGTTTGCAAAAAGGGAAATATTAATCGCACAAAATCTCAAAATGCACAAACTGGAAATCGAAAGATATAAACAGAGGGGAAAAAAAAAGCGATATTTTGTAAAAAAAGAGGGTTTTGAGAGAAAAATGCGCAAGTTTGAAATCCATGTGAAGCGCCAGCATGGCAGGCTCGAGGATTTATTTAATGGAATGAGAAAATCTGACGGAAAAATAAAGGAAAAATTAATTAGAAATGTAGAATTAGGGTGTTTTGACGAGCCGTTTGATGATATTCCGTTTGATTATGGTGATTTCTCAATAGAAGAATTTTGTTGGGACGGATTTTGTGGAGTTACAACTGAAGAGAGAGAATATCCAGAAAGAGATGAGTTGACTAGTCAACAGAACGGAACTGAGTTGACTAGTCAACGGAACGGAGATGATTATTATATCTGTGCTTCTAGTGAAAAAGTAAGAGCCATGTTCATTTTTTAATTTTCCTTTTTTATTTATTTTCTTTTTTCTATCGGTTTTTTATTAGTGGGTAATTCATTAAAGAACGAGATTTACTTGTACAAATTAGGTTATAGTTCCAGTTGCCGTTGAACAGACTGTTAATGGGCGAGAAACGGTAAATGAAGACGTGGTAAGTGGAGATACAGTAAATGTAAATACAGAAACGGTGGAAATGCAAATTGTGCAGCTGAGTACAATTAATGAAGAGATAGATGAGTTGACTAGTCAACAGAACAGAGATGAGTTGACTAGTCAACGGAACAGAAATGATTATTATATTTGTGCTTTTAATGAACAAGTAAGAGCCTTGTTCATATATGGTTATATATTTCTCATCTTTTGATTTGATTTGATTTATTTTTTATTTTTTCTGTCTGTTTTTTATGAGATTAGTAGGTAATTAGATAATGAGTTTTAATAAAAATCGATTTATTTGTACAACTCAGGCTGAAATTCCACTTGCCGTCGAACATGCTGTTAACGTGCGAGAAACGGTAAATGAAGATGCGGCAAGTGAAGATACAATAAATGTAAATACAGAAACGGCGGAAATGCAAATTGTGCAGCCGAGTCCAAACGCTGAACAAACAAATGAAGTAATGGTAATTGGAAAAACAGTAAATGGAGATGCTGTAAATGGAGAAACGGTTATTGGAGATGCGGTAAATGGAGAAGAAAGGGTAAAAGATGGAGAAAAAGGAGATGGTGATATTACTTTACCTGATGTGGCAGTAAATCAGGTATGTTTATATATATATATATATATAATATATGTTATATTTGATTGTTTATTTGTTATTACTGATTAAGATGCATACTATTAATAAAAGTGTTTACGTGCTATTAGGAAGAAAAGAACCTACTTTTTTACTAATAAAAATATACTTTATTGGACAAATCAGGAAGCAGGTGCCACGTCAGATCATTCACAACCGACCAAAAATGAGCTACTCAAACAAACCGCTAATAATCAACACATGCAAAATGAAGAGGAGTCAAATAACTCGAAGAAAAAGGATGCAGCATGGGCCCACTGCTCCAAAATCAAAGGAACCAAAATCGGAATGATCTGCAATTATTGCGAGAAAAGAATGCAAGGTTGCGGAATCAATCGGCTCAAGTACCATCTCGCCGGCCTGAAAGGACGGCACGTTTCTCCGTGCGCCAGCGCTCCAGAATCCGTGCGGGACGAGATGCTCCGCCAGCTCAACACTTCGGAATCCGTGCGGGGTGAGATGCTCCGCCAGGTCAGCAGCACTCCGGAATCCGTGCAGGATGAGATGGTCCGCCAGATCAGCGGTGGAACGGGTCTGGCTGTTAAAGAATCGGAAAAGAGGAAGAGCGTAGTTGTTATTCCTGTATGTAGTTCTCTCTGCTGGAATTTCTTTTTTTTGGACTGTTTATTTGGAAAATTGAATGTGACATTGTAATTTTATGTTCTTTCAGAATATGAGGTGTACCAGAAGCAAAAGTATTCGAAATAATGTAGAAAAAGGTGAACTCATATCGAATTAAAATAATTCGTATTTTATTAATTTATTATAACTAATACATACATATCCGATTCTTTTATTATTTTATTGTAGAATCCACTAGTGGTGATGCGGGCATCATCAAGGGCGATTTGATAAATTGCCAAACTAAAGCTGGTGACATCAGCAAGGGCGATTTGGTCAATAGTCAAATTGAAGCTGATGACATCAGCAAGGGCAACTTGGTCAATGGACAAAATGGTGAAGGTCGAGAGCCAATAGACCCAAACCCTAATCCAACCGAGTCTACAGTTGAGCCAAACCCTAATTCAACCGAGTCTTCAATTGAGCCAAACCCTAATTCTGATTCAAACCCTAATTCTGATTCTAAAACTAATGGACCCTCAATCGAGCCAAACCCTAGTTATAATACCAATGCTAATTCTAATGCGAAGCCCAATGGGTACTCAATTGAGGCAAATCCTAATTCTAATACAAATCCTGATTCTATTAGTTACCCTAACGGGTCCTCAATCGAGCCAAGCCGAATTTCTAATTCTAAACTTGACGGGTCCTCAATCGAACCAAACCCTGATTCTAATACTAACCCTAACGGGTCCTCAATCGAACCAAACCCTAATTCTTATTCTACCCCTAACGGGAGTCTGCATAATTCAGAACCGACAGAAATAAACTTTGTAACAGAAACTATTAACGGACAAGAGATAATAAATGTAAATATGGAAACGATAAGTGAACAAGTTGTAAATGAAAATGCAATGGATACTGATATAGAAACAGTAGAAATGCAAACGGTCCAGCTGAGTACAAATGCTGAGCGAAGTGTTGAAGAAACAATGATTGATTCGGTTGAAGAAACTTGTGATGATCAAGAAACGATAAAGAATAATAATGTGGCAAATGAAAATGTGATAAATGATGATGAAAAATCGGCGTATGATGAAGCGGTAAATAATGAAGAGATTAAACAAGCGGTGAATAATGAAGAGATTGGTGATGCAGTAAATAATAATGAAGAGATGGAAACTGAACAAATAGCAAATAATGAAGAGACCGAAACAGTAAATAATGGAGAAAAAGGAGATTGCGATATTTTACCCGATGTGGCAATAAATCAGGTACGGTTATATTATAGATATATATTATATGTGATTGTTTTTTTCTCTTTCGCTTTGAGAGACTGAGCAGACATTCCTTTTTTTTTTATTAATTTTTCCTTTTATTTTTGCGATTAGCAGTATAGAATGGAACTCATTATTCCTCAAGTTCCTGTTCCATGTGAAGATGATAGTATTTGTTCTTCTAGTGAGAAAGTAAGTTCCCAATACATCACTATGAAGCATATGTTCACTTTTCTTTCCAATGCAAATTTGTAATAGAGAGTTAATAGTTCTCTTATATTTAATTGGTTATTTATTATTACTGATTAAAGTGTAGTATTAACTAAAATATTTATTTGTTGTTAGGAAGAAAAGAACCCACTTTTTTACTCTCTCTGTACCCACCTCTCTTTCCAAACATTGTATTGAAACAATTTCCTCTTGTTTAACTATAGAGAGAGATGATATATACATATATATAGAGAGAGAGAATGCATTCTAATAAAAATCCATTTTCTTGTACATATAATCAGGAATCAGGCGCCACGTCAGCTCATTCAGACCCAACCAAACACGAGCCGCTCAACCAAACCCTAAACCCCAATGAACAACTCGTAACCCTAAACCCTAAACGGGTGCAAAACCCTAACAGGAGGGGCAGGAAGGAAGATCCAGTGTGGGCCCACTGCTCTCGCATGGCAGGAACGATTCCTGGGTGGATCTGCAACTACTGCCGCAAGAGGATGAGCGGCGGAATCACTCTGTTCAAGCGCCACCTGTCCGGCCTCAGAGCAACCGTTTCGCCCTGCCTAGATGTTCCGCAATCCGTGCGGGCTGAAATGGCCCGCCAGGTCAGCGCTCTCGATTCCGTGCGGGACCAGGTGGAGCGACAGGTCAGCGCCGCTTCGGAATCCGTGCGGGACCAGGTGGAGCGACAGGACAGCCGTGCTTCGGGATCCTCAATCGAGCCAAACCCTAGTTATAATCCCAACCCTGATTCTAATACGAACCATAATGGGTACTCAATTGAGGCAAACCCTAATTCTAATACTAACCATGATGAGCCCTTAATTGAGACAAGCCCTAATTCTAATACAAATCCTGATTCTAATAGTAACCCTAATGGATCCTCAATCGAGCCAAGCCCTAATTCTAATTCTAACCTTAACGGGTCCTCAACTGAGCCAAACCCTAATTCTAATTCTAACCCTAACGAGTCCTCAACAGAATCAAACTCTAATTCTTGTTCTAACCCAAATGAGAATCTGCATAATAATTCTGAACCGACAGAAATAAACTTAGTCATAGAAACTATTAACGGACAAGAAATAATAAATATAAATATGGAAAATGAAAATGAAAATGGAGAGATGATGGAAATTGAAATGGAGACTCCAGTTGCAGCAGTCCTAAATACAGAAGTTCCTCTTTCTGTAATTGAAGAAACGGTAATTGAAAAGGCAGTAAATAACGAAGAAACGGTAATTAAAGAAGCCGTAAATAAAGAAACTGCAACTGAAGAAACGGTAGTTGGACAAACTGAAAGAGCAGTAAATCCTTTTTTAGTAGCAATAAATCAGGTATGATTATAAACTCTTCCTTTTAGTATTAACAAATCCCTTTTCTTCTCTCTTGCTTTTTGAGAGAATAAATAAAATAAATACTAATAAATATCCCTTTTTTATCAGGTCACTTGTGCATTAGATTCGATCCAACTCACAAGTCCTCAAATCCCAATTCCACACACAAATGGCAACACGACAACTGTCACACCAAATCCAATGTTGACTCAGCCACCTTTTCAACCACAAATCAACACGCCAGCTGGCGCCACATCAGCTCCAAATCTCTCAGCCATAGTTATAGATCCAATCAATGTGACGGCTGGCGTCACATCAGCGAGCCGGAAGGCTGACTCATCCATATTTACAGATCCAATGCTGACTCAGCCGCCTTTACAAACTCAAATTAATATGACAGCTGGCTCCACATCAGCAAATTGTCAGGCTGAGTCAGCACTTTTTACGGATCCAATGCTGACTCAGCCACCTTTTCAACCACAAATCCCGCTCAATTCTTCCGAGTTTTTAACTCAATGGCTGCAAAATCCAAACGCAGTTCAAAACGAATTCATCAGAATCCAACAATATGATCAAGCGCTTGACAATGACCATCATCACAAGGTCTCTCTCTCTCTCTCTAAGAAATTCTAACTAAAGCTCATTCTCTCTCTAAGAAATTCGAACTAAAGCTCATTCTCTCTCTAAGAAATTCTAACTAAAGCTCTCTCTCTCTCTCTCTCTCTCTCTCTCTTAAGAAATGCTAATGCTAACTAAAGCTCTCTCTCTTTTTTATTCATTACTAACAAACATTTGTATAATAATTAACAGATAATGAGGCTGAGACAACAGTGTGAGCAAGAGATAACCCAACTAAGAAACAAAAAAGAAGATTCTGACAGGAATGCTGAGCTGGCGTATCAACAGGAGAAGAAACCCTATTTTGAAATGTATCAAAAAGTATGTTCAAATCGAGTCTTAGCTGACCAATTACGCTCGCAATTTCTCGGTCAGAAAGATGTATTTACGCACAATCCCTCTCTCTCTCCTCCTCAAGGTACTCTTTCTCTAAAATTTATTAGTAACATTAAAAATATTTCGTTTACCAGTAAATCTTGTTTTAATTATCAGGAGTCTTGACGCATACAAGTGGCTTATGTCCACTTGCACCGATTCAACAGAACGTACAGAACTCGCCAGGTCAGCAGAGACCTCCAGTTGGACCTTCAACTGGAGAGGTCCAGTCCCAGGCTTCAATTCTCTCTCAAGGTACCAATGATATTTCCCATTTTTGTGCCCTGCCAATGATAATAATATTATATATTTTAATTTTGCTTCAGATGTTTTACCGTCTCATCTTAACATACAAAATCCTACAAGTCATCAGCAAAACTTGAGACCTACTTTTATCCCTCCAAAGGCTTCTTCAATCCCCTCTCAATGTATCAATTATTATTTCATCCATGTCCATTTATATTTTTACTAATTTATAACTCTCTTTCTCTATTCACAAACAGGCACAAACACAAATACAAACCAAACTCCTTTACAAAAACCTTCACTAAACCCTACACAACCATCCATCCCAATATTAACCACACCATCACAAACACCACCATCTATCCCAATTTCCCCTCCAGCCCCTCCTTCAACTGGAGACGTCCAGTCCCGATCTTCTTCTTCAAAAAGGTCTGCTCGCATCACCCCTCCAGTTGGATCGTCAACTGGAGAGGTCCAGTCCCGCTCTTCTCTTAAAAGGTCTTCTCACATTACTCCAGCTGGGCAATCAACTGGAGAGGTCCAGTCCCAGGCTTCAATTCCCTCTCAAGGTATCTTTCTATAGATTTACCAGTAACATATTCATCACGACGACAATATATATAGATAATAGACAATGCATAAAATTGGAAAAATAATACTTATAACTCATTTTTTGTAAATAATATATACGTAAACAGTAAAACAGTAGATAGAAAAGAAATAGTATATTAAAAAGAAAAGAAATAATATATTAAAAAGCGGAAAAATAGTATATAAAAATTTCGAAGAGTAAATAATGCACAAAAAATAATAATATGTATAAAATAGTGAAAACAATATATAGAAAAAAAATAGTATATTGAAAAGCAGAAAAACAGTATATACAAATTCCGTCGTTGAGCGTCCTCTAGGCCGTCGTGATTTCACATTTCCCTATCAGCAAATCAAATTTCACTTATCATCACCGTACCAACAAATCCATTTTTTTGTTTGCTAAATATACCGACAAACTGATAATATTATATAAACAGGTACAACAAGCCAAGTTGCGGTACCGACAAGTCAGCATCAAATCTTGAGACCATTATATCCACGAACGTTTTCTGTACCAAACACTTCTATCTGTCCAGTTGGCGTTTCAACTGGAGTTCAAGGTTTTTTCCTCTCTTTTTTATTCCTTATCCATGGTTACGTGATTCATTTACAAAAGTTATAATAGATCACTAATTTCATTTATAACCCCTATAAAGCATCAGAATATCATGTATAAAGGCAAGCATATTACGCAATATCACATTTTTCACGTTACAATTGTACGAATATAGTGTGAGATTTTTGAGAGTTTCACAAAATTATATTTTAATTTTCCCTTCAGATAATTTATCGTCTCATCAGCAAAACTTGAGACCATGCATTCTTATTCCTATTATTCCTCCAGTTCAAAACATTACACAAAACTGGAGACCTTGTATTTTTATCCCTCCATTTGGGCCTCCAACTGGGCAGGTCCAGTCCCAAGGTATCATTAACTTATGTATATATATATACATTCATAATTTCATTTATAACCCCTATAAATCATCAAAGTGTAAATCATATTTTAATTGTAAATGACGTGCAAATGTATCAGGAATTCTGACATACACAAGTGGCTTATGTCCGCTCGTACCGATGCAACAGAACGTACAAAACCCGCCAGGTCAGCAGCAGAACTGGAGACCTCCAGTTCGTCCTTCAATCCCCTCTCAAGGTACCAATTATATTTCCCATTTTTGTACCATGCCAATGATAATCATATTATAACGAGCTTTTTTTCTCACAAACAGGTACAACAGGCCGAGTTGCGGTACCGACAAATCAGCATCAAAACCTGAACACTACGATCCGTCCAGCTGGCGTTTCAACTGGAGAGGATCTTAATTTCCACCCTCCAGTTCTGGAGTCCTCTCTGTGTCAAGGTATTTTTTTTTCCCTCTTCTATTTATTGCATATCAAACTATCGTGCATTAACTCAGAAAAAATACAAATGACTGAACTACCTCAAATATATAATTTCTAGGTTTTATAATGTATCATTCATTCTACCTAAATATTTTGCTATTTTACAACTCTCTTTATTTTTATCCTCAAACAGGTACAAATAAAAATCCTTCAAGTGGAGGACAGTTCCTGTCCACTCAGTCTCCGTTCACTTGTGCAATTGTTGAGTCAATGCTACGCAAGCAGGCTCCACATCTCTCTAAATCCCGTCCAATTACAAGAGCTTCAAATACTGGTGCTGGTATGGGTAGTGGAACTGGTACGGGAAATTTGAATGTGGAGCTGCTTGACTTATTGACTGATCAGATTAATGCTAGGGTTCAGAGTGTTAGGAGTAACAATAATGCTAATGTTGATGATAGTAGGAATGGTAGGAATGGTAGAAATGTAAATACGGCGAGTAGGAACTAGGTGGAATTAGGAAATTTGGTAACAATAATTATGAAATGATGGTACTAACTGAAAGATGGATGTATATATGGATGGATGGATGGGTATTCACGTTTTGTGTGATTTTCTTGATCTTTTGTGAGACTGAGCAAAAACAGAAAAATTTCAACTCTTATCTTTAACTTTGTTCAGTTTTGGAGGATTGTAATTTGATATTTAGTATGAATCTGCTTCAAGATTTACATATATGTTTTTTTATGGTATATTTATTAAGCATCTTATGCGAGTGATTATGTAATGCATGATATATAGTTTACTCATGTTATGGTACTCAAGAGAAAACATTCAGCCAATTTAATGCATCCATTTTTTAGCCTAGTTACATTCTTGAACTAAACATTACATATCAACAAGACTTAAAATTGATTATATATCAAGCAAAAAAAACATAAAATACTAACTCAACAAACATACCAGGATTAAACAAAAAAAAGTTTCCTTTTCTTCTATTTTCAAGCACCATAAATACTAACTCAACAAGAAAAACATACGCAAAACAACAAAAAGAAGCCACCAAAACAAAAGCAACACTTCAATCTATCAATCCATTCCTCTATTTACCCACCTATCTACAAATCTACCCACCAAACCTATCACTTCCTGCCACATCACCATTATTCCCACCATTCCTACCATTACTACCATCATTACCACCAAAACTAGCACTTAAATTTCTCCAATCATTACCAAAATTACCACCACTACCACTTTGAGGCAATTCCTGCGCCCTAATAGCTCCCAGAAAATTCCTGAGCTGTCGAGCAGAGAATCTCTGATTGGTCGCCAGCTCAGCAGTTGATGATGACGTGGCGGCACCGCCAGCTGGACGGAAGACCAAATGGGGAGCTGGCGAGCGTTGCTCTGTACAGAGCTGAGTTTGAGACAGGTTTGTGAATGGGCGAACTGGAGGTGTTTGTGAGGGTCTTAAGATTGGTGTAAGAGCTCGGTTTGTTGTACCTGTTGGTAAAAAAAAGAGAAAATAGGAAAATATAAAGGGGTTATAATAATAAAATAATAAGGGGTTATAATATAACGTAATAAAATATTTTTAATACCCTCATCTTTTCCAAATTGCTATTTCTCATATTTTATAGTAGACCTGATATTTTAACTTTTTAGGGGGGTATATACTATAAATATATGATATTTTGATGCTTTATACCGATATAAATTTAAAAAATAAAAGTATATTACATAAAATACAAAAATAAAACATAAAAGGAAAAAATATACCTTGAGAGGTGGATGGAATATTTGCAAAAAGGCCCCTTTGATCCAGAACTGGAGGGAAAGAAAAACTCAGATCCTCTCCAGTTGAGACACCAGCTGGACGGAAAGAAGAAGAGGTCGGTACGGAAAAAGATTGTGTACCAAATTGTCTCAACGTTTGATTCTGACTCGTATTAATTTGTTGTTGGTACAGTTGTACACGTAATGGTACAGGAAGAGGAACTTGGCTTCTACCTGTTGGTAAATAAAAGAAGAGAGTTATAATAACTTTAAAGGGATTTTTGTAAAAAAGCTCCTATATGATGCTGAAATTGCAAAAAAGCCACTGCATTATCGGAAAATGGTACAAAAAAAACATTTTTTTTTTCAAATAAACAGAATAGGAAACTAAAGCTGTTAGTAATTTTTTGCAATTTAATCATTAACGCAGGGTTTTCTTTTACAATTTCCAATAAATGCAGGGGCCTTTTTGCAAATTTGGTTTTATTAGAAAAAGCACCTTGAACTTGAAGGAAAGAAGAAATGCTGGTCTGTTGCTGTCCCAAATACAAAGCGCGAAACTGCTCAGCGAGAGATAAATTCTCGCGTAATTTCTGATATATTTCCTTGATCCATTTCTTTTTCGCCTGGAACTCCAGCTCGGTTTCTCTCTCTAGATCTTCGTACTTCCTTCTCACTCTAGCCATCTCTTCCTCAAACTCCGTTTTCACTTGCATCTTCTGCATTTTAAAAGAAAATAATCAGTAAGGAGAGAGAGAGAGAGAGAGAGAGAGAGTTCTTCTAAGAAAGAGAGGGAGGTAGAAAGAGAGAGAGACCTTGTGTTGGTAAGCCCTAAGAAGAGTTTCCGTCTGGTATTTGATCCTCATGAGCTCGTTCTTGAGAGGGTCAGGAGAGAGAACCATTTGAGTGAAAGAATTTGAAGCATCGAGCGGAATTTGAGTTTGTGATAAAGCCGGCTGAGTCAGCACCGGATCTCTCAATCCTTCTGACATGGTGCCAGCTGGCGTGTTGATTGGATCTGATGTGGCGCCAGCTGGTGTGTTGATTGGAGATGACGTGGCGCCAGCTGGTGTGTTGATTGGAGATGACGTGGCGCCAGCTGTTGTGTTGATTGGAGCTGATGTGGCGCCAGCTGGTGTGTTGATTGGAGCTGACGTGGCGCCAGCTGGCATGTTGATTGGAGCTGACGTGGCACCAGCTGGCGTGTTGATTGGAGCTGACGTGGCACCAGCTGGCGTGTGGATTTGTGGAGGTAAAGATGGTTGAATTGTGATTGGATCTGTAAATCTGGTTGAGTAGGATTGGGGATTTGGAGCTGATGTGGCGCCAGCTGGCGTGTTGATTGGAGCTGACATGGAGCCAGCTGGTGTGTTGATTGGAGCTGATGTGGCGCCAGCTGGTGTGTTGATTGGAGCTGATGTGGCGCCAGCTGGTGTGTTGATTGGAGCTGATGTGGCGCCAGCTCGCGTGTTGATTGGAGCTGGCGAGTTGCCATTTGTGCAAGGAATTGGAATTTGAGGAATAGTAAGTTCAGTTCCCTGCTATTTGTAAAATAAAAAAGAAAAGGATTTTATTAGTTAGTATTCATTTAAATCGGGTCTGTAACAGTCAAATGATTATTATTCTTATAGAATTTTATTATTCTTCTAGGCATTTATTTTCTCAAGGATTTTATTTTCTTATAGGTATTAGTGTATTAGTTAGTTTATCATGAATGGATTTCTGATCTTTCTTTTTGTATTTATTTTGGGATTTTATTTGAGCTTTCATGCTACATATTATAATTTACAAAAATATCATACTAGAATAGTATCATAACTAACATATCTGAATAGAACAGTGCAGGTTGGGTCTATTAATAATATATTCTGCATCTTAAAAAGAAAAAAAAAATTATGAATACATATCTCAATAACCATACCTGATCTACTGGTAAAACATCTTCTTCATCTTCTTCAATTACCACAAGTCCTTCAATTACCGTAACTCCATTTACCGTATTTCCAGTTACCGCTTCTTTGTTTACCGCCTCTTCAATCGCAGTTTCTTCGTCAACTGGATCAATTACCATTTCTTTATTAATTACTGCTTCATCTATGGCTTCAATCATTTCACCATGACTATTAACTCCATTATTTAATGCAACTGGATTCTCCATTTCTGTTCGTACCATTTCTTCTCCATTTTGATTTTCCATATTTACGTTTATTATTTGAGGACCGTTGAGAGTTTCTATCACAAAGTTTATTTCTGTCGGTGATGTTTGATCTTGATCGATATTCATCAGATCTTCATTTTCCCCTTCTCTCTCATTTATCATTTCTTGATTATTAGAGGTTTCTTTAATTAGCTCATTTCTTGTCGGTTCTGAATTATCTGACGTGGCAACTGTTTCCTGATTTGAACAAGAAAATATATTTTCATTAGAACTCATTCTATCTCTCTCTATAATTAAAAAAGAGTAAAATATAAGAGATAAATAAACGTACCTCATTTACTGGCGCATCTGGTAAAATATGACCATCTCCTTTTTCTCCACCAATTGACATTTCTTCATTAATAGCCATCAGATCTTCATTTTCCACTTCTCTTTCATTTATCATTTCTTGATTATTAGCGGTTCCTTTAATTAGCTCATTTCTTGTATTTCTTGTCGGTTCTGAATGATCTGACGTGGCAGCAGCTTCCTGATTTGTACAAGAAAATATATTTTTATTAGAACTCATTATATCTCTCTTTAATTAATTAAGAGTAAAATATTATGTAAAATATAAGAGATAAATAACCGTACCTGATCTATAGACGTATCTGGTAAAACATCACCATTTTCTTTATCTCCATTATTTACCATTTCTTCTTTATTTACCATTCCTTCATTCACTATTTCTTCAATTATCATCTCTTCATTATTTACAGGCTCAACAGCTTCACACTGCACAGTTTGCGTTTCATCATCACTCACCAATTTTTCACTACCATTTCTCACATTTTCATTTAACGAATCATTCCTCACAACTTCTTGATCATCACACGTTTTATCAATTACCCTTTCTTCTTCAATTATTTCTCCTCCATTTACTATTTCTTCACATAACACTCCCTCGTTATTTACCGCTTCACAAATCTCTTCGTTATTTACCGCTTCACCAATCTCTTCATTATTTACCATTTCTTCGGTACTTACTCTTTCTTTAATCTCTTCATTATTTACCATCTCTTCAGTACTTACTCTTTCTTTAATCTCTTCATTATTTACCATCTCTTCAGTACTTACTCTTTCTTTAATCTCTTCATTATTTACCATCTCTTCAGTACTTACTCTTTCTTTAATCTCTTCATTATTTACCATCTCTTCAGTACTTACTCTTTCTTTAATCTCTTCATTATTTACCATCTCTTCAGTACTTACTCTTTCTTTAATCTCTTCATTATTTACCATCTCTTCAGTACTTACTCTTTCTTTAATCTCTTCATTATTTACCATCTCTTCAGTACTTACTCTTTCTTTAATCTCTTCATTATTTACCCTTTCTTCATTATTTACCATTTCTTCAGTGCTTACTCTTTCTTTAATCTCTTCATTATTTACCCTCTCTTCAGTACTTACTATTTCTTTAATCTCTTCATTATTTACCCTCTCTTCATTATTTACCATTTCTTCAGTACTTATTCTTTCTTTAATCTCTTCATTATTTACCCTCTCTTCATTATTTACCATTTCACCAATCACAGTTTCTTCACACTGCACCGTTTGAGTTTCGTCATTCACCAATTCTTCATTACCACTTCTCATACTTTCATTTACCACATCATTCTTTACTATTTCATCTCCAGTTTCTTCAATTATTGTTGGTGTTGTATCATCTCCAGTTTCTTTAACACTTGGCTCACCATTTTGAATTTCTACCATTTCTGTATCGGTATCCATTGCACTTTCATTTAACACCTGTTCATTCACTGTTTCCCGCCCATTAACTGTTTCTTCAACCGTTTGTGTCTCATCATCATTCACCAATTCTTCATTACCACTTCTCATACTTTCATTTACCACATCATTCTTTACTATTTCATCTCCAGTTTCTTCAATTATTGTTGTATCATCTCCAGTTTCTTTAACACTTGGCTCACCGTTTTGAATTTCTACCATTTTTGTATCCGTATCCATTGCACTTTCATTTAACACCTGTTCATTCACCGTTTCCCGCCCATTAACTGTTTCTTCAACCATTTGTATCTCATCATCATTCACCAATTCTTCATTACCATTTCTCATACTTTCATTTACCACATCATTCTTTACCGTTTCATGATCATTACAACTTTCTTCAACCAAATCTGGTGATGCTGTATGATCTCTAGTTTCTGTATCAATATCCATTGCATTTTCATTTACCACTTGTTCACTTGCCGTTTCCCGGCCAGGAACTGTTTCTTCAACAGCAAGTGGAGTAATAACGGGTTCAGTTGCATCTGCTTCCTGATTAATACAAATATGTAGATTTTTATTAAAATTCATTTTTTTCTCTCATTCTCTAATTAAACAAGAGTAAGTAGTTTAAATATCATTTTTTGGGAAAGGATTTAAATGAAAAAGAAAAGAAAAACAAAAGATGGTATATATATAACCACATTAATTAGGCTCATACTTTTTATTAAAATTCATTTTTTCTCTCGTTCTCTAATTATACAAGATTAAGTAGCTTACATTTCATTTTTTTTTTGGGAAAAGAAAATTGCTACAGTGAGAGCTGGAAAAGGATTTAAGAGAAAAAGAAAAGAAAAACAAAAGATGAGATATATATTAATATATAACCATATATTAGGCTCTTACTTTCTGTTGACTAGTCAACTCAACATTTGCATTTCCTGTTTCTTCATTCATCATTTCTTCTCCATTTACGGTTTTCCCATTTCCCGTTTCTTCAATTACCGTATTTCTACTTCCCGTTTCTTCATTTCCCATATCTTTATCATTTCGCGCCTCTATAATTTCTTCATTTTTACAGGCCCAATTAAACGGCTCAATAGAGAAAAAACCAAAAAATGGCACATTATCAAAAGATTCTTCCAATTCCCCTAATTTTGCCTTTTCAATCCACTCATCTTTTTGTCTCTCCTCTGAATTTCTCACACCAACATAAAATTCCTCTAATCTCTCATACTGTCTCTTCACATGAATCTCAAATTCACTCATCAATTTTGAATTTTCTTTATTTTTCGTCTTTTCTCTCTCCTTGTACTTTTCGATTTTTAACGCGTCTTTTTTATGCTTTTGTAAAATCACAGCTTTTCTTCTTTCATACACATTTTCTATCAAATCCATCAAATCTTCTTGAAAATTATGTTTTTGTTCATAAATCACAAGATTTTTTAATCTCTCTTTTAACATTTCAAGAGCTTGGTTTTTATTTTTAGTCTGTTTCACATCTGTATTAAATGGATCTAGATATGATAGCACGTGTGAGTACTCTGATATTTCATCCTGTCAATTCAAAAACCTTAATTTGTCAAAAATATGATTAAGAAAAATGACAATATTGCAAAAGGCTAGTGAGAGAAAGTAATACATACATTGAGAGGGGAACTAGAGAGAAGAAGTTTAAAATCAGTTGAGATTTTTATTAATTTGTCGTGTTTTTTTGAAATTTCAGAGCTTTTAAACTCATCAATTATTACCGCTCCCCACCCAATACAATCTATCGTCTCAAAATCCTGTAACGAAAAAAGAGAAAATCATAAACAAAAATAAGTGAATAAAATAAATAAATATTTGACCTTTATCTATTTGTTATTATAGTATCTCATGATAATATCACGGCATTTGAGCTTTTTTTTTTTGGTGTTTTTCATAAATGGAGTTTCATAAAAATAGAACCTAGATACAACCAAGAGAATGTACATCACTCTTCTTCGCTCATAACATGCAAAAAATAAACGAATATATAAATAAAGGAAAATTTGCAAAGAAAAACCCTACATTAAAGTTAACAACATTAATTACTTGAAAACCCTACATATTGCCAAAATTGCAAAAAAAACAATTACTACTAATTTCAAGTTAACAACATTAATTTCAGTACTTTAATTACTTGAAAACCATTTGGCAATTTCGGCAATAATGCAGGGCCTTTTTTACAATTTCCCCATAACACAGGATCTTTTTGCAAATTTCCCAAAACATACAAACAGAAACACATAAGAACAAAAATTTACCTCTAAAATCGCATCAGGATGAGAAATCAAAACTTGAACCATGACACAATTACTCCCCTCTTCATAAAACTCCAAATCCTGTATTAATTCCCGTTCTTTTTTGGTACCGGTATAAGTTACGGTATTTATGCGAGGTTCAAAACGCTGTAACTCAGATTCCCACAGAGAAATGGAATTTTCGTTTGAAATGATTAAGATGGGTCTCCATATGTCTTTTATTACTGATTGTATGAACGATACGGCTTTCATAATCCTCTCCTATTAAAGAAAATCAGAAAAATTAGATAATTAGAAAATAAAAATTGAAGGGAAAAGTGAAAAAGAAAGATTATAGTAAAAAAAACAGGGGTAATTTCATGTGTACCCCTGCAAAATCTCAAATTACGACGTATAAATAACCCTACAAAATGAAAAATATTTCAAAATATCATTTATACCCCTACGAAACATAAAAAATGTCATCCTCATTTCAATACTTGTTTAACAAAATACCTAAACTACCCCTGTACAATATTTTTTATTTATACATGAATAAATGAGTAAAAGGGATAATGTGATATTTTGAGGTTTTGAAGGGGTAAAAGTGTAAATTAAGCCAAAAGAAAGAGAAAAGAACGAAACAAACTTGTTCGTCAATTAATAGAGCATTTTTAGAGCCGTGCCAAAATTCGCGAATTTTGTTGATAGAAATTAGACAGTCATTCTTCGTGCCAGCTGGCAGTCTCTCAAGTTTGATCAACGGCTTTTCCTTCACCTCTAAAGCCTAAATAAATCCAAAATAAATAAAATAAAAACAAATTGTTATTCAAAAGAAAATAATACAAGTAAATAAATACTCTGTTACCATCTTGAGTTTAAACAAATTAACAAATAACAAATTGTATTGTAAAAACAAAAAAAAATCTGTTTAACAAAGGATTAATGCTAAATATCTCCAAAACAAATTTAGCTCTTACAGAAAATGAAACAAATTAACAAAAATAAAAATCAATTAACAAAAAAATTAATTAACACAAAATAAATTAACAAAAAAATAAACTAACAAAAAAATAAATTAACAAAAATAAACTAACAAAAAAATAAATTAACAAAAATACATTAATAAAAAAAAATTAATTTACAAGAAAAATAAATGAACAAAAATAAATTACTATCATGTCCTAAATAAATTAACCAAAAAAACCAATCAATCAAAAGAAAAATGAAAAATCACTAAACCTAATTAATTAATTAATTAATATATACCTTAACAACAAAACAAGGATCAGAAACATCTTTCGCCATCCGTCTTCTCTCCTCAAGCTCTCTCAGAAGATTCCTCGCCTCTCCAGTCCGCCAACAAATGAAGCTCTCCAGTTCCCAAGTGGCTTTTTCATATCCCAAACCCCTCCATTTTACTAGAAATTCTTCGTTGCAGAACCTCAGGGTTTTATTATTCGCGAAAAAGCCCTCGGCGGTTTTGGGGGGCATGAGGGGGCGGGTTTTGAGGATTCTTTGGGGTTCGCTCCACTCTTTCTTCCATTTCGGTGCCTGTTTTGAGATGGTAATTATTATTAAGTGAAATAATGGGAAATTTGCAGAAAAGCCCCTATTTTGTATAAAAATTATTGAAGTTCCTTTTGTTAGTGGTATTTATTTTTCATCATGACAAAACTAGTGAGACTTTTTTAATTTTTTTATTATTTTAGATTTACCCCTCAATTAGGTGGTATGATTTATTCAAGATAAATATATTTTTAAACAAAAAATAAAAAAAATAATAAATAAGGGACCTTTTCTTTGCTGATTAATGAATTAAATTCAGAGATAAGTTGAGGGGCCTCTTGAAGAATTTCCGCCTCAGAGAGCCATTTATTATGCACGTGTGCTAGACTCTTGTACTTCACAAAATATTTCCCTATTAAAATCCATCAAAAATCCCCATTAAATTATGCCACTTTTTAATTATGAATTACTATTAAATGATATTAAAATCTGATATGCAAAATTACGAATCTAACCCTCTTTAACGTCCCAAATAGATTCTGGTCCTTTAGAAACGGCATGAGATCCAAACTGAAACTTTCTTTGGACACATGGCACGCAAAACCAAGCGCCAGCTGGCGGTTTCTTGAGTGACGAATCAAAACATGACACATGGCACCTCTTATTGCAGTCTTTTCCTTCACAAAATCTGCATAGACAAATTAAGTAATTAGAGAGAGAGAGAGAGAGAGAGAGAGAGAGAGAGAGAGAGTACAGGAGATCTCCAGTTGGTGGCACATTGCAAAAAAGACAAGCATTAATTTCATCGTCTTTATTAATCTCAAGATCATAATGCACTAATGGATGATCAACGCTGTTTGAATAGACAAAAAATGGAAATAAATTATCAAAAACATTAAATAATGAAAATGATGAAAATAATATCCTAAATTAAAAGATGTACTGACATTAAGATGGATGCTTCTTTAAGAGCTTCCTTCGGTTTTTCTGACGGAGACTCAATCATTTTTACCTCTACTGTTCAATCAATTGTAAATTAATGTTTAATGCAATTATAAACAATACATTATTTTATAAATATAATAAATAAATATTCTTTATACCAGAAAGTTTGGGTATTTTAGGTCTAGTACCCAACCAAAGCTCTCTGTAAGCTCTTGCATGCATCAATTTCAAAACCCTTCTTTTCTTCTTCGGATTTTCATTTTCCTTTTCTTTCGAGCTAGAATTTGAATTTGAATGTGAATTTGAAGCGGAATTGGAGGGGCGAGACCTTGCTGACTCTCCTTCTTCTCTTTCGCATCTTTTCAATCGATTTTTCGCCATTTTTTCTGTCAAATAACCAGTATAAATGCCAAATCAAAGACAAAAAAAAACATGTTTTGCACGGAAATAACTAACTTGTGTGAAACTTTTCATGCAAATGGCGTGAAAAACACAAAAACACCCACAATAAAACATCAAAAATCAAATTTCTCAGCTACCAATAACAAAAATCCACTGAAACTACACAACCAAGAGAGTACCAAAAAACCAACAAACACCCATGAACAAAATCCCAAAAAAAAAGAAAATTCAAGAAATGGACAATGTAACACCATACCTAGGGTTTATCCTTCTTCCGATCGAGCTGAAACCCTAGCGAGGTAGAGAGAAAAACGGGAGAAATCGAAAATCAGTGCTTCACTTGCTCTCTAGCGAGAGAGAAAAGAGAAACGTTTTGAGAGAAAAAAAAAAAGACAATCTATTTCTGGCTTATAAACTTTCGGAATTCAGTCCCTGATTTTTTCGTTTTTATAACTGAGTCCTCGTTCTTAAACCCTTGTATTTAAACAAGAACTGATTAAAATTGACATGCGTGATTAAATTAAAGGGTTTATGGACTACCAGCATTTTTGGAGCCCAGAGTATAAAAGATATGATGAAATTATAAAAAAAATATTTTGTAAACATAAAAGGTATAATGAAATTACAAAAAAATATATTTATATACACAAAAAATATATCCAAATACAAATATATATGTATACAGCTAAAATTATATGGTAGACACTTCTGAACACTCCAAACGATGGGCACAATAATTTCTCTTAAATTAAATAGGTTGTTAATGGCGCGCTAAGTTGTTGATTAAATGTTGTTTATTATTATAGATTATAGATAGCAGTCTTTTGGAACTAGTGGTATTTGGGTGGAGTTGGTTTATGTGAGCCAGTGTATGTTTAGTTGGGGTGGTGCATGGAAACTGAAGGAGTGCTGGACTTGGTGTTTGTGTTGTGGTATGATGTGAGATAAATATTTAAATCATCACCTTTGTGTTGGTAATTAATGCATCTTTTTGAATGTCATTGAGTCGATGTATTCTTTATTTATTTTGAGGATAATTGACTCATTAGTAGTCATTGTGTTCTTTTGAATATCAGAAATATCTTTTTTTAGGGAAATTTTTTCAAAACCCTTTATACAATACTTTAGATTTTTATTGGTCCTTGTAAAGTGATTTGCATCTTTTTCATCCCTAGGAGTAAGTTTAGTATTTCGTTCATTTAACCTTTTTTTTGGAATAAATCCATGTTTTTGTTTTTATCAATCTAAATAATAAATAAATAATATTTTGTGAAATAGTATTCAGAGTATAATCGTTAAGATAATTCATGATCGTTTGCAGGTTTTTAATGCATTCTTTTGATAATGTTATTTATCATTATTTTGAAAAACATATCCTATCTTCTTATAGTAGTTTGTACTTAAAAAGTAATTTATAGCTAATATTAGCAGCCTAGAAAGAGATCTCTTGAAAGTTGAAACTCTTCCTCTCAAAGCAACTCAAATTCTCTTTTTCCCTTTTTAAAAAAACTTTACCTCCTTACTGAAACAAACCCTCTTCTCTCTCTCAAGCATCTATTTCAATTTCAATTCATTCAAACAGAGAAAGAAATGAATTCTTGTGACTCAAGACTCCACAATCCATCTCCACAAACCAAACTTTGGAATAACAAAAATATACAAGAATTAATTACAAAAACCGCTCATAATATTACATGGAGCTTGATATTGCGATTCATGTAAATCGATTTTCAAATAATGTCACCTTTGCCTCAACAGAAACCGATGCTCTGTTTCTCATCCTTGCATACTTGCCAGGTACAATAATAAAAAAAAAATACAGAAAAAATATAAAATTAACTTTTTTTGGAAACTTGTTAATATTTATGAGGGTTTTGAAAGAATTATGTTATGTTGGTATTATTTTTCAAAATTTTGACTTTTAGATCATCAATTCAACTGTCACCATATACAAACATTTGAAATCTGTAAGGACTGTTTGAGGTAATACATAATATAACATAAAAGATAACACAAAGTACAAAGTTTAGAATGAAAAATAAATGATCTTCATTTTCAGGATTTAGAAAAGATGAAATAACAGTGAGTTTAAACGAAGCGAAAACAGAGATAAAAATCAATGGAGAAAAAACAGAGGATTTCTTAATTGAAGCTCAAATCTCACGAAGGGTCAGGATTTCTCACCGAGATTCGATCCAATGGTTTTGTGAGACTTTCAAAATACCAAATTTTGTCGATTTGGATAAAATTGATGTGGGGTTTGAAGAAGAGGAGGGTATCTTGCTCATTTCACTTCCTAAACTGATAATAGAGACGGAACAAGAGATTGATTTAGAGAGAGAAGAAAAAGAAGAGGAAATAGAAATTAACAGAAATTTAGAGGAAGTAGAAATTGAAAATGAAGATAATAAACCGAAATTGAAGGAAAAGGAAGTTGAAAAGGAGGAAAATGAAAATAGCGAAAAAGAAGTGGAAATAAATAAAATACCAACGGAAAATAAAAAAGAAATCGTTGAAATTGCAAAGGGTTCAGAGGAAGAAACGAAAAATGAAGATAATAAACGAAAATTAGAGGAAAATGGAAATAGTGAAAAAGAAGTAGAAATAAATAAAAAACCAGAGAATTTTAAACCACCAAAATTAGAGGAAAATAAAAATAGCGAAAAAGAAGTAGAAATAAATAAAAAACCAGAAGAATTAGAATTAGAGCCACCAAATATAGAACCGGAAACAATATATGAAGAAAAAGATACTGAAAAAACACAGGATCCTTCAATTGAATCTCAACCGTTAGATTCTGATCTAGATTCACCAAAATCAATTGAGAAAATTGATGAAGAAAAAAAAAAAGACCCTTCAATTGAATCTCCACCGTTAGATCAAGATCCAGATTCACCAAAATCAATCGAGAAAAATGAGTCAAATCATGAACAACAACAAAATTCTGAATCTGATCAAGAAGAAGAACAACAACAAAATCCCGAATTAGATCAAGAAGAACAACAAATTCCTGAATCGGATCAAGAAGAAAAACAAATTTTAGAATCAGATCAAAAAGAAAAACAAAATTCTGAATTAGATCAAGAAGAAAAACAAAATTCCGAATCAGATCAAGAAGAAAACCAAAATTCAGAACCAAATCAAGAAGAAAAACAAAATCCTGAATCAGATCAAGAAGAAAAACAAAATCCTGAACCAAATCAAGAAGAAAAACAGAATTCGAAACCAAATCAAGAAGAAAAACCAAATTCTGAATCAGATCAAGAAGAAAAACAAAATTCAGAAAAAAAACAAAATTCCGAACCAAATCAAGAAGAAAAACAAAATCCTGAATCAAATCAAGAAGAAAAACAAGATTCTGAATCGAATAATGAGGAAAGTGAAGAAAAACAGAATTCGAAACCAAATTCTGAATCAGATCAAGAAGAAAAACAAAATTCCGAATCAGATCAAGAAGAAAACCAAAATTCAGAACCAAATCAAGAAGAAAAACAAAATTCTGAATCAAATCAAGAAGAAAAACAAAATCCTGAATCAGATCAAGAAGAAAAACAGAATTCGAAACCAAATCAAGAAGAAAAACCAAATTCAAAATCAGATCAAGAAGAAAAACAAAATTCCGAATCAGATCAAGAAGAAAACCAAAATTCAGAACCAAATCAAAAAGAAAAACAAAATTCCGAATCAAATCAAGATGAAAAACAAAATTCTGAATCGGATAATGAGGAAAGTGAAGAAAAACAAAATTCAAAACCAAATCAAGAAGAAAAACAAAATTCCGAATCAAATCAAGAAGAAAACCAAAATCCAGAACCAAATCAAGAAGAAAAACAAAATTCCGAACCAAATCAAGAAGAAAAACAAAATTCCGAACCAAATCAAGAAGAAAAACAAAATCCTGAATCAAATCAAGAAGAAAAACAAGATTCTGAATCGGATAATGAGGAAAGTGAAGGAAGCAGTAGTAATGAAGAGGAAACGGGAGGGAAAGGAAATGGAGAGGAAAGGAGAAGAAGGAGAAAGAGACGAGGGACAAAATCGGTATTGTACCCAAGTTTAATTGCGGGCTCGGTTTTCATACTTTCAATAATGGCGCTTTTCATGCACGCCATGAAAAATAAAAAACGTAGCGGAAATATGAGATAATTATATAGTTATTATGTACTGTATATTGAGTGGTTTTTATTTTAAGTGTGGTATGCATTGGTTATTGAATGTAGATTGAGTGATATTATTATGATATTTTCTTCTCAAAATATGAATTTGGTAAAATAAAAAAAATAAAAAAAAAATGATAAAATTAGAAGAAGAAACAAAATATTGCACGAATGTGAAGCATAAATCGAATATATATTTCATTTTTTGTTCTTTTCAAACTAACATATTTTCTATCCGGAACTAAATTCCCTTGCGAAAAACCCTAAACCCTAAATATAATGAAAATTACTACCAATCTTATGAATTGGAAGAATTAGCAGCAGTCCAAAGATTATATTCATCCATTCTTATTGTAAATGAGCTTGAATTAGATTTTCCCCCTCCCCCATATGCCTTAAAATAAAAGAAACAAAAATATATAAAACTCGATACCAAGAATAAATATATAATTTTTTGTGATATATTTAAATAATTTAACATACTATTTGGCTTATCCTTATTCTGTGTTCGACTTCAATTGAACAATTGAGGCTAAATTAGGTCAAATTGGGTACAAAAAATTACACAATTGAGTGTTAATTGAGGCAAAATTGAGGCTAAGTTAAGGTATACTTGGGGTAAATTATTATCAACATAGTAAGAAAATGAGGAATTTAAATGTAATATTAAATATATTATATACCTTTGCAATTTCTGAGGTGTCAGTTGTACTGTCGCAACTTCGTAAGCACATTTTAAGGTTGCCTCTTTGCATGTAAATCACTGCTCCAATAGGCCTTTTAATTTAACAATTAGTAATTTATTAAATTAATTACAATTTATGGAAATATTATATAATCAAATACCAATTATTAAGCCATGATATGTTCCAAACTTCATTGGTTCTATTTAGTATCTCATTATCAATTAACATTTTTTCCTTGTTTATTTTAAAAAAGGAAAAAAAAAAAGAATTAGTCTTAAAATAATTATAAAATCATTTGTACCTTAAACCAGCAGCTAAGCTTCTTTTACTTAGCTCCAAACCAATTTCATGACAAAAATCTGAATTTCCATCTGCTCTAATTGCCTAAAATTTAAAAAAAAATAATAATAATAATAATAATAAATAAACAAAAAATATTAAATTCTAAATAAAAATAAATAAATAATGAACAATTACCAAGCATTTGCCGTAAAATCCTCTTCCAAGCTTAATTTTGAACGGATTTTGAACAAAAAATTTTGCTGATTTTTCGCGCGAAGAAATTATAAATTTCCCTTTAGCAATTAAATCACACGCATCAATCTCCAAAAGCTAGAATTATAGAAAGATATTTTTTACAAAAACGTTGATTTTAAATTTGATAAAAAAAATTAAGAAGATTAAATTAAAAATTTTACAAACCTGATTAAATACATGAGGGTTTGTAACGCAATTCAATTTTGCAAATAGGTCCTTAATTCCAATATTAAAATATTTCAAATCAGATAATTTCCATTTTTTAAGGGCTGAATCTTCAATGTATTTAAGAATAGTTTTTATTCTCTCTTCTTCCTCTTTGTTCAGTAATCTTGCATTTTCACCCTTCAAAAGAAAATTATTATTTGTCAAAAATAAAAACAATTAAACAAAATTAAGCTTCAATTTTCCCTCAATAATGCAATTAAAAAACAAACAAGCAAAACAAAAATCAAGTGAAAAAAGGTATAAAAAAAGACAGAAAAATGCCCACTAAACTTCTACTAATAATAGAGAAATTAGGGTTTGAAAATAGATTTTTTAGGGTTTTTTATGATAAAAATTTTGAACCTGTGTCTCAATAAGTTTAGCGGAGAAATAATCATAAGCAGCTTGAGCGCTGCTTTTGCAAGTATCGACACACAATTCAAGATTCGGGGATTTTTGCCCTAATTCAGAAACCCTAACCCTAGTTTCAGTAGACTGTCGATGGTCAAACGCAATCACTCTGAATAAAAATTAAACATTTCAAATATAAGTTTTATTTAATAAAAAAAGTATTTTTTATAGGTGTTGGTTTAAATTAACCCAATTTTGCTTTAAATGCCCCTCAATTGTGCAATTTTTATAGGTGTTGGTTTAAATTAACCCAATTTTGCTCTAAATGACCCTCAATTGTGCAATTAAGTCCCAATTTTTAGCTTAATTTACCAACAATAAAGCAAAAAAAAAAGAGAAAATAATTGGTATATTTTCAAAGTTTTGTTAAACCGGGAAGCGAAATGCATTTCGTACTGAGGAATGAAAGATGAGAGCTCGCGAGAGAGATTTTTTGGCCCAATAAAATCAAGGAGATAGCACGTTTTGAAATTACACCCCATCAAATCTTCTGCCCTTCAAATTTGACAAAATTCAAGTGAGAAATTAACAGAAATAAGAAGAAAAAAATTGGGTCTTAAAAGTACTAATTTTAAATACAATCATAGATTAACACACAATTGTTATGTTTTTCAATTCTTTCATGCATCCTATACTAACTGGGACTGAACTGTTACCGCAACTTCTTATTAAAAACAGTGATAATGCAAAAAACCCATTACCTAAACGGCTCAACAGAAGAAAATGGGAGGACCAAAAACGGGAGATCGAGCTTGGAGTGAAAGAGACGAGAGAAAAGAGCAGCATAAGCACCAGTGAAAGACGGGTAGTTGTATAACGCGATGTTCAAATCCCTTTCTTCTTCTCCTTCTTCTCTGAACGATTCGATGGCGTCCAAGGCCGCCTGAGAGCGGAAGGCTCGACTGGTACCGGCGTGAAAGGGGAAGGTAAGAGCCCCGGTACCGGTCGCTAGGCGGAGACGGTGCATTTGGAAATGCACTGGGTGTAGTAGTATAGTACCAATGAGTAATTTGGAGGTGTTCTATAGTTCCCAACTTGCAAATTTTAAGTTTTAATTGGGAATTCTTAGGCCCAATGTGCAAATTCTTTTTTTTTTTAATATACCACTCAATTCAAAAATAATTAGACAAATATCGTTCATTTCAAAATAATGGGATATCTATCATTTCTGTCACAGATGCTGTGGCGGAATATGTGAATTTTCAGTTTTTTTCAAAAATTCCTCATTTGGCTGGCTAAACATGGTTAATTAGTGTAAAAAATACTATTCCGCCACAGGTAGTGGCGGAACATAAAAAAAATTAATTTTTTTGCATTTTTTTCCTGAGAAAAAATTAATTTTTTCCTGTTCCGCCAGTGGCAGTGGCCGAACACGTTTTTTTTACTAATTAACTCTATTTTTTTTAAATTATAAAATCCATCTGTTCCGCCACTAGTAGTGGCGGAAATGGTAAATACTCCATTATTTTGAAATGAGTGGTATTTGCTGATTTATTTTTGAATAGAGTGGTACAAAAAAAAATTCCAAATTTTAAGTTCTAATTGTAATTGTTAGGTCCACATATAACGTTTATGTTGAATAATGTCATATTTACATCCTATGCAAGTGAAAAGTTCATGAATGGTTTGTCATTTACATATTCATTTTTGGCGTAGTTCCACAAAAACCACATTCGGATTCAAAATACCTTAGTTCCATAAATCACAAAGAAATTCATGACGCATATGATATATAACAAATACAATACCTTCAATCAATTAGAATCACAAACACAGAATGAGGATTTGTTAAAACAGAATTCTCAACACAATGGCCTCTCTACAATTCATTCCCATCTACAATCAAGTTCAAAACTACACACACATACAATCACACCAACATAAAACCACTAGGTAAATAAAACACCAACATTTTATCTAGCATCAATAGTTGAGGCGCCAGAGTTACCATAATCGGATGGGTCCCAATCAAAAGTGGAGTTGTAAATACCAGAAACCGAAACCAAAACCTCACTCATCCCTGGTCTCAAACCAGGCTCCACAGCCACACATCTCATCGCCAGCTCAGCCATCGCAAACGCCAAATCAAACGGGTACTCACTCTCAACAAGATCTTTATCCATGAACTCTCTCAACTTGCTTCTCGCATCCTCTCCTAAAAGCACATTATTAATCATCTCACTAAGAATCACAACCTTTTGATTCTCTTCTTCCTCCTTTTTATCCTTCTCTTGTGGAAAAACAACCGCTTCTTTACCAGACAAAAGCTCGAGCAAGATCACGCCAAAGGCAAAGACGTCCAATTGGGTCGAGATTAAACCGTGCTCTAAATACTCTGGCGCCATGAAACCGTGCGTGCCAATTACGTGTCGTGTCAATTGTGGTTGCACACCTGACGAATCGCCAGTGTAGTAGGTCTCCTCTTTGACTTCTCTTGCCAGGCCGAAATTCGAGAGTTTCGCCCTGAAATCACGGTCTAGCAACACGTTCTGATCGTTCAGGTTCTTGTGCACGTAAGGCGGCTTTGTGTAGTTATGCAGGTAGTTCAATCCATCTGCCATGTCATACGCGATTTGTACACGATGCTTCCATGTAAGGTCAAAAGGCCCAATATCAGTATTAGTATTAGATATTGGGCGGGTTTTACGTTTGTGGATCCAGTCTGAAAGAGATCCGTTTTGGGCAAACTCGTAGACTAAGTAAGTCTCTCCGTGGTGAAGGCAAAAGCCGGAGAGTCTCACTATGCTAGAGTGGTTGATATGTTTCAATATATTGATCTCGTTGGAAACGTCGCCTTTTATTCTTTTAATTGCCGCGAAATCTCCGTTGATTTTGCCGCGGTATACCGAGGAGCCCTCGATCCTGAACTCTTCTGAGAAATTCTCAGTTGCTCTCTCCAGTTCTGCCATTTTGTAAACTGCGAGCGACTCGATTATAGTTCGCACTTCACTAGAATTAACTGACGTTTCCCACTTTTTCCCTGATACCAATCCAGTTTCCAACATTGAGTCAGCGGAGACCGGCTCCTCCACTTTCTGCTTCTTCGACCCGAGTTTTCCTGATTTTTTACAGCAGAAGAAGAGTATAAGAATGCCAACAAGTGCCACAAAAGCCACACCCACACCCACACCAACTCCAACATAAACCCACTTTTTGTTACTAGACGAGCTCTGAACTGGAGGAGGAGGCGAGAGAAGAGGAGGAGGAGGAGGTGGAGTAGAGCTGACCAACTGAGCCTTGGTCGGCTTAGTCTTAAGAGGAACTAGCAAAGTTGTAAAAGGGTAAATGGTAGAACTACTATTCAGTTCATTAGCATCAAGGAGAGACTGAACCGAGATCCCGAAACGGGAAGCAATAGAAGAAGGATTGTCGTCCCAAGTGATGAGATAAGAGAGCAAGTAATTTATGCCAGCTGTTGATTGGTTGGAACTTGGGCACGCGCAACGAATAGGGATTTTTAGAGTTGAGTTCACTACTAAGGATCTGCTGCCGTAGGGGTTTTGGGCGATGAGCGCTTGGCACGTGGTGAGGCCTTGGAATGTGTTGTTGGATATCGTGAAGTAGGTCTCGTTGCCGAAGTTGAGGGTGTAGTTTGCGTTGTGTTGGTAGTATCTGTAGGAGTTTGAATGGTTGTTGTTAGTTATGTTTGTTGTTGTTGGATTGTGTGTTGTGAAAAGTGCTATTGGAATTTATTTGGTTATGTTTTGAAAATATGATAAAAAAAATATAAGGATGGTTGAAAAAATTTGTAGTTCGCGTTAGTTAGAACTCTTACATCGTTGTGACTTTGTAATTTTCGTAATATTATAATTTGATTATTAAGCTGAATAAGTCAAATTTCTTTTTATGTCATAATCGGAAACCTAAGCACTCGGTTAATTGATTCCACATGTTTTATATTCAATTGGTTCAGTTATTTTTCTGTAAAGACCTTGCTCATGAATCAGTCCAATATTCAAAATGCAACTCCAGCGCCATACTACCATAGCCCATAGTGGATTAGCAATTCCAATCTAATTCGGTTTACCTTATTTTCAATCTTAATTTTACTTTTATTTTAATACAAATTATTTTATTTCTTTTATAAATATAACCAACAACATATAATATTTTTTTCACAAAAAAGGAAAATATGATATTTCTTAGAAGGGTAAATATGACATTTTAACTTAATTAAGTCTAAAATATGAGATAGATTGTTACTGGTACTCACCCATCAGAACAAGAACAAGGAATGGGCACAAGCACGAGCTCTCCATCAGCAATCGGGGTCACATCAGCGACGGAATTCACCGCCGAAACCTCACTAACCGACGAGTTGAACAGGTACGAGATCTGCACGGGTGACTGGTACGTGGGCGCGGAAGCACGGAAGATCAGGTACGAGGAACAGGCAGAGGAGGAGGAAGAGCCAGTGCAGGCGTAGCCGAGCGTGGTTGAGGCGTTGGTCGCGTAGCAGGCTAGCTGGGCGTTGTTCTCGTACTCCTGTTGCGAAGTTACGATGTTGGTCAATAGGATTGATGTTACTAGTAGTATTAGGACGGTTACTGGTGCCATTGTTGATTGAGAAAAGTGGAAGAAGAAGAAGAAGAAGAGTGTATTGTTAAGATTTATTTAAGAGTCTAAGTTTTGACTTGGCTCTGCAAAAAGAAAGAAGCAATGAATGGAGTTGGACTTTGACTTGGACTTAGCAGACTGCCTGTGGATTTTCTGTGCGAGTGAATCCATGTATATTATTATATGTAGTATATGAACAATATATAAAGGGACCTACTACAGCACGACGTACTGTAGAACGACTGTTCACGACGGGATCCAATAACAGTATATATAATTTATTTTCTAATAACATAACAATATATATAATTTATTTTCTTATAACCGTATATATATAAAAAGTGAAAACAGTATATAAAAAATAGGAAAACAGTATATAAAAGTAAAAAAATAAGAAATACACAAAAAATAAATAACAATATATTAAATGGCAAAATAGTATATAAAATGAGAAAATAGTATATAAAATGCAAAATAACAGTATATCTACAGTACGTCGTGCTACAATCGTGCTACAATGCATCGTGTTTGCACATTTCTCATATATAAATACCAAAAAGCAGCATATGTGATGTTGGAGATTTTTCAAAGGAAAAACTATTTTTTCTGAATATTTAAAAAAATCGCATTTAAAGTTGACTGAATTTTTATTTACCTTTAGATGCACTTTTCCATTCATTATTGATCAACATGTTTTAATCTCCTCCTTTTATGCTTCGTCTTTGAACCATCGGATTGCTTTGTAAAGTGTGTAATTTCTATGTTTTATTGAGTTTAACGAGGGGAGATACTATTTTGAGCGCTATTTCTATGAATTAAGCGCAAGAACATTTAATGCTGCACAATATAACTTTTAATATCATTCATCACACATGTTGTTTACATTAGTTCTTTTATATTTCTATAATACCCCTAACTTAATGCAAAGAAGAGCACTCACTCACTTTTCGGCAGAGTCCGTAAACAAGAGAACATTTTGAAAACCCCCAAACTTCTTGAATATTTTAATACCTATGTGAATTTGATAATATTGTTATTTTCATCAGTGTTAGATTTAATTATTTTATAAAAAAATTGGACAATTATCTCCATCCAGTTTCTTTTATATTTTTTAGAGAAAATTATATTTTCACTAAATATAAACAAATGAGAACTAAATAATAATAATAAATAAATAAATTATAACTTACTTATAAGGATGAGAAAAAATATTTTATGTAATATAATAATATAAAATAATATCATAAAATATCGTAAACCATATCATGAAATATTATGTCGGAATATATTATGTCAAACAAATTATTTATTATATCAAGAAAAAAATATAACTTAACCTTTCATTAATTTAAAGATAATAAATTAAAGAAAAAAAATAATATTCTGACAAAATTTTATGATATTATTGAGAAATTATTTTATTTTATAATACTATATGACATAAAACATTTTCTCTCTACTTTTTACTTAAATTATAATTTTATTTCCGTAAGATATCATTATTTATTCATTATTCATTATGATATTTTAGTTCCCATTGTTTATATTAAATCTAGAACATAATTTTCTTTCTAAATTAATTATTTTGATTGAATTAAGAAGGAAATAAACTTGATGAGAGTATTATGGCCCAAAAAATATTTATTGGATGTGATGAATAGTAAAGTTTTAATAAAAACAATTAATCAATTTTATAAAGTTTTCAATAATCACTTAATCAGTGTGAGGTTTCATTAAAATATTTAGAAACATGAGGGGTGCTGGGAAACTTCTCTTTCTTTTGTTCTTTAAGTGAGGCGTTGAATTATAGTTAGGGGTATAATAGGAATGAAAAGAGAATAAAGAAATGACAAGTGTAGTGAAGGGAAAAAATGAGTTAAATATACATCATTAAAAGCTGTTGTGCTTAATGCATGAATAATGATGCGCTTTAAATAGCATTACCTTTAATGAGTGTTTGTCTGTTAGATATCATAAGTGGATCTATAGTTTTCTTGCCTTGTTAGTTACAACTGATCTTCATATCTCATTGGTTGGTTGTTTTTAACAATGTTGGACTAGTTTTATGTATCCTCATTCAACTCTGGTTTCTACGTTATGAACTAATTTTGTCTGATTAATTGTGAATTATTATACTTCATGTTATGAGTGGTGATATGAGATATCGTTTGTGTTTGCTGTTAAAGCAAAACGCTTGCACCACCGGATTTGGTGGCGATGTGCTTGATAAGTTTTTTTTAAATGCGTCATATATATTATTTATTTGTTTAAAATCCTTTTATAAAATGCGGACAACAATTTTCAAATACATTATTTTTGTGTTTTGTACTATTTTAAGATATAATATTTGTATTTTTATATATTATGTTTTATTTTTGTAATTTTAGAGGGTGAAATTATTATTTCTTTTATCTCACTTTATAATTTTATCATAGGGAAATTGGAAATCACGCCGGGGTACTGTAGCGATTTTCTAGCGACGGATTGAAATTATATATTGTTTTCTCACGTTCCTATATATGTTATATACTGTTTTTCATTTTTTTAAATATATATTGTTTACCGAATGAATTTTTATATACTGTTTATTTTCAGTTTATATGTTTGTATATGCTATTTTCATTTTTTTTAAAATATATACTGTTTTATAGAATGAATTTTTATATACTGTTTGTTTTCAGTTCATATGTTTGTATATAGTATTTTCAGTTTTTATATACTGTCGCTATAAGATTGCTACGGTAACGTCGTGTAGCTCCAAACAAAACCGTGGATTAAGCAAACAAACAATTTTGGAGTCTCCGTCCAATTTGGACCCAACCAAAAACTCCACCAAACAAAATAATATAAAGTATAAAGTACAGCACATAAATAACTAATCTGGAACTGGTCCATGATAGACCAAACAGTTAAACTATATTACATCATCAAACCAATGTGATTTTATTTTAGTTAAAGATCCACCACTTCATGAGATTAACATTTTTTGTGGGCTAAAATTATTATTTCTTTTACATTTAACTAACTCTATATTTCATTTCATCATAAACTCACCATATATTCTGCCTAAACAAACCAATTAACTCTCAAAACATAAAATAAATTTAAATTTATCCTTCTGAAGAAGTACATCACTATCAGAAAGTTGTTTCAGGCATTTCTTTCTAAACTGGTACCGGTCTGGTACCCTACCAAACCAAAACCTTGGAAAAAACGACACAGTTTTGTATTGAATTTGGGTGGTGATATTTTGAGAGCGTATTTCTTATATTGAGAGCTGAGAGTACGTAATAAAAGTGCTCTCAAAATCTATTCATGCTCTCCAATTAAGAAATCTGCTCTCAAAATATCATTTCCCATTGAACAGTATATACTAGCTCACATACACAATTCATATGAAACCGGCCCATCATAGACCGAAGAGCTAAACAATTCCACATCATCATTTAAACTGACGTGTTCGTCTCTCATTGGCTGCATTCTAATGGACCGCCGCCGTTCTGTTTTTCTAATTCGTTCATAAGAAAAAGAAAACAACTTTCTTCTCTGATCTCTCTCTCTCTCTTTTCCTCTCATTCTCTCGCAAAACCCTAGCTCGAAATCCTTGGATTGTCAATCGGTTTGCAGTGAATTCCAGTTATTTGGGGGGATTTTTGAGGTTTTGATCACAGATCCAACTAATGCCGAACCATTTTCGGTTTCCCGTTGAGATATGTTTCGGCGCGTGAGGCGCCTTGTTGGGTTGGATCAGAAGAGCCCTGATTCAAGTGCTAAGCCGTCGAATCGAGGGTCGGTGTTGTTCAGGCCGCCGGATATGCTGGAGACTGTGCACGAAATTGCGGTTTACATTCACAGATTTCATAATCTTGATCTGTTTCAGCAGGGGTGAGTTTTCGTAATTTTGCTTCGAATTTACGTTTTTTTTGTATGGAAGGAAATGCTGTTTTGATTTATAATCGATCTGATCTGAATTTTGTACTTTTTGCTCTGAATTTCGCCATTTTTTTGGGTTTAGTGGAAAACGTAATCATTATTTTTCATTGGTTTCATAAGCTTGATCTGCTCAGCAAGTGCGATTTTGTAATGCTAATGTGGATTTGTCTATTCAATTTGTATCTCTTTGTTAATCTACAGACTTTTGATTTATTAGTTACATTCACTGAATAATGAATTAAATTTCCATCTATTCTTCCAGCTAGGATAATTTTGAGTTCTTTTACTCTGAATTTTCCATTGAATTGCCTAAATCTACTCAAAATTTTGTTTAAATCTACTCAAAAATTTGTGTTTAAATCTACTAAAGCCAGTTGATTGACCAAATTGGTAATTATTTACCTGATTTGACTAAACTTGACTGTATATCATAGAAACTTTTAAAATCTATGATGCCATTATTCTGCATCATTATTATTATTTTTACTAATTTTGGTAAAATTTCAGATGGTATAAATTAAAGGTAAGCTTGAGATGGGAGGACGAAAGCCGTGAATCGCATGGAATTCCTTCTAGAGTTGTCCAGTATGAAGGTAATTTAACTTTATTTTTTTTTGATAATTTTTTTATTTTATTTCGAACTTAATTTTAGGCCTCAATTAAGCTTTATCCATTTACAAGACATACATTAGTCACTATAATAAAACAAAACAAATACAAGAAAAGGCGATTGAAAAACTGTCAAATTGGTTCTGGTATTTATATTCTTTAGTTACTTTTGGCTTCGCTTGAGCTAGTATAACATGAAAAACATACCATTTTAAACTTTTCAGGGTTTAAAAACCAAAAAAGGTCCAAAAAACGCGAGAATACTCGGTGAAACATGAAAAATAAAGATGTTTAGGGTTTAGTCAAACACAGTTAAATCAGTTCCACTATCAAATTGGCTCTTGAGTGTTGAGCTAATAATAGGATAAAAAATGTAATAGGTTGTGGGTGATTATGTGCAGCTGCTCCTGAAGCGGTTTCTGACGAGACGGTCAGCGTCTGGCACATTTCGGATTCGGAGAATTGCTTCTATACCCAGCCTTTTCACATTAAATACGCGAGACAGGACGTTTATTTGTCTGTTATGGTGTCTTTCAATTTGATCATAAGAGAAGATGAGGTTTGTGTGTTAATTATTACTTCTTTTTTTGTGATGTCTGAATTTGATGATTGAATGGTTAAAATAATGTTGACTTACTTAATTGGGTTGAATTATGGTGTGTAATTGCAGAATTGGGGGTTAATTTGAGGTTAAATTGAGTATAATTTGTGCCTTGATCGCACAATTTAGGGTTCAAAATTGGAAAATCTAACAATTTCCGTATTTATTATGCAGACCCCATCGTCTTCTTCTGTGATTCTGAAATTCGAGCTTATTTACAACCATTTGTTGGGCAACGCGTAAGTAAAACAAAAAATATATCAGAATCAAAACCCTAATTCTCTCCTGTAACCAATTCGAATTTTTATGAACCAATTGAGAGAAATTAAGTAAAAACATCATTCATATCTCGACAAATGATAAGAATAGTTGCCCTTATCATAGGGTATTTATGATATTTTGACATTTTTTAGGGCAAAACATGATTTTTTTTTCTCATTTTTTTCTTTTGTGTAGAATTGATCAGGACGACCCATCCAATTTGGCCCCAGTCGCAATACACGAATTCAGAGTGCCACATAAAGCTCTTTTAGGGTTGCATTCTTACTGCCCAGTTCATTTTGACGTGTTTCACTCAGTCTTGGTCGATTTATCTGTCCATGTGGCTTATCTCAAACCAGGCACTTCTAGATCTACACGTAAAGTATACAGGTTTGTGAATAATTACTTTTTTGTCCTTTTAAAAATAGAAAAGATGGAGATTTTTTTTAAAAGGTTTTTTGAAAAATTACCCAAAATATTGGATTGAATACGTGTTTAATGTTTTTATGAACCGGTATGTAGTGTTTCTGGTTTTGGAGGGTATATATGGTATTTTAACATTTTTTGAATATTTTTATACATTTTTTTTGGTCTTATAATTTACATGAAAATTTGAATATTTTCAGTTCTAATGGCCAGCATTTGGTGGGGGAGGAAAATGGACTCGACCTGGTACTTTTATATTTATATTTATATTTATACTTATACTTATACTTATACTTATACTTATACTTATACTTTTACTTTTACTTTTACTTTTACTTATACTTATAAGTAAATAAATAAATATACTTAAAAATAAATAAATATAGAAAATACTTACAATTAGATAAATATCACAAAAGACACTTTCTTAATATTAATATTTATACTTATAAATAAACATATTTAAAAATAAAAAAATAAATATAAATAAACAAATAAGTAAATATCACAAAATACAAATTTCTTATTCTACTCAGGTACTGGGCCAGCAAGGCTGGGGCAACAAAGCAATAGAAACCGTCAAATCTCTCCTCGCTTCGCGTGAGATCCTTCTAGAAGAACTCAGAAATATCAGCTCAGCTTTAAACCAAATTGTTGAAGAATTACACGACAACGATCTGAGTCTGGGAAAGTACGAGGCGATTGTGACATCACGAGCCGGGATGGGTTTGTATAATGGAGGGTCGAGCGGGTCGAGGAAAAAAGGGGTTGGACAGCTGGCGGGAATTCTACATAATTTCCTCGAGGTATTTGAAGTGTTTTTGTGGGAGATTTGTGAAAAGGACCCTGAATTATGCTGAAATTGCAAAAAGGCCCTGCATTATTGGGAATTGTAGAAAAAGATCCTACATTTTGGCAATAACGCAGGGGCTTTCTTGCACTTTCCGATAATGCAGGGCCTTTTTTGCAATTTCAGTATAATGCAGGGGCTTTCTTGCAAGTTTCTCTTTTCATTTTTTTCATTGTAGTGCTTATTTTCAAATTGCCTGCCAGCTGTCCAACCCCTTTCTTCCTCATCCCCATTATACAAACCCAGCCCGGCCCGTGAGGACACAATCGCCTCATACTTACCCAGACTCAAATCATTATCGCACAATTCCTTCTAGAAGAACTGAAGAAGATCAGTCAATTCCTGAACCAAATCGTCGAGGAATTACGCGACAACGATCTGAGTCTGGGAAAGTACGAGGCGATCATGACATCACAAGCTGGAATGGGTTTGTATAATGGAGGAGGGTCGAGCGGGTCGAGGAAAAAAGGGGTCGGACAGCTGGCGGGAATTCTACATAATTTTCTTGAGGTATTTTAAAGGATATGTTTATTTTTTGATGGGGGGATTTTGTGGTGGTAGAAAGTGTTGAGATGTTACTATGTCTATGAACTGTGTGAAATTCCGTATACGGCCTTTTACTCCTAATATTTTCAGAAAATCGCTAAAGTACTTTGCTTCATTTTACCTTCCACATGGGTAATTTAGTAACTTTTAGAATCAAAATTTGAAAGAAAACGGTATATTTGATATTTTTGATGTTTTAGCCTTTTGAGGGGTATGTAATTTTCAACTTTATAGAGGTATACTTGATTTGATATCGTCTTTTTCCTTTTTTACTTTCTTTCTTTTTGGCCTTTTCTTCTCATTTGTATTTACTTGCAAAATTCTGGTGAGTTGAGTTTAACTTACTTGATTGAGCTATAATTGATGAATAATGTGATAAACTCGTTTCGAACAAACATGCTTATTTACTTGGTTTTAATTATTTTTGTGCAGAAATCAGACGGCGCGTTTAATATAGACAACGATGTGATGCTGTACACTCTTTCCAAAGTCGAACTGCTCGATTTATTTCACACGCTCGGCTCACAACTCTCCTTTATATGGAATGCTTTTCTTAGATTCCACAGGTAAGAAAAATAAATAGGAGAATTCGCAAATAAGTCCCTGTGTTATGCTTAACAATTGCAAAAAAGCCCCTCCACTATTGAACATTGCAAAAAAAAAAAAAAAACTCTGTGTTTAGGAAAACTGCAAAATTAGTTTTTTACTGTTTGTTTATAAGATCTCACACCACTAGTTTGCTAATTATTATTTTCTAAATAAAATTAATTTCTAATTTAAGCATCACAAAGGGACTTTTTTTTTGCAAACTTCTTCAATAAATAAATAATAACTAATGAAGGGACTTTTTCCTTTTTTCTTTTTCTGTGCAGGATAAATAGGTTTAAAATAATGGACTACTTGCACGCCACGTGGGCGAGCGACAGGAAAACAGAGTGGTCGATCTGGACCGTCCATTCCAAGATCGAGATTCCACACAGATACTTGAGGAGTGGGGCCGACGAGTCGTCGTCCCACCGTAATTCCATCGGAAAGATGGTCTCTGCTCGCAAAATTAACGAAGATGTAATGTTAAAAATTAAAATATATTATTGTATGTTAAAAATAGCAAAAAAGCCCCTACGTTATGCCAAAATTGCAAAAAAAACCAATAATTAGGGGCTTTTTTGCAATTTCGTCATAATGTAGGGACTTTTGCTATTTCGTCATAATGTGGGGGCTTTTTGCAAATTTAAAATATCACATGTACCCCTATAAAATTGAGAAATATCTTGTACAGTAAAATGTGATGAAATAAGGTGGACAGTGTTTTGAGGAGGTATGTGTGATATTTCTTATGTTTTATAGGGGTATATGTGATAATTTGAGATTTTATTTACAGGGGTACATACAAATTACTACTTTTTGTTACCCAAGTCTCGAATAATTTTTTATTATTTTAGTTCTCTAACATGTGGTATATGTTTTTAACAGCCAACACTCGCTGCAACTTCACGCGCTGAACTTCACAGGAAAAGCATTGCTCAAATGAGGGTAAGTAAAAAAATACTAAAATTTAAAAATTAACTAATTCACTCAATATACTATTTTATTCCTTAAAATAAAGTTAAAAAATATTATTTATTATCAATTGCCAGATCAGCACAAGGTCGATTCAAGACATGCAAATCTTCGGCGACCCAACACACGTGCCAGTTGTGGTGATAGAGCATCATTTAATGAACGTACCTCAACATAATAATAATTCTATACATAATTCGCCGTCTAATTCTGATCAGAGTAGTCATAATAATGAATTTAATACTATAGTGCTTCCTAAACTTAATGGAGATGTATTTAGTAATAGTAATATTAGTAATAGTATTAATGGGTTATTGGGCAAGACTCGTAATGCTAAGAAAGGCGGGCGGGTTCTCAGGGCGGTTGTTTTTGTTCATGGATTTCAGGTAATAAGCTTTTAGCTTCTAGATTATATATTATATTATTATATTATGTTATTTATTTCTTTGCAAATGTTTAAAAAGCCCTTTCTCAATTTTATATATAAAAAACCCTAACTCATGAAATTTAAAAAACAGTTACAACTTTCCATTTCCAAAAAACTCCCAATTTTTAAAGTTCTCAAAAACCCCTCTACACAGTATTCAAACAATATATAAATAATAATAAATAAAACGTAAACATACCTATTTACGCATCTTTCAATTAGTCCTTATATTCTATTTTTTTTTCTTTTTTTTGTGCAGGGGCACCATTTAGATCTTCGTCTAGTAAGAAACCAATGGCTGTTACTCGACCCAGGAGCGGACTGCTTAATGTCGGAGGCCAATGAGGAGAAGACAAGTGGCGACTTCAGAGAGATGGGGGCCCGCCTGGCGGAGGAGGTCGTCAGTTACTTGAGGAAGCGGATCGAGAAATTAAATAGATATGGCGGGTGTAAAGAGATTAAGTTGAGTTTTGTCGGGCATTCCATTGGGAATATTATTATCAGAAGCGCACTTTCAGGTAGACAAATTATTATATTAATAAAAATAAATAAGTAAATAAACAAATAATTACCTAATTAAACAAACAAATAAATAGACAAATGGATAATAATAATAATAATAATAATAATAATAATAATAATAATAATAATAATAATAATAATAAAAAATAAATAAATAAATAAGCTGGGGTTTGTCAGGAATTCAATCGGGAATATTATTATTCGCAGCGCCCTTTCAGGTGGAAAATAATAATAATAATAATAATAATAATAATAAATTAAAATAAATAAATAAATGAATAAATAATAATAAATACTACTACTACTAATAATAATAATATTAATAATAAATAACAAATAATAAATAAACAGATACATAAATAAAAAGCAATAAAAATAAAAATAAATAGTAAATAGATACACAAATAAAACAAATAATAAATAGTAGATAAATAATAAACAAATAAATAAGTTTCTTATACATTAGTTTTGTTAAAACAGAAACCACGATGAGTCCCTATTTAAAGCACCTCCACACCTACATGTCTATCTCCGGTCCGCACCTTGGCTACTGCTACAGCTCCAACTCCTTATTTAATTCCGGTTTATGGCTCTTGAAAAAACTGAACAAAGTGCAGTGCATCCACCAGCTCACCATGACGGACGACCCCGACCTCCGCAACACCTTCTTCTACAAACTCTGCAAGGTATGTAGTGAATTGCGTAGAATTGCTGTTTTGGTGCAATTGTTTTTGTATAGAGTTGCTACTGTTGTGCCATGCTGAATTTCAACGTTCGTTTTTTATTGTTTCTTCTTCAGGAGAAGACGTTGGAGCATTTTAAGAACATTATCCTCTTATCGTCCCCTCAGGTAATTTCGTTATTCTGAGTTTATTTCGCAATTTATGACTTGTGATTGGCTAAATTGAAAAACTTTACGATATTCGAATGGGTTGAATTGAAAAAAAGATTACTATATTCAAATGTGTTTTGATTCATGAAATTACACAATTGGCTAAAGAGCCGAAATTCGTCCAAAATTTAGCCTTATTTGGACTTCTTAATCCGACCAAAATCAGTAAACCGTTGCTAAACCAAGTCATATTATTTATTTCAGGACGACAATTCACAACAATCAAATCATATTATTTATTATTATTATTTTTTATTTCAGGACGGATACGTACCGTACCACTCGGCGAGAATCGAGCTCTCTCACTCCTCTTCACACGACAACTCCAAAAAAGGAGAAATATTCATGGACATGCTCAACAGCTGTCTCGACCAGATTCGCGCTCCAACTTCAGAAACACGGATTTTGATGCGATGCGACGTAAATTTCGATAATTCAAATCAATCGAGGAGTTTGAACACTATAATTGGTAGAGCGGCTCACATTGAGTTTTTGGAAACGGATGTGTATGTCAAGTTTATAATGTGGTCGTTTCCTGAGTTGTTTCGGTAATTGATTAGGGTGATATATTGTTATTTTAATAGGGTTGTTGGAATTTAGGATTTTTTTTGGGGGTTTTATAGGTGGATTTGATTTGGTTGTTTAAAGGAGAGTAGTGTGTAAAAATGGAACTACTGATTTGCGAATGTAATTATTCTTTGAGTGTTTTTTTGGTGTTTTAGACTTTTAGTGGGGTAATATTGACTCGTGTACTGTTAATTGTGATGCTCACTATTTTTTTGGTTTTTTTGCTGTTATTTAAAAGGTAACACGTGCTTATTTTAATTGAAAAGCGGGTTTTAATATGTTGCCATGTTAATTTCGATAGTTCTAATCAAATGAGGAGTTTTAGTTCCTGGAAACGGATGTATATGCTAAGTTTATAATGTGTTCGTTTGTATTTGTTGGTTTTATATAGGGGTTGGAATTTAGAGTTATTATATTGGTCGTTTAAATGGAAAAAATGAAATTTGAATGTAATGTGTTGTTTTCTGGTTCCCTAAATGTAATCATGTTAATATCATGTTTTAGTTTGTATGTCATATGAGTAATATTACTTTTTGGTGTTTTTGTACTTTACTTTTTATATATATCCCATTTATATGTTGTTACATAGTATGTCTACTGCTTATTTAATATAATATTTTTGCATCCGAGAAATTTGTTAACATTTTAAGTACGTCATAAACTTTTGCTGAAGAAAAAAAAAACATTAGTAGCACTATATGTCTATATCTAACTAAAGAGAGTGGGAAACAAATTTTATTTAGTGGGTTTGTTGGTAAATTTATTTCAACTGGCAATAATCTCTTCCTAACAAACAAGACAAACCCATACTTATGTGCCATTTTAAAATTTTCACATACCCTCCTGCTTTAAGTAAGACTTTTACAAATACGCCAAATCCATGATTCAGATTTACCTATTCAAAGTGACTAGTAGTAGTAGTACAAATCGATATATTTCTCATATCCACAACTTTCACTCATACAACGTAATGCGACCACCCTAGCTACTGGGGAACTTACCCAACTGTACACTCTGCTCAGCACTTCTTCTCTCTCTGATAACAGAGATGCACCCTACTGGAAATGCGATGAAAACGGAGTCTTATCGGTCAAAAGTTCTTATAACTTCATAAACAGAGTTGTTTATGCTATAAATTAAGTCTTAGATATTCAATGAAGTCAAAAATTACAAAAACAACTACATTAGAATTGGTAAGTACTGATAACGTTATTTATTTTTTATATTATTAATTTTCCAAAATATAATCTACCAGCACATACCATTACAAGTGTCGATGGGCTGTTTTGAAAACACAAAAATATAACAGGTTCATGAAAGGAAACATATCTCAGAAACACAGCGGAATTAAAATTTTACCCGTTTCCTAACCGAGAATCCGTGTATTATCAATCAAATCAGAAAAATAAATCTTATTTATACCTCGGATTCGGCTAATCCGGTTTATAGGGCTTCGCGATTCGTCTCCAAACGATCTCCCTGCGTCTCCTTGCGGATCTGATCACGAAAAGGCGCTACGACTCCGGCACCACCCTCTACACGTATCCACACGCGACTGACTCGTTGGACGAGAAACCAAGATTACTAGATCTGGTTTCTCTTTCTCTCTCTCTCAATAGGCGGCTAGGGTGAGATCTGAATCTTCTGACCTAATCAGATGAACTCTTCATCTATTTGTAGCATCTAATGCTCACACCTCTTCACATTCCTTTTGATTTTCTGTGTCCAACCGAGTTAGTTACCCTGTAGGCTCATTTAATATTGGCAATAAACTTCAAGTTTATAAATCATAAGTAGCCTCTAGTACGACGTTATGATTATCCAAATTAAATGAATGACACGTGATCATAACCTATACATCAATTATGTATTTAGTCCTTTTGTTAAACGATATTTATATTGATCATAAGGCATGGTTTTATGTCATCCTTATTATGATCAATTCTCTTTCCTGAATTATAATTAGACTGAATAAATTAAAAGATATCAACAACACATGCTAATTCTTTCATACACGGCCGTGTGTTTTCCTTTAGTCTCAATTTATCAGGGGGCCCTGAGATATCTCTCTCGTATCCGAGAGTAACAAATTCTATTTTGATCATTCACATTCCAACTCATGGTTTACTAAATACCCGATCATAGCTTTTATAATTATCCGGTTAAAAACAACGTTTGACTATGTCAAAGTATAAAGATATACATGCAGGAATCTATGATGACCTCAAATCAAAGGACTACTCATATATTAGATGATGAGAAAACACTAATGACATATACCATATATAGTCTCATAGTGGGTTGATCCAATATATGTTCTTCAACATATATTGATATTAATGAATTGATATTCAATATCCATGATCAATAAAACGTGATCATCATCCAAATATCATACTAGTAACTATATATATGATTTGAGATTTTAAAATGCGTTTGTCTTACAAACATCTCATATATGACTAGGGATAATTTAGAATTGTATTCACTTTGTTTTATGGTTTTACTATCAGAATCACATATTCTGATGACGTAAAACGGACATACATATTCATGATTAATTAACAATCTAACAATCTTTACGCAGAATTATTATATGAAAAAATTTATGAGATAAAACATCTAATACAAAAATATAATGTCTGATACATAATCCGTTTCCCACACGGCAAAACAGTTTGGCCTAAGACATTATTACTTTCAGTTCATACTCGGATATATTGCATGTGAAAAGATAAAAATAAAAAAATAAAACAACAAAAAAAATAATTTAACCATTTTAAAAAACTTCGCAATTCCAACTGAAATCATTTGACACCGTCCAAAAAAAACCTTCGACAATTAACCAATAATATCAAAACCATCCAACATCTAAGCTAATTTATAAAAAAAACAAAAAAATTCCTGATAAATTCTGTATCCATAAACAAAATTAATTACGGCTTTCAATGGAGATTTGGGTGCTTGATTGGGGGTTTGAAGTACCGGCTGGGATTTGGATGCTTGAATGTGGGTTCAATTTCGAGATTTGGGCACTTGATTCGGGGTTTGAAGTACCGGCTGGGTTTTGGGTGTTCGATCGTGGGGCTGAGTGCTCGTCTGAGATAGTTCTTTGTTCATGACCGGTGTTGGTGGAAGTTCTGTTGAATATAGGTAGAATTGGAGCTGCGTGTTGTGGTCTCATTTTCATCCATGTAAGGAGAAGACTTAGCCGTTCTCCGTTTAATCTTAAGCCGTGCCCTCTCACTCTCTGCAATTAAAAATAAAATAAATAATTGTTAAATAATTAAACAAAAAAAATCATTCTATTTTATGTTACAAAAAAAACTAGGTTGAGAGAGGAGAAGAAGCAAGATTCCGACATTTCATGTTTGTGTTTGGTTTTTTACGGTTAAGCGGCAGGATGGAGAAGAAGAGAGAGAGTAAAACTAGCAGGTTTGAAAAACCAAGAAATCCAGTGAGTTTAGAATGGAGAGGAAAGAGTAATTAACTGAATTTAAGAGTTTTGGGGCAATTTCCGTTCTTACCCTTTATTTGCAATCCAAAAATCCATAAAAATCATAAAATCACCAAAAAAATTCCTAAATTATTTTTTAGGGCCTAAAAAAATATATTTAGGATGAGATTATCTAAAATGCTTTATTTTAATACTCACACTTATTACTGCAACGATACATAAGAATATCAACACAGAAGCACAAGCTATGATCAAATATAGCGTTGTCTTGATCGGTTTTGAAGATACTTCGACAATTACCATCAGAATAGGAATCACCGACGTTGCTATTGCGCCACCAAGCGTGAGTTTCAGTTGAAAATTATCCTGGTTCGCGGCTGTAAATATGCCAATACCGCTGAAGGTGAGGGCCATCATGAACATCCCGATGTATACGTCTTTAAGTTCAATAGCCGGAAGTACTATAAACATAGCGATTTCTGCAAGGATGAATGAAAGTGTCGTTATGAAATCCCCCGATTTGAGGGATGGTTCATCTGCCATTGCTTTTCTCTTTCTCTGTTCTCTCTTTATATCTCCTTTCTCTCTCATTTTTTTTACTTTCATTTATACAAAAACTAAATATTTTTATATTAATTTTCGTTTTTTGGAGAAAAAAGAGAGTGTGGGGTGGGTCTTATGCGTTAGTTGTTGACATTCTTGTAGGCGCAGACTGGGATCAATTGTTTTGGGTTTGAACATAGATCCGATTTGTGGGGTTGGACCCGTTTTATGTTGTGATTGGCTTTGTCTCTCCCGCCACGTTCCAACCCCCTCTTGTTTAGGAGAATCTTAGCCGTCCATTTCAAATATAATCGGCTGATTCGGCCCATTTAATCCCATCAGACAGAAAAATGGGATCCGAATTGATATTTTGTTATTTCTGACTTGTTTAAAGCAATATTGCAGAAATCGCTAATCGGGATTAATCGGACGGGCCGAAAATTTTCGAGTAGGGGAGTAATCGAAATTAATCATAATTAATCGATTTGACCTAATCAGACTGAATTTTTATATATATTTCAAATAATATTAACATATATTACAAAAATATTTAATATCTAAACTCATAATCTAACAAACACATATAATTTAAAGTTCAAATATTTTGCAAGCCCCTCCTAACAGTAGATGGAACATTTCTAACCGGAAAATACCAAGGAACTTTACTGACGGCGATTGGTACCGACGCAAATGGTCAGTTATTTCCTTTAGCTTTTGCTTTAGTTGATAGGGAGAAGAATGAGACATGGGGGTGGTTTTTTAATTGTTTGCGTGATGTTCTCGGAGAAGAAAATATATATTGCATTATTTCGGATAGGCATGCTGGCATAATTAGTGCAATGAGAGTGAGAAGGTGGCTGCCACCTTATGGTTATCATCGTTATTGTATGCGGCATCTTCAAGCAAATTTCAGTAATGCTGTAACAGACAAAACAGTGGTTCCAATGATTCAAGGATTAGTACGTGCGCACAACAAATATAAATTTAATAAGATATGGGAAAAAATGAAAAAAAAAGATAGTTCAGCGACCGATTGGTTACAATACATTAATATGATGTTGCCTGTATCGGAAACTCCCTTTCGCTTTAGCCTTGGTATTGTCCGGTTGGCTGAAACATACGGTTCTGTGATCATCCTGGAATTCATTCAGCGGATGATATACCGGACCTTCTGGCTCAACTATAGGAGCCTTCCCCCGATCCGCACGACTAGATCCGCCCCGACTAGATCCGCCCCTAGATGACATCCCTATATAAATTTTATTTTTTAAATATAAATAATAATTAAACAATTACTATAAATAAATTACTTCAATCTTTTTTTAATATAAACAAATTACTTCACTCTTTTTTTTAATAGGAATAATAGTATATAGTCAAAAATAAAAACCTAACAAATCACTATAAATAAATATATTACTAAACAAATATATATTATATTTTTTTCTTAAAATAACTACATATTGAAAATTAATTATTAAATATTTTCATACCGAATAAAATTGATAAAAATATCCCTATATAAATAATAACTAAACAATATATTTTTACATAACTAAATAAACATACTATTTAACACAAAAATAAACAAATTGCTTCATTCTATTTTTTTTAATACAAAAAATTGTATATATTAAAAAAAATCATAAACAATTACTATAAATAAATATATTACTAAATAAATTTATATTATATTTTTCTTTAAAATAACTAAGTAATAAAAAATAATTACAAATTTTTTTCATACCGAATAAATTTGACGAAAAATTTACTCCTTCTCCTTCTTCATCTTCTCCTCCTCCTCCTCCTCCTCCTCCTTCTTCTTCTTGTTCTTATTTTTCTCTAAAGAAATCAACAAAACTTCAAACAAATTTCAATACTATCAACCTATTTAAACCAACTTCAATCTAATCTCACTAAATCCATACCTATTTCTCACTAATTTCACTCAATCAAAACTTATTTCAATTCAACCAAATCAACAAAAATAACTAATCAAAACTCAAAATCAAACAAAATAACATACATATTTCTTCTTCTTTCTAACTTCTCCTTCTCTTCCTTTAATTTCTCCCTTCTTTTCCCTTTAATTACCTCCCAAAATCGCAGAAATTTCGCCCCCTTTTTGCTCTTTTTCTTTCAGTCGGACGGGTGGATTAAAATGAGGGTCGGACGGGTTTAAATGGGAGTTTAAAATAACGCATGGTCTAGTTCCGCCAGAGGGTCTGGCGGAACTAGTTATTTCTAGCTAGTTCCGCCAGAGGTTCTGGCGGAACTTGTCTATTTTTTGGGATTTTTTTGCGTCAGGTTGCAAGTGGAAAAAAATGGTCTAGTTCCGCCAGACACTCTGGCGGAACTAGCCAGAAATAACTAGTTCCGCCAGAGGGTCTGGCGGAACTAGACCATTTTTTTGATTTTTTTTGGGTCAGATTGTAAGTGGAAAAAATGGTATAGTTCCGCCAGACTCATTGGCGGAACTAGCTAGAAATAATTAGTTCCACCAATTTTTTTGATTTTTTTTGGGTCAGATTGTAAGTTGAAAAAATGGTATAGTTCCGCCAGACCCACTGGCGGAACTAGCTAGAAATAACTAGTTCCGCCAGAGGGTCTAGCGGAACTAGACCATTTTTTTTGACTTTTTGGGTCAGATTGTAAGTTGGAAAAATAGTCTGATTCCGTCAGACGTTCTGGCGGAACCTGTTATTTCTAACTAGTTCCGCCAAAGAGTCTGGCGGAACCTATATTTTCGTCATTTTTGGGCCAATTTCACCGTCTAAATTGGGCCAAAAATAAATTTTACTTAGTTCCGCCAGACCCGGTGGCGGAACTAGCCTTTTTCATTAATTAAGGCTGTTTAAGGGTGCCAAATGGCCGAGATTAGCAAAACAAAAAAAATTCCTACTTCCGCCAGACCCTGCCAGAGGGTCTGGCGGAAGTGCTACCTACTCAAATATTTTGAAAAACATGCTATCTAATTAATTATTCTTCAAAATAGTGCTACTATTCAAAAAAATTCGTTTTTTTGGGACCCGTTACAACTTTTTTTAGTATTGATGTGCCTTATTCAATAATATCGTTTGATCATTTATTTAGTCAAAATGATTTTATTATTGTGTCAAAAAGACAACTTTTTGGACATGATTTCTATAAATTTTCTTTTAAACTTCAAGAAATGATACATCCAGTCAAGTATTTATATATTTCTCATAGAAAAAAACTATTCTATGGATTATTTTTTAGCAATATTATAAACCAGGTAAAATATTTTTAACTTAATCCAGTTTAACTTTTTTCCAAGTCTCATTGTATCTGGACTGAGCCAAAACTAAATAAGATTAATTCGCTACATTGTGCATATTGTTATTTATTAACTATAAAATTTAAATACCAAAGTTCTTAAATGTCATTTAATATTTTCATCAACTATATCTATATCTATATGTTAGTGGAAAATCACGGTCATTTTACTTGGGAGATTAAATACTATAACATGCCTAAATTGCAAAATATTATGAATATAACAAGTGCATTAATCAGGGTATATTTGTTTAAAAAAGCATAGCATTTTTATTAATTAACCACTACTATTAAAATGGATTTTAATAGTAATTTTAAAATAATAATACATCTTTAAGTCAAAAAAATATAATATTGAATTGACTAATTTTAAGCTCCGTTAGATTTCTTTTTTTTTTAACATGAATCATGCATATTATATGCAAAAAAAAGTTTACGAAAAGCGTAGGCTCAAAGTCCTACTTTCAATTTTATTAATATTATATGCAAAGTTTTAAAACATTGGAAGTCAGTATTTTAAGATTTCAACTTAAATTAACTCTAAAAAATTAAGAAAAAAGTAAGTTATATGAACAAAACTTTGAATAATTGCTTTGAAATCTTGCACGGCCAAAAGATTATATTAACTTAAAATTATTTCTTAAAATATAATTTTTTTTATTTTTTTCCTTATAATTATAATTATGTGAATATATTATTTCAAACGGAGCGAGGCTCAACTCTAGTATGATTTCAAGTTTCAACCTTGACCAACATAGAAAATGGACTGGCAATTGCAAATTTGGAATTAAGATACGTCATTTTCACACAAATACCGACAACTTTTACTAGTTCAAATTTTATATACAGCTCATAGTCATGATAATTGGAGTTTTCTTTTTTTAACAAAAGTTATCAATATTTTCTTTCTTTTCTTCTCTTTCTCTTTCTGTTTTATTAAATTGTCAATTCTGTTGACAATATTTATTACTCTTGTAATGAACTTTACTTTATTCCATTCAATATAAACTGCAGACTCTGAGGTTAAACCTGAGGTCTAATTTTCAAAAAAAAAAAAACAAAAGTTATCAATATTTATTTCTAACAAAAAATATTTTAGAAAAAATATTTTCAGAAAAAATCCTCGAAATTATTTTTCTAACATGAGATTTCTGAAATTTTGTGATTTTAAAAAATATTCTAAGGAAAAATATATTTCTTAAAAATAATTTTAAATATAAAATAGTAAGAACTTTCTGTTAGAATTTTTTAAGATTTTTTAAAAAAAGATTTTGATAAATTATTTTTAAAAAATATTTTTCAGAAGTGTTTTTTTAAACTGGACCTGATATGTCACGATACATTGTAGCACGCCGAAATCACGACAATAATATATATAGTTTTTTAATAGTGTAATAACAGTATATATATTCATGTTTTGTAACAATATAATATATATACATAAATAGTGAAAATAATATATAAAAATTAAAATAATATATATAAATTCCAAAAGTAAAATATACATAAAGAATAATAACAATATATAAAATAGTAAAAACATTATATAGAAAAACATAATCTATTGAAAAGTGAAAAAATAGTATATATACCGTTCGTCGTGATTTGGCGTGCTACAGTGCCGTCCTGATATCAGATTTCCCTTTTTAAAAATATTTTTAAGGAAAAAAATTCTATTTTTTATCAAAAATATTTTTTCTCATAAATATTTTTTCTAGAAAATATATTTTTAGAAATTATTTTTAAGAAAATTATATTGGAAAATTATTTATCATAGGGGCAAAATGAGAATTTCAAAAATCTTAACTAATGAATGGATGGAAAAGTGGATGGAGGGGGTTTTTTGTAAATGAAAAGTTTATCATATGGGGTTATTTGTAAATCTGAAAATATATGGGGTTATTTGTAATATTGAGAAAAGTTAAGTGGTTATTTGTAAATTTCCCTATATTAATTTGCTATGAAAAAATTATCCATAACTAGAATTGACCCTTGCTACGCTTCGGAATTAAAAAGACTGTAATTCTAAAATTTATAAAACTATACTTTAAATTGTCTTTTTGTAATGTCGGTGTTGTATTTTCATATTGTTCAGGATGTATATGAAAACTATTTTGTAAGAAGAAAATTGTTTCATTCTTATCTCCTTCATATGTTAGATTTTTTAATTTTTAGGGGTACATGTGATATTCTGAGACTTATAGGGATATATATGAAATTCATGATATTTTGAGAGTTTATTGGGATACATATGAAATTTGTGTTTTTTTTTCAAGGGTATATGAGGTTACAATTAGATTATGGAAGAAACACTTTCAAATATTTCATTAGAATATGCAGGGATAGAGCTAGAACTGTTTTATAGCAGGGGCTGAAATTAAAGTCATAGAAAAGGTTTGTAGCCTAGTGGTAGGGGTGACAACGGTTCAGATTTGGTTCGGATAATGCTCAAATTATATTCATATCCATGTTTTTTTTCCGGATCCGGATACGGTTCTACCCGGTTCTGGATATTGTTTGGATATTATATGGATCCGGATATGGTTCCGGCTTTGTCGGATATGGATAAGAATCCGGATCTTTTTCGATTCTTAAAACGGTAAAACTATTGTATAACTATTTCATGATTTATCACTGTATTATTTTTTTTTATATATGATAAAATTATGTTGAGTTTTGTATTATATCAAAAATATATTTTGAGTTTTGTATATTGTATAGTTTTATTACAGGACAAAATATAAATAGTATGTTATAATTATATCAAAATCTTAAAGTCTGAGTTCAAAAATGAATACCGATATTTGATAATTATCCTGATCCGGTTCGGATACGGTCAAATATTTGAAGTCCAATATCCAGATCCGAATACGGTTTTGAATGGATCCGAATATTTTTCGGATACGGAACCGGTTCGGTTCGGATATTACCCCCGTTTCCACCCCTACCTAGTGGACTTGCTATTTGTGCTTGAACTGGATGACCTGGGTTCGAAACCCGGCTTCTATATAATTTTTATTTCGAGTTTCTTAACAAATCGAGAAAATATGGGGAGCAACAAGATTCGAACAGTGGGGTTGTTATGTTTTAAGTTTTTAATGGGTATGGAGGCAAATATCATTTGTGATAGGGAGGACAAATTAAAAAAGGTGTATTTGTGCACCTTTTTCTTCTTTTTTTCCGACACATGTATTTTTTCTATGGAACCTGCTACAGCACGACGCATTGTACAACGACTGTTCACGACGTGATCCAATAACAGTATATATAATTTATTTTCTAATAACAATATATACATACCAGTATATATAATTTATTTTCTAATAATAGTATATACATAAAAATTGAAAACAGTATATAAAAATGAAAAAACAGTATATAAAAATAAAAATATAAGAAATACATAAAGAATAAATAACAGTATATTAAATGACAAAATAGTATATAAAATGAGAAAACAATATATAAAATAAAACCAAAAAAGTATATCTACAGTACGTCGTGCAACAGTCGCGCTACAGTGCGGTCGTGTTTGCACATTTCTCTTTTTGTATAATGAGTTAAAAATATCATACAAAAATAACTCGTGCCACCTTTAACTCTACGGATCATGCAACAATGGATCAATTCAAAAGCTAACAATCATTTTCCGGCCGGTTTGTACATGTCGAGTCCCACAGGCATGTATTCAATCCAATGGGCCTGGTGACTCGTGGGCTTAGAATTTGTTTGAGTTTAAGGCCGTTGGATTTGATCTAGACGGTCAGAAATTGTTTAAACTGAGATTTCGACACGTGGCAAAAAACATGGTCAGCTTAAGATAAAAGTAAAAGTAATTGTTTCAATATATTATATAATCACCATATTTAATTAAGTAGATAATTGATTAGTTACTATTATACATTTTTTTTATCTTTAATGAAAGTTACATGAAGGGTTTATTTTTTTTTAAACTTTATTTCCGTTCGACAGGTGGCATCGAAAAGAACTAAAATCATCGGGCCTGAACAGCCCAGCAAGCACAATCAGCCCATAACTCACCCAATGACACATGAAAACGCATGAATACAAAAAGGATAATCTCCAAATTAAAACTGATGAAATCAGACTAAATAAAGATGCCATACCACAATAAAATAAGTTAATATTTTATATTATTTATTATTTTTATAATAAAGTAAATATATTTCTCGATTAGTTCAGATAAAAAAAAACTTTATATTTGCATGTTCCCATATACAAAATATTGTATCTTCTATGTTAGATAAACTTGACTACACAGATATCCAAATTGACCAATTAGTAACATCAACATATTATTTAACAAAATATTTTTCCAACTTGACAAAATTTATTCGAATAATACACAAACATATTGTGTAATGTAAGTATGGCAAATCCCGAAATAGTGATTATGTTCTTGATCAGTTGGGTCCTCTTAAACTATTTCAATAATTGACGTCTTCCTGCAACAAAAAATTGAAGATAATTACTAACTATAAATTGAACTAATATTCTTGCAACCAAATGTAAAATAAACACAGAGCTTCTATGGTGTCCCCTCATCTCTTTAAATTATAATTTTTTAGTACAAACATAATGAAATCATAGAGTATGTAAATACAAAAATCATGATATCACAGAGAGTGTAAATATAAAAATATGATATCATATGATTCAATAATGATGTATATGATGTTTTTGGAGGAAAATGAGGGAGGAAGTTATAATTTTCCAAACAATAAAGGTGGTGAAAATAATTACTTCCGGTTGTCTGAGATGTTCTTTTTTCTTTTCAACCATGTCACGAGATCCTGCATGAATAAATAACTACAATCTTAGTAAGTTGTTCTTTCGAAAGCCCTAACTACATTGAAAATTCGAATATAGAATTAATTATTTACCTTCTCAAATATATATATGCTTATATACTTGCTACCAATTAAGATGATACAAACAACAGACACCAAATAAAAAAAAGAATTCTCGTATGTAGACAATTGAGGCTGAGGGAACAAGGTTGCAATTATCACTACAACGAAGCCCAAGTTCATAGTAGAATATATACGCATTCCCCATGATAATTTCTTCCAAACTATTTCATCTTCGCATAGATAGGAAAATGCGCAGAAATTTACCAAGCAGGAACTGTAACTTAAAACAAGCCAAATGTACACAAATACGATGCCTCGTCACGTTTGAGAAGAAGAATGCAACAAACATGTAAAATTGTCAACCATACAAAGTCAATTTGTCTGGGGGAGCAAATATCGTGTTTCTGCTTTCAAAAGGAAAAAAAAAAAAGACAATTAGTTTGCTCCTCAAATTGTCCATATTTGTCATACGTGTCTATAACAACTTTTTTAAAATTATAATGATTAAGCGGAGTGAACATCTTGTGTCAAATTCACTTTCTATTTTGCAAATATATACCTACGTTATTTTATAGAATATATATTCACTTTCTATTTTATAATGATGTGAAGGACCATTTGGAATTCTTCTTTCTCAATTCAGTGTTTAAAGTGGGGAATGAGAAAAGAATTAACTTTTGGGATTTGGTGTAATAGACCTTTAGCTCTCCAATTTCATCTCTATTTTCACGTAAAGAGAACCATGTAAAAATATTGTGTGTGCTTTATGTGTTTCCTTGATTTCTCTTTGTTATTCTTTTATTTTTTGTTATGAATGACGAATCTTGTTGTGTCTCTAACACATGAAAGATCTTGGTTTATCTATCGCAAGCAAGATGTTTGGCGAATTTGTCACGCCCCGGAATAAAATTAGAGAAAAATAGAACTAGTTGATTAATCACATCTTGAGTAATAAATGAAAATTGAAGTTACTTAAATAAACTCGTAAAATAACTAATAGCACCAACCAAGATTGATCTTTTTCAGACAAATATGTTGTTGACCAGATTAGTTGGGTTGAGCCAGTAAATGTACTAAGCTCTAAGTTATGATATTTAGAGCAAAATCATAGTGATACTTTCATACAGCTGGATATGTACCACACCGCATTCACATCCACAGAAACCTGAGGATCTTATATGCCCAATGAGCATACATGTATGGAGTAGAAGATGCACATGAATGCGTACTAGGAGGAGACTAATACCACGTATTAATTCTGACGGATATGATTTAAATTGAAGTGTGGGAGTTTGTTACACCTTGGAATGGATTATGAGAGAGTGTTTCCACTAAGATTTATCTTATTAGAGTAGAGAGAGAGCACTCTAGTCTTGTAATTAAACTCTTGTAACTTTTGTGATAGTGAATTTCTTGAGCCGGTGCTTCTGCTTTGGATGTAGGATACAACCGAACAATGTAAAAAGATTGTGCGTGCTTTGTATGTTTGCTTAATCTTTCTTTGTTTTTTTCTTGTATTGGTTGTGATTTAGTAAATGTTGTTATGTCATTAACATCTAAAAAGTTAATAAAATATAGCAATTTATAAGGAAAAGTTTGAAGAAATAACAAGAAAAATTTTGTAATTCTTACAGTAGGATTAAAAATTGAGTTTGTAATTTGAGGTTCTTCAACATTCTTGCCTGTATGGTTATGGTGTTGTTTGGCTAGATGATTTCATCTGGATCTTTAATTGAATCAAGAGGGGTTCAAGATGACCACCACTTGCTTCCTTCAAAAAGAAGACCCTTCTTCCCTTCTAATGTCAATTAATTAACTTAGTTCATTCGTTAATCTATCCTCAATTTCTCATTAGTTTTATTTTAAATTTGAACCTCTACTTAATGAAACCAGAATTGATTACTGCATAACAACCCCTCAGAATCATTTAAATTACTGCCTGAGTTAAATAAACGAGGGTCTGGAAAGAGGACCAAATGCGCATTTGATTGCATCCTATATGTGCTCAATTAAACTATATTTGATTGCATCCTTCAAATTCTCTTTATTCTTCAAAAACGCAGGTGACTTTTTAACTGCTATGGCGTGTGTTCTAACAGAGATGGCGGCTCTTTTTGGGTTTCCAACACTAAAGCTTAGAGAAGAGTACGTTGCGATGTTAGTGATGGCTGGAGTATTGTGTGCCAAAGGATCGCTAACTGCCGCAACGAGAGGAAATAAGGAGCTGCAATGGATGCTGGGCGCAATAATAGGACTGACCATTGCTCCATGCATAATGGAGATTATTAGGGGATCCCCAAAGCCTGTGAGGACAGCCGTCAACGTTGTTATCTCTTCTGCTTCAGTTTTTATTTTCCTGTGGCTGGTTAAGGTTAAGAGGGTGTCTAGCCACTCAGTTCATTTCTAGTTTTCTTTTTCTATTTTTAATGACCATTTTTTTTCAATCAAATTGCAGAGAGTGACCCAGCGCGACGGAAGGTTTGACAGAGCACGGGAGTTTATTCATCATCAGTGGCTTGGGATAAGGGACAAAGCACAGGGGTTCATTCTCCATCAGTGGCGCAAGTCAAGGGGTGTAAATGCAAATCAAGATTCCATTCTGCCTTCTTTCAACATAAGCATCAATGACACCACCAACAGCGGTTCAAACCGTTCTGAGCTCCATTCGAATAATGAGCAAAGAGGCTCATATGAGTACTTGACCCCCCCACCCCATTCTTCGAGCCCCAATTCCAGCTCCAAAACTTCCAACAGGACCCCACAGCCAAGCGGAGACCTCACATCCCCATCAAATTCTTTTAGCCCTAAATCAACCGTCCCAACATCAACTTTCCCAAGCGGCGGCACCGTTAGCTTCACTAGGCTTAGGGTCCGAAAGCTCAAAAGTTCTACCAGCTCCCCCCTTTAGACTCTCTCTCTCTCTCTCTCTCTCTCCTCATTGATAACTTTATTAAATATATGCGTAATATATATATATATATATATATATATATATATATATGTATATATATATATTCATAATCATGTAACACATGATTAAATTCTTTTGGTATTAAAATATTTATCTGGGATTTTTTGTTTTTTTATTAATTGTTTAATTCCTGGCGGGTTTTTTTGTTTTGCAAATTCACTGAAAAAAATTCAGTGGAGATTATGTGTTGATATTGGTTTGAGAACGGAGTATTTAATAAAATCTTTCAGTTGTTGGTTTCAGTTTCTTTCTTTTTATATTTTCACATGCAATTATATAAAATTATCGAACGCAACAACTGGCATGTGTTTCGGCTCGGACACCATCTTTCCGATGGAATTACGGTGGGACGAAGACTCGTCTGCCCCGCTCCTCAAGTATCTGTGTGGGATCTCAATCTTGGAATGGACGGTCCAGATCGACCACTCGGTTTTTCTGTTGCTCGCCCATGTGGCGTGCAACTAATCCATTATTTTACACCTATTTATCCTGCCCAAAAGAAAAAGAAAGGAAAAAGTACATTCATGAATCATTTGTAAAAAAACTTATTGGACAAATTTGTTGAAGTCCCTTATTTTTGCATATATTACAAACTAATTTTATTTAGAAAATAATGATAAGAGTGATTAAGATGACTAAGCTAGTGGTGTTAGATCTTAGTAAAAAAAATTTGCATGATGTCTCCTTATTTACTATTGTTATTGTACTCGCTTTTCTCAAAGAGATACATCAACTATAGTTTCTCTCAGGTACAGAACTAGGGGAGCAAGAGGGAGCCTTGGACCCCTCCATAAAATCAACGAACGAGAGGGCATTTTGGCAACTAATCATTATTATAAAACTTAAACTAAATTTTTATTCTATTTATCTAGCGGAACAATATTGAAATAAAATAGAATAGTACGGTTATTATTTATTCTTCCATGCAATACTTTGCAGAACGGGTCCTAATTGAAATGACATTCTAAACTGTCCCTAGTGATATGTAGGATGTTTATAGAGATGACATACTTCCATACCTTGTGATCAAGACAATCTATTTCTACAGATTTCCTATAAAAGTGAGTTTTTATTTTTCTTTTTTTTTCTTCTTTTTTTTTTTTTTTGCAACTTCCAATAAAAGAGGTGCTTTTTTGCAATTTAGCATATAATGCAGGGGCTCTTTCGCAAATTCTCCGACTTAATTTTCGTACCTGTGGAATCTAAGAAATTAAACGCGCTGTCTGATTTCTGCACAAAAATAATTAAAAAAATAAAAAATAAATCAACACTTTTTAGTTCCATACAAGCTTCATTTCATAAATTGAGGAGGCACAATCAGGCCAAACTGAGAACTAAATGTAAAATGCACATAAATTGGGAATGACAACTTTTCATCTGTACGTACACACGTAATGTCAAAGGAGCAACAGCTTTGGAATTTAATGCAAATATCAGGCAAAAAAAGGAAATACATGGAATTTTTAAAAAAAACGAAAATCCTTACAAATACCTCAAGAAAGTTGTGCAAAATGCTCGACCCGTTTGACCCTCCTCCATTATACAAACCCATTCCAGCTCGTGATGTCACGATCGCCTCGTACTTGCCCAGGCTCGGCTGATCTTCTTGAGTTCTTCTAGAAGGACCTCGCGGGAAGCGAGGAGGGATTTTACGGTTTCAATCGCCTTGTTGCCCCGGCCTTGCTGGTCTAGTACCTGTGAGGATTAGGGTTTTATATTGGGAACTTATAAGGAGAAAGTGTATTTTTGTCTTATTGTGTAATGTTATGTAGCTTAAGTAACGCTTTTCAGTTGGGCTTTTAGAATTAAGGCTTAATTGATGAGAAGAGTTGTGTAAGTGCTGTAAAATGTACAGTTCGTACCAATTGAGATTGCAATATAAATACAAATATTTATTTATTTATAAGTATAATAGAGGTATAGGTATAGGTACCTTTTTCAACTGATTTCTTTGAACCCCTTAATTCCTCTCCCTGCGCCCTTCTTTGCACTCAATTTCTTCTTCTTCTTCTTCTTCTTCTTCTTCCACCAAATCATTTTTCTTTCATCTCCTGACTGGTGCTACTGCCTTCACAAAACCATCATCTTCATCTTCTTTCGCTTTCTGTTTCGAAGAAATAAATACACAGTGGCCAGGCCAGGCCAGGCCATCAACGTATGAATGCGAAACTCACCATCACTGAAACCCTCGAGTTCTGAGAACAACACAACTCACCATCACGGAAACCCTCGAGTTCTCAGAACAACACAACTCACCATCACGGAAACCCTCGAGTTCTCAGAACAACACAACTCACCATCACTGAAACCCAGAACAACACCGATTTCTTGGTTCAGCCGTGGATTCGGGTCGGCGATCGGACTGAAGATGGCGCGCAATTTCAATTTCTTGGTTGGTTCGAACGAAAGTTGACGAAATTCAAATAGCGAGCGGGTGGGGTAAGTTTGTATTTTGGACAGACAAGGCAAGGCAAGGGAGAAAACATTTGACGCTTTTGCCCTAAATTAAAACTAAATAGGGATGTAATGTGATTATTGGGATGTGAGTGAGGCTATTGAAAGCTCAGCCCGGCCCAACGTTAAGGCCCATCCGGCCCGGGTCTGTGGTTCAACCTATAAAGAGGAGAGGCCCTGTATATTGATTGTAATAATCCAACAAACTGTTTTATTATGTTTTTGTTGTTTTGGTTTCCTTTTCTTTCTTTTTTCCTCTTTCTCTCGCCGAAATCATTCCTTCCTTCCTTTGTATATCTTTACTTTATGTAGTTTTAGCAAAGCAAAGTTAGGTAGCGTCTAGTTATTATGTATTTATTTTCCACAAAAGTTTAGTAGGTGTACTAAAAATGTTATTTTTTTTTTTAAATACTCCCTGCTATCATCCTCACCATAACATTCATTCTTTTCTAGACAATATGCATATGGTGCCTTCAAAAGATTATGACAAGCACAATCATATAACAAGTATTTAACAAAGTCTTCTAACTCAATGGGTTGACATAGAAAAATAAAATAAAAAAGATCACGTCCCAAATTTTTTTAAGCTTCATTTAGTTACAAGCTGTTATTATCCGCGTTAAATAACTATCAAACTAAAAAATTCTTTCTTAGCCTGTTGTGGTTACTCGCCCATCTCCGAATTGTAACAGAAAGATTCTATATTAAGATTTAATCGTTATTATATTATAGGAACTTATTCATTGTAGGGTAAATGTAATTCAAGTCTTTCTTTTGCGGAACCAATATTACAATGTTGAAAGATAATCAGCCACACCAGACCACACGAACATTTTCAGAGATATTTTCAGAGGTATTGCTCGACTATTTAAATTCTTAACGATCCAAAAAATTATTTAATTTCTTAAAATCGGCGTTGTACTTTATAAAATAGATATATTTTGACGTGGGGGTCTTATCAAGGCCGGTCATATATGATTAGAGGCCGGACAACAACTTTGAGGTCTTGAAACATAAAAATGATATTGCCTATATTAACTTATGTCGTTTTAAAATTTGAAATTTAAATATAAAAAATGAAGTGCTCTCATTATAAAATCAATTTCTATTGAACTGAAAAATTCATAAAGATGTCAAAGATTCTGAATCCCATATACTCCTCGCATGGAATTATGAGTTAGTTAATCAAAACATTGTGTTATCCATCCAGCAGAGTAAGTTTTTTTTTAACTTATATTTCAATCTTTTTTATTGCTTTTAAAAATTGGACTCGAATTTTCCGGTCAACTTTTCAATACAAGGATGGATGTATGAAATGTTATTATCCTCATGGTCACATTTGAATATGCATATGGGCCAAAATTCTCATTTTTACTCAAACGTGATATGTTCATTGTCCGGAGGTCAGAGCCACTGCTCGGTCATATTGGGCTTAAGTACTGGGCTTTTAGTAGTTTCTCCATTTTTTTCTTTAGCTTTCCCAAGTGTATAAGCACTATAGAAATAACATACGAAGCCGTGAATTTTGGAGGTCCTACCCTATGACAATTGCCTCTTGATCCAAAGCTCATGGCCATGGGCGACTCAACTCTAAGTAGGGGTGTTAACGGGTCAGATATTATCCGACCGACCTGAACCCATATCCATAAAAAATTTGTATCCCAATCACATTATTCGTATCCGGTCGGATGCGGATATTTTTCGGGTACAGATACGAATTTGATAATCAATTTGGTTCCCGAATACAGATACTGATACGGATAATATCCGTATCCGGATAATTCGTTATCCGGATAGTAATAATTTTCGGATATTTCAATATGTCGGATACGGATATTATCCATATCCATATTAATATTTTGTTGCTATTTCTTCAAATTTTTCCTTATTGATTACTATATTTTATTAAGTTTTTACAATGCCCAACTGCTGCTCTGGCTCCGATTATAAAAACATAAGGTTTCTAAGAGACAATTCGTTGAACATCTTGTGTGTGAAAACTAATCCAAGACCTTTTAGGAATTAATGGTGCAAAAAGGTTCACCAATCAGAATACAAAATAAGAGAATAACAAAGAAAAGATCAAGTGAGCTCATATTAATGTTTATTTTTAATTTTTGTGGCATTATCACTCTTTCCCTTTACTGAAAGGAAATCAAATAAATAGACATATATTTAGTTTTGTTTCTGTATCTTTCATTTCTCTTCATCTGCCTCGTTTTAAGTTTTTTTTTTCTTTAATTTATCTGAACCGGTTTAAATTCAAATATTGGTTCTGTTTAACCAATGAAACCAAGTTAGAAATCAGTTTATTCAGTTTGGTTTTATTTCAGTCACCTGACTAATTTGCTCGGTTCGGTTTGAATACTTTCGTTCGGTTCAAATATGGTTTGACTCTAATCGATTCGGTTCAAGCCGAAGCCACTGGGCAATTGTTTTAAAAATTAGTTTGTTTGGTTTTTATTTTCAAAATATGTATATACATGGAAATTTTCCAAAAATAAGTCGTCATAGACACGTATGACAAGATATGGACACAATTTGAGGAGCAAACTAATTGTTTTTTTTTTCCTTCTGAAAACAGCAACAAGAAATTTGCGCCCCCAGACCAATTGACTTTGTATGGTTGACAATTTTACATGTTTTTTGCATTTTTCTTCTCAAACGTGACGAGGCATCTTATTTGCGTACATTTGGCTTGTTTCTAAGTTACAGTTCCTGCTTGGTAAATTTCTGGGCATTTTTCTATCTATGCGAAGCTGGGAGAGTTTCGAAGAAATTATCATGGGGAATGCGTATATATTCAACTATGAACTTGGGCTTCGGTGTACTGATAGTTACATCCTTGTTTGATCCTAAGCCTGGATCTAATTCTACCTTGGTGAAATTTTACTTTTTGGAGTCCGTTGTTTGTATCATCTTAATTGGTAGCAAGTTTATAAGCATATATATTTTTGAGAAGGTAAATAATTAATTCTATATTCAAAATTTCAATGTAGTTAGGGCTTTCGAAAGAACAATTTATTAGGATTCTAGTTATTTATTCATGCAGGATCTCGTGACATGGTTCAAAAGAAAAAAGAACGTCTCAGACAACTCCAAGTAATTATTTTCACCACCTTTTTATGTTTTATATTTTGTTGCAAGTCCAATTTAAAATTAGTAATTATCTTTAATTTTTTGTTGCAGGAAGACGTCAATTATTGAAATAGTTTAAGAGTACCCAACTAATCAAGAACATAATCACTTGTCAACATATAAAGTAATAGAGGTTAATGTGGCAAGAAATCAAGGCTGCATATATCGTATTCAAGGCTGATGAGATTCTGATAGCTCAATATAGCATGCATATTTCTTTCATATTGTTTGTATCCTTTAGAAGTGATTAGCCAGAAATTAAGGATTGATTAGCTAGATAGTAGAAATTGATTAGCTGGATATTAAATGCAATTATGGCCGTTGTAATAGTCTAGTGACTCCTATATAAAGTGGTGTCATCCATATGTAAGCAATCAACTGAGAAATAAAATCTTGTTTATAATCTTCTACTTATCATCACTAATTCGCTTACATTACACAATATGTTTGTATATTATTCGAATAAAATTTTTGTCAAGTTGAAAAATATTCTGTTAAATGAAATGTAGATGCTACTGATTCGTCAATTTGGATATCTGTGTAGTCAAGTTTATTTTACATAGAACAAATACAATATTTTGTATACTAAAACATGTAAATATAAAGTTTTTTTTATCTGAACTAATCGAGAAATATAATTATTTATTATGAAAATAATAAATAATATAAAATATTAGCTTATCTTATTGTTGTATGGCATATTTATTTAATCTCATTTCATCGGTTTTAATTTGGAGATGATCCTTTTTTTATTCATGTGTTTTCCCAAGTGTCAGTGGATGAATTATGGTCTGATTGTGCTTGCTGGGCTGTTCAGGCCCTGTGATTTTAGTTCTTTTCAATGCCACCTGTCGAATGGACATAAAGTTCAAAAAAGAAAATAAACCCTTCATATAACTTTCATTAAAGATAAAAAAAAGTATAATAGTAACTAATCAATCATCTACTTAATTAAATTTGGTGATTATATAATATATTGAACAATTACTTAAAAAAAGAAAGCTCGTATGGCTTTTATGGATGGAACACTTAGTCATGTTATAGAAAAAGTAACGAGTCAGTATAAATGTCATATAGTTAGAATATGACTCATTTCATTAAACCTCAGGTAGATACAGCCGTAACATTTTCATTTGTTAGTCGGCATTCTCCTTTTATGTTTTTTTTTTTGAATTGCATCTCCTTTTATGTTAAGAAAAAACTTTGCTAATGGGCCTTGCATTTGTATGGATTCTTTCATCAAAAAAAAAAGTCTTCATTGGATTGCAACACCAAAAAATACCACAACAAATATGAGACTAAACATTGTTTTGTCTGATGGGCTTAAATGGGCCGAATAAGCCTTTTAATCTGAAATGGACGGCTAGGATTCTCCTAAATGTGGCGGGAATCACAACCGAAAACGGGTCCAACCCCATAAACCGGATCTAAACGAAACCCAAAACCCATTCAGCCTTCTTCTTCCCAACGTCCGTTCTAAAAATAACTTGTTCGAAAATAGGCCTTAGTTTTCGCATGGAAGTGAAAGGAATAATGAGAGAGAAATCGAGCGAGAGGAGAGAGAGAAAGAGGAGAGCGATAGGAGAGAGCGAGGAGACATAGCAGAGGGAAATAACTCGTTTCACCTTTAACTCTACGGATCATGCAACAATGGATCAATTCAAAAGCTAACAATCATTTTCCCGCTAGTTTGTACATGTCTAGTCCCACAGGTAGGGGTGAAAGCGGTCCGGATCCGGTCCGGATAGTGGTCATCCCAGATCCGCATCCATATTTTTTTCGGATATGGATCCGGATCCGGAACGTCCCGAATCCGGATACGGTTCGGATCTTAAATGGATACGGATACGGTCCGGATATTTCGGATACGAATACAGATCCGGGTTTTATTTGGATAATTAAAACGAATATTTAGTACTTATTATAAATATTTATTTTATAATTATCAAATATCATTATACACAAAAAATTTGAATTTTAATAACAAAATATATTTTTACTGGATCAAAATTACAACTATTTGATAAAACTATATAAAATATAAAAAAATCGTCAAAAATATATAAATATGTAAGAAAAATATCATAAATTTCATTTATATAATATTTTATTATATTTTTAAATTAATAATTATTAATTTTATAGCTATTTGAAGATGTTGTATTACTAAATTTATAGATATTTCAATGGATTCAAAATTTAGGCCAAAAAATGGGTATCGTATTTGAGAATATGGGTCAAAAAATGGGTGCCCATTTTTGAATAGTATCCAGATCCGGATATTAACCGGATCCGTATTCGAATAAAAGACCCGGATTCGGATCCGGATCTCAACGAATCCGGGGTTTTCTATTCGAATCTGGATATTTTTCGGATCCGGTCTGATCCGGTCCGGGTAATATCCGGACCGTTTTCACCCCTACCCACAGGCATGCATTCAAATTTCAATCCAATAGACCTGGTGACTCATGGGCTTAGAATTTGTTTGAGTTTAAGGCCGTTGAATTTGATCTAGACGGTCAGAAATTGTTTAAACGGGGATTTCGACATGTGGCAAAAAACATGGGCTTAAGATGAAAGTAAAAGTAATTGTTTCAATATATTATATAATCACCATATTTAATTAAAAAGATAATTGATTAGTTACTATTATACATTTTTTTTTATCTTTAATGAAAGTTACATGAAGGGTTTATTTTTTGTGAAACTTTATTTCCGTTCGACAGGTGGCATCGAAAAGAACTAAAATCATCGGGCCTGAACAGCCCAGCAAGCACGATCAATCCATAACTCACCCAATGACACATGAAAATGCATGAATACAAAAAGGATAATCTCCAAATGGAATAAAACAATCTTTTGTTATTTTCACAAAACCGCAAAATATGAAGTTTAATACATAAAAAAAAAATACAATTTTGTATTATTTTTCACAAAACCAAAAAAATAAAAGTTATCAAAACAATATAAAAAATTGTAACAGAAGTATTCTATATTAAGATTTAATCATTGTATTATAGGAACTTATAAATAGATATTCATTTTAGGGTAAATGCAATTCAGTTCTTTCCTTTGCGGAACCAATATTACAATGATGAAAGATAATCAGCCACACCAGACCACACGACCATTTTCCGAGATATATTCAAAGGTATTGTTCAATTACATAAATTCTTAACGATTCAAAAAATTATTTAAATTCTTAAAATCAGTGTTTTACTTTATAAAATAGATATATTTTGGCATGTGGGTCTTATCGAGGCCGATCATGTATGTTTAGAGGTCGAATTACTTTCAGGTCTTGAAACATAAAAACTTGTCGTTTTAACAATTTCAAATTTAACTTTAAAAAAATGAAGTGGTCTCATTATAAAATCAATTTCTATTGAACTGAAAAATTCATAAAGATGCCAAAGATTCTGAATCACATATACTACTCGCATGAAATTATGAGACTAATTAATCAACACATTGTGTTACGAGCAGACTAGGTTTTGCTTTTTTAACTAATATTTCAATCTTTTTTTTTTTTTGCTTTCAAAAATTGGACTCAAAATTAAAAGTTGTCAGACACATATGATAAATATGGACAATTTGAGGAGCAAACTACTTGTTTTTTTTTTTTACTTTTGAAAGCAGAAACACGATATTTGCGCCCCCAGAACAATTGACTTTGTATGGTTGACAATTTTACATGTTTGTTGCATTCTTGTTCTCAAACATGGCGAGGCATCGTATTTGTGTACATTTGGCTTGTTTTTAAGTTTCAGTTCCTGCTTGGTAAATTTCTGCGCATTTTCCTATCTATGCGAAGATGAAAAAGTTTCGAAGAAATTATCATGGGGAATGCGTATATATTCTACTATGAACTTGGGCTTCGTTGTAGTGATAATTACAACCTTGTTCCCTCAGCCTCAATTGTCTACCTACGAGAATTCTTTTTTTTATTTGGTGTCTGTTGTAAGTATCATCTTAATTGGTAGCAAGTATATAAGCATATATATATTTGAGAAGGTAAATAATTAATTCTATATTCGAATTTTCAATGTAGTTAGGGCTTTCGAAAGAACAACTTATTAAGATTGTAGTTATTTATTCATGCAGGATCTCGTGACATGGTTGAAAAGAAAAAAGAACATCTCAGACAACCGGAAGTAATTATTTTCACCACCTTTATTGTTTGGAAAATTATAACTTGCTCTCTCATTTTTCCAAAAAACATCATATACATCATTATTGAATCATATGATATCATAATTTTTATATTTACACTCCATATGATATCATGATTTTTATATTTACATACTCTATGATGTCATTATTTTTGTACTGGAAAATTATAATTTAGGAAGATGAAGGGACACCATAGAAGCTCTGTGTTTGTTTTATATTTGGTTGCAAGAATATAAGTTCAATTTATAGTTAGTAACTATCTTTAATTTTTTCTTGCAGGAAGACGTCAATTATTGAAATAGTTTAAGAGGACCCAACTGATCAAGAACATAATCACTATTTCGGGATTTGCCATACTTACATTACACAATATGTTTGTGTATTATTCGAATAAATTTTTTGTCAAGTTGGAAAAATATTTTGTTAAATAAAATGTAGATGTTACTTATTGGTCAATTTGGATATATCTGTGTAGTCGAGTTTATCTAACATAGAAGATACAATATTTTGTATATGGGAACATGCAAATATAAAAAAATTTTATCTGAACTAATCGAGAAATATATTTACTTTATTATAAAAATAATAAATAATATAAAATATTAACTTATTTTATTGTGGTATGGTATCTTTATTTAGTCTGATTCTTTAACGCGGATAATAACAGCTTGTAACTAAATTGAGCTAAAAGAATTTGGGACGTTATGTTCTGGTGAGGATGATATATACCAAAATATTTAACAAACATTTTTAGTACACCTACTGAACTTTTGTGGAAAATAAACACATAATAACTAGATGCTATCTTATCTCGCTTCGCTTCAGTAAAATTACATAACAGAAAAATTAAATGAAAAAAAGAAATAATGTTATTTTTTTAATTTTAGAAGAAATAGTGAGGTGTTTTATTAATTCATAGAAGTAATTATGTTATTTTTTTGGGATGTAAAATTTGCATATTTAGCCCAAGAAATTATGATGCCGTCTTTCTTATGATTTTCATTTTTCTACAGATATACATGATAAAAAGTATTTATATAGAACTATTTAACATATATTTTGACTATTTATGATATATTTTATCAATAAAAACTAATATAATCTTTTACATTTATATACAATAGTGAATAATATAATATAATGTAATGTAGTGCCTCCACTGATTTAGTATAATGGCATTAGGCTACCTTTCAATAGAATAGGAGAACGAAACTGAGTGGCCTAATCCTAAGGGGTTTGTAATCGGAAAAACAGTGAATAATGTACTCTCTCCTTTGAGATTTTATGTGGAATCTACACGAAAGGATAGTTCCATTCTCTCGTCCTGAGAATAATATCAAAGGAGACCATTCTTCTTTCCCCAAGCATATGCAGATCCTGCAATGTTGAGGAAACTATGGTATTTTAACAATTTTGAATATATACAATATGTCATATGTATATCTGATATGTCATATATTTTGTTATTTTCTCAGTTTATAAGGGCTTAAGTCATATTTTATATTTAGGAGATTACACATGAAATTTGTCCATTATAAATCATATGCAATTATTAAGCGATACATGATAATTTCTATTTTTTTCATTTTATATGGGCCTAAATTGTATTTTTATATATTGGATGGTACACATGCAATTTGTCCATCATAAATAATATGCATTTATTAAGGCATACATGACAGTTTCTAATTTTTTCATTTAATTATAAAGGCCTAAATTATACTTTTATATATAAGAGGGTACACATGCGATTTGTCCATTATAACTAATATGCATTTATTAAGCCACATGCATATGCTAGAATTCAATTACATCTTCTATATGGTCAATCCTTTCTCATAATGAGAACTAAAGAAATTATATTACATACTCAACTTATTTTGCTTAAGATGTTGCAGAATTATAAAAAAAAAAAAGACAATTGCAATACAATCAATCAATTACTTATGGTACAGTAGAAACAATCAGTCATTTTTATTGCCTAATTGTTCAATTCGAACAAGTCTAGTGCTTGAAATATAATAACATTTGTTGCCGCTGCGATTGAGGAAGAGAGAGAAGAGAGCACATAACTATGTTATTCAGATACTCCAAAAATTTGACCGTAATAATTGCGGAGTTAGATGTGTTAACCGAGCACGTTAGAGGGGACTTAAACTGTACGGATTTCCCCTTTTTGAATTCTTGAACCATGGAGGCGGCTTTCAAATTCTCGGTAATATAAGGGTTGTACAATTTAGACATTCATTTTTTTCTTTCCAATTTCTCAACAGGCAAGTCAAAAGAAAAAAAAATTGAAAGGTACCCATAAGAGATAAGATCGTCACTTGTAAAATGCCCGCAAACTTTGTTTAAATGCAGCGAATGTATTCGGGTGCATTTCGGTGGGGTAAGCGGTAAGCTTGACCTCTATGGGACCATATTTGTATTAGAATTCCCCGAATTGAATGGCAAATGTTCCTTCAGATGTATATCGAATTCAACGGTGCCTCCAAAAGGAAATGCCATAAGGGACTTGGACAAAGGAAACACGCCGCCCTCAGCACTCATGCAGACGCCATTCATGTGTTACCTCTTGAACAAGGTTGTTTTTAAAGAATAGATAGTCGTCTCGCCCGTGATGGAAGCATCAATTCTACCATATATTTTGACAGGGTCGGTTTTTCTTGACAATTCAAAATCGAATACTTCAATCTTAGGTAGTTTTATCTCAACTTGTATAAGCATCGCATTAGGCAGAATTGCATAGGTTATCAAACCCATGCCATTCTTTCCGGTTACCTTACCACTTAATGGCCTGTTGTACATATTGCTCGAGGTGTTATGGTCGTTAAAGCAAACATATCCTTTGCACACTTCACGGCGACCATCTTTGATGTCTAGTTTGACATCGCTGTAATCGGCTGCTACAGTGGCAGTATCCGGGCCCATCAATGTGAGAGTATCCTGTTCATATTTTTGTCCATATATACAGCAAATTAAACAAGTGCCATTGAAATGAGCAATCAACTTTTTTTAAGGATGTAAATAATTAATCAGGATGTTATATGTACCAGAGAATGGATAACGTCCGGGTTCGAATGCGACCTCCTAAAGATGTCAGATACGCCGTACGCAGAATCAACAGTTATAGCACCATTGATGTTCAGTTTGTAGTTCTTTCTGCTATTGAAAATTATGCGAACCTCAAGGACTTCCATAAGGCGTAACCCCTGACCGAACCTTCCTTCTCCAAAAGATATCTCAGAGAGGCTTTTTGGTAACTCGCCCATGCAATGTGTAACTTGCTTGTCGTAGGGATCTTCTTCTTGCCCCGCATTATTGAGTATCTCAGGGCCTATCAGAGGGATCGAATCCACCGCCTCCTCATGATCGTACAGTAGCTTTTTAGCCCGAGTGGAAGCACCTTTTTTTCTTAGCGGCACCATTTGCGGCTGTTGAGCTGGGTTCGTATGATTGAAAAATGAAATACACAGAGAGAGAGAGAGAGAGAGTCAGAGAATAGATTCTTTTTTGGAATGGAAATAGATTTCTTGAGAGAGAAAAAATAGAGAGGTCACCGTTGGGAATGAGTTTCTACTTTCTTGATGAGAAGATGGAATTAAAGACGCGGAGCGACAGTTATTTGTTTCATTTCACTTATTGGGCTCATTTGTTTCATTTCTTCGGCCCGTCCGTCCCAATAATTTTCTTATGCTTTTGATAGTTTTGGTGGACATGAGAAATGACTCTGGGCCTCTATCATAACACTAATACATATATGATATGAATATAGACATATAGTATTTGATTCAAATATGGTGATTTGATAATTTTAAAATATATTATCTCAAGCTTGCATTCATTTTTTTTTTTAAATGTATTATGTATTATTTATAGCAAAAAGAAAGAAAAGGAGAAAAAAAATTCGGTTTACGTACTATTCTATCTGGTAATCGTCTATTTTATGCGGGATAAATAAGGGAACCAATAGTTGATGAGTTGAGTTAATACTTACAAACTAACAGAAAATATTTTATTATTTTAAGAAACCAAAAATACACTAACTTAAAAAGGAGAACTAAATAGGACAAGATTGTACATTATCCTTCTCAATTGAGAGGCTCAATGTACAGTATCACCACAAAAAGCCAAGATTTATTTGTGTTTTGTACGTATTTAACACGTTTTTACTATTATAAGGGCCAAATATTAACTATTCCCTAAAAACGTCAGTACGATTAGCATAATAATTAAATAAAAAAGGATAATTAAAATATCTCTACTTCATTGATTTTATCTATAAAATAGGAAGGGAGAAAGGATTAATAGTTGATAGATTTTTTTAAAAAAGAATAGTACATAAGTCATAATTTCAGTTTTGATTAGTACAAAATATTCCTTTACACATGAAATTATTCCAATAAATAATAACAAAAATTAAATAAATTAGCCTTCCATGTTTATCTCCTGCCCTTTTATTTATGTTTCGGTTTTGGATTATGGCATCACATTCTAAGTCTCGATTTCTGGTAGCGCATTGTTGTTAGTGAGTTACAATGCATGTGAAGTAAAACAACTTCTTACTATTCTTTTGTTAATGTAAAATAGTAAAATAATATACATGAAACAATATTGTCTAACATTATTTAAGTTTTCCCTAACGACTAAATATGATATTTTATTTTAAATTATCATTATCATAATTTGATGAGAAATTAAAATCATTATTTGGGGTATTTACTAATAAGTAAATTTAAACACCGTTGACTTGAGATATTATATATAGTTAATTACGGTTACGCTGACCTTTTTTTTTCAAATCAAAACGTTTGACTATCAGAACTGCCACAACTAGCATTTTTCTTCTAAAACCGGTAAATATGTAAAAATCATAGTTACATGTAAATCTATATCAAAACATGTGAAATCAACATACTCATAATTTACACTTACAATTTCCTAACCTCTTTCTAATTACAATCATTATAACAAACTACAACATTACTAACAAGTAAAAAAACTAAATTTAAACACCGCCGACTTAAAGTATTATACACGTATACGAATCTATTATTTCCTTTCTAAAATCACCAAACTATAAAAATCATAATTACATGCAATATTTTATCAATCAACATAAAACTAATATATTCAAAATTCCATTTTACAACCCCATTCATTACAATAAACTGCACAGAATCCCAATACCAACTATTGCAGACAATCTACCCCAAATCTCTCCTCATAAATTCCATAAACCAACCATCCCCCAAACAAATAAATAAAAAAGGAAACAAAACCAAAAAAAAGGCAAGAAAATAAAGAATGGAAAAACAAATAACAAAAGAAGAGAAAAGAAACTAATTCGATCAGAACCCATGTTACACTGATACTGATACGGATATGGGTATCGTATCCGATACGATACGGATACGGCGATACGGTAAATCTCAAAAAATCTAAGATACGGATACGGCAATTTATATATTATTTTATTATTTGTTAATTACATTTTACATATTTAATTAATTTATATATATTTAGATATTAGACTTTTGATATAAGAGATACTAAAAACTTATTATTATAGAAATATCTTGATACAGAATATTTATTTGTTATATTTAATTAAATAATTAGATGTCTTAATCATATTTTATTGATTTTATATATGTAATTATATATTTTAAGAATATATATTTTTATGTTAGAAGTATCCGATACGAATACGGTAAGTATCTGTAAATTATCCGATACGATATCCGAGTATCCGATACAGATATAAATATCCGATACGATACGGTTGAATTTGTGAAGTATCCGCGCAATAACCAAACCAAACAAGAAACAACCAATTGCTTTCGTTTTTTCCCTATTTTTCCTTCTGCTCTCCAATTCCTCCCCCAAATTCCCCCTTTCTCCTCCAATCCCACAATCTCTCTCCATTACCAAAGAAATCAAACCAAAAAACAAACTAATTCAATTCAATACAGAAACCAATTTCCTCCTTGTTCTTCTTCTTGTTGTAAGAAACAATCTTTCTCCATTACCAATTTCCCCCTTGTTCTTCTTCTTGTTGTAAAGAAACAATCTTTCTCCATTACCAAAGAAATCAAACCAAAAAACAAACTAAAACAAAACCAATTCAATTCAATACAGAAACCAATTTCCCCTTCTTCTTCTTCTTGTTGTAAAGAAACAATCTTTTGTCCATTAACGATGGACCAGCTGGAGGAGCAGCTGACGGCGGTGATGGCGGCGGAGGGCGTCGACATATGGTCGGTCATCGACAGGGCCATATCCATGGCGGCGCGGGACCACCACGACGACCTCCTTCACCGCCGCGACTCGGTTGTTAAATCGCTCTACTCCTTCTCGCCCTGCCGGAACTGTAGTGGAAACGGAGGATCTGTTGTGGTTAATGGGACGCCGAACGGGATTGGGTCGGATTTGTCCCGTATTGAACCGGTTCAGAGGGTTGTTGAAGCATCGCCTGAGATGCGATCTGAGACGCCGAAGACGGAGGTAGATGCGGATGCGTCGCCGGAGATGGAGGTTGAGGCGGAGGAGGAGGAATCGCCGGAGATAGTGCGTGGCGAGATGATTCAGGAAGAAGAAGAAGAGGAAAATGTGAATGTGAATGTGAATGTGAATGAAAAGGATTCTGAAATTAGGAGAATTCTGGCGATTAAGGATTGCTTGGAAGATCCTGATGAGGTAATTATTGAAATCTTTCAATTTTTCACTGTTTTTCTTCTAAATTTTGATGATTTTGTTCCTATTTTTGCTTTTTCTTTCAATTTTATGCTATTTTTCTTCTAAATTATGATGATTTTTGGTTCCTATTTTTTATTTTTCTTTCAATTTTTTGCTATTTTTCTTCTAAATTATGTTGATTTTGGTTCCTCTTTTTGCTTTTTCATTCAATTTTTTGCTATTTTTCTTCTAAATTATGTTGATTTTGGTTCCTCTTTTTGATTTTTCTTGCTCAATTCTGATGATTTTTTGCTCTTTTATTGGAAAATAGTCTGATGAAGAAACATTGCTGAGCGTTTTGCAAAATCTTGCCGCCATGGATGTCACCTATGCTTCACTCAAGGTAATATTTGAAAAAAAAAATTCCTTCTGGATTTTTGAAATGCATTTGTGTTATAAATTCTTGTTGGGTTTTTGAAATGTGTTTGTATTATATTTTCTTCATTTTTGTTGATACAAAATATTAAAAAAAATATCTTGTTGTTTTTGAAATGTATTGGTATTAAAATTTCATTTCTTTTGTACACGAAATATTAAAAAAAAATTCTTGTTGAGTTTTTCAAATGTATTTTAATTTGTATTATAATTATAATCCTCTTCATATCTTTTTGCATAACAAATATTAAAAAAAAATTCTCGTTGAAAATTTAAAACGTATTTATTTATTTATTTATCATAATTTTCTGAATTTATTGTATGAATTTAGGAAACTTAAAGTTAGTTTATTGAATGTGTTATAATTTATAAGTTTGTTTTTTGAATATTTAGGAAACGGATATTGGGCGACAAGTGAATTCGCTCAGGAAGCATTCTTCTTCTGAAGTACGAAGACTTGTTAAGCAAACAGTGAGGTAAAAATAGAAAATGAAATGGAATTAAGCCCCCTATTTTTTCTTAATATTTTTAAAAGTTTCAGAATATTTTTATATTCCCTCTTTATAGAGATAAAAAAATAGAAACAAAAAGTGAGTTTTATTTTCACAGAGAATATAATATGGAATAATAAATTTGGATGAAAATGAAAGAAAAGGCAGAATATGAAGTCACAATGTTTTATTCTTCTGCAAAGTTAATAAGGCTCATCTTTAAAAATCCCAAAATGAAACCAAAAGAAAGAAAGAATGTGATTCGTGGGAATTTAAATTTAAATTTAAAATAGGAACTAAACTCTCCTTCTTTCCTGTAAATTTGTAGGAAGTGGAAGGAAATAGTGGATGCATGGGTGAAGATCAATTCCGGCGGCGGTGGTTCTTCCTCTCCGGCAATCCTCAGTAACCCCCAACCAAATTCATTCCTAATTTTTGATATTTTGACACATTCAACTAATCATTATCTAATCTATCTAATCAATTAATTAATTAATTATTTTCCAGCTGATAATGACTCGCCGCCTCAGCCAATCCCATCCAAGAACCAACACGTAATAATAATAATAATAATAATAATAATAATAATAATTCACATAATTATTACTTATTATTAGTAAAAATATATCATTTTGTGTATAATTTTAAAGTTTTGCTATTTGTTAATTGCAGGAGACGACGCAGTCGCGCACCAGTGAGTGACGTGGAATTTATTCCGGATAGAATAGAATATTCTTTATTCACTATACAGTGATATTCACAAGGCCGTATTTTACAGGGACAGAATACTGCTCTAATATCATCCCACCTGTCCCTGTAAAACACAGGCGCGTGAATATCACCACACTAAATTTGTTAAATCTTTTCCCAAGTCCCAATTTTACAGGGACAGAATATCTCTACCACTGCTCTAGCATGATTCTGTCTGTCCCTATAAAAAACAGGCGTGTGAATACCACCGCACTAAATTTCGTACATCTTTGACTGAACAGATTACGGAGGACCAGCTTCAGTTAACGGGTCGGATCTTCTAGACAACACCAAGTCCAAACCCGCTTCAAAACCTGCTAATAATAAACCTGGTGGCTCTACTAACGGGTTTAAAAACGGGTCGGATTCTGTAGAGAGGAAGGTGAAACCCGACCCGCTAGCTAGGTCTTCTGCTCCTCCAGCTGTAAGATGACTGGCAATCTTTGATATATGCCCCTCAAAAGTTTTAAAATGTAGAAAATGTTAATTATTTTGTGAAAAAAACAGAGTGAGAGAGAGGATATGTACAACTCGGCCAAGTTGGATTCGGCCAGAAAGAGACTGCAAGAGAACTACAAAAAGGAGAATAATGGTAATATTTTTATGATATTATTTTACAATGTTTTAATGATTATTATATATATTTTTTTAATTTGGTGAATTAATATTTGGATTTTATGGGGGTTGAACAGCGAAAAAGCAGAGGACAGTACAAGTGATGGGTCTACACGAAATTCCAAAACCGAAAAATGGATTCATTAAGAAAGGAGGGCCTACAACCAAACACAGATGAATATAAAAAGGAAAGATTAAAAGAGAATATTGGAGGAAAAAAATAAAATAGTATATTCATATTCATTCTCCTTTAGATTTTTTTTTTTACGGAAAGTGGAATTTCTAATGGCGCACAGAATAGATAGACGTGGCGGAGTAAGGTCCTGCCACGTGTACTATTTTTTTATTTTTATTTTTCCTGCTTTTTCTCTTTTTTTTTTTTGAACTTTTTGAGTAGGATTAAAGGCAAGTGGAAACCACTAGTCTTTTTGGTTGGAAATACTGATGGATATATATTCTGATTCGAAAATTGATGTGCTTGCAAATGTAATATTTTTTTGACATGATGGGTTTATGTATAGAACAATATATAGTTGGTATATAGTATTTGTTTCTTGCAGCACGTGTATGTAAATAAAAAGAAATAAGTAGGATTCATAAGGATCTTTCAACTTTCTAGTTGGTAAAATGGTCTCAATTAAATAGTGGATCAAAGTCAAAAATGAATATAAAAGCTAATTGATCAATGATCATCACCTAATAATGATTAGAACTAATTTGTTTATAATTGCCAAACATGTTTAACACCTTGTTTTGGAATTTTCACATCTGTTGAACTGTAAAGTGCAAGTCCACCCTGTTTTGGAATTTTCACATCTGTTGAACTGTAAAGTGTAAGTTAATGTTGATGGAAGGAAATAATAAAAATCTTACTCTATTAATTTTTTCTTAATAAAATTTGAATTCCAAACCTCTTTTTTGTAAGTATTTCGTTCTATATATATACTTGGACTTATAATAGTGCCAAAATAATGATAGGTTGTGTATTTGTGGACTTTTGGAGTAATCAAAAGTGGTTTTACTTTACTTACTTAAATATTCCCTATATCATGGAACAAAAATTCTCTGAGCAACACATTAAGAATGAATTATGAAAATGAAAAATAAGAAAGCCTTTTTTCTTAAACTTTTTTATGAGTTAAAGATTGATAAGAATCATCACAAAAGTCATGTTCAACCCATTTCAGCAAGTAAGAAACTGACACATGACACTCTCATTATATGATGATGATTTGGCAGGTCCCATTATATTCTGGTGATTTGGTCTGCTGATCCATATGTTTCATGTAAATCTGCTTCATTTCTAATGAGATATTGAATTTATTTTAGATAATAAAACATATAAAATACAAAATGTTGGTTACTTAATATAAGCACTAAATCTTGAGACTCAAGGGAAAGATCGAAAATATATTGCTGAATTTTAAACTTTATTTAATTAATCCTAGAAAGGATACATTACTGATACTGAATCCTAAATCATAAGTATAATGAAAAATGCGTTGAATCTTAAGCCCTTTATAAGAAAAAGTATGTCACTGAGTTCTAAATCATAAACTCTAACAAAATCCAAAAGATGTTACTTAATTCTAAGAATCTAAACTCTAAATCCTAAACTGAAGATATATATGAACATTAAGCGCCCAAAGGATCCTAGATACTAAATCATATCATAAACCTAACAACTAACAAAGTCACATCAAAAGTTGGGGACAAATATGAGTATATAGGTGTTCATACTAAATTAAGAAAGAAGAAATCCGAATATAAGGAAATAAATATTCAATCACACTTATCAGAAAAGAATTAAAGAAAGGCATTTTCCTGTATAAAGAAAAATAGTTATTTATATCTCTCTCTCTGTCCATATCAAGTGTATAAAAAAATAAAAATATATACTTCTAAGTAATCAATTTTGACTTCCACAACAAAATACATAACAATATAGCCTTCATCAAACACATCCACAAATCTCAAGATATGCATCATATTTATTTCCACACATAAAAAAAAACTACACGAATTAGAAAACCATGGACCAATACAACAAACTTAAAAAATAGAAAAATAAATAAATAAAAAGAACAAGCAAAACACAAATGAATCTCCAAAGTCAAAAGATAGCAAGACAAAAAATATTCATATACAAAAGCAAAAACCATATCCAAACACATACAACAAATTACACATCATCCATCCATGCCTCAGTTGAAGGAGGAGGAGTATGAGGTGGTGGTGGTCGGAGCAGGCATTGCCGGTTTGGCGACAGCTGTCGCTTTGCACCGTGCAAATGTAAAAGGTGTGGTTTTGTTAGATAAATATGACAGTGTCGGATCAGAAGGAGCAGCGGTTATGTTGTTTCCCAACGGATGGCATGCTGTTTGCGCCCTTGGAATCTCGGAAATATTAGAAGGAGTTTATCCGACATGTCATAGGTTTGTGATCAATCATGTTTGTTTTCTAGTTTGTTAGGGTTTTCTTCATTTTGCGCATTTATGGTGCTTGGATCATTTTATTTTTTGATATATTGGAAAATTAGAAGGAATTGAATAGGTAGGGAAGTCATAAACATAAAGAGAAGGGAGAGGAGAGAGATTTACAAGGATAATTTTGATGCAAATAATTTTCTTTGAATGTTTTCTAGTTGGTCAAAATACTATGAGAGATGATAACCTACGGCAAAAATGGCGATTGTGTGTTAATGATTTAGCTATCTTTTTTTATTTCATGTTCCATCTGATTAAAGATTTTTTATTTTACACCTCTGAAATTAGGGAGAAAAGAACGAATCTTGAGACCGGCGAAACCGAAGAAATTGTTCTCACTGGCACTGCTGAAACGTAACTTCTTTTTTTATTTTGCAAAAAAAAAAATACTTAAATTAAGAAATAATAAAGCGATAGTTTAATCTTCATTTTATTCACGCACAAAAGATATAATAATAATAGAACTATTTTAGGCATATAATTCATGATTATATATATATATACATTTTATTTTTTACACACAGTATATATATTTAGTGCTATTATTAATATATTATCGTTCATCATTATATCATTACTACTTTTTGAGAAATTAAACTGTTTTAAAACCATAATTCTAAATCTTCTCCAAAATTGAAGCCCTGGAATTGGGGTCAGAACAGTACACAGAAAGACCCTGTTAAAAATTCTAGCAGAAGAGTTACCACAAGACACAATTAGATTCAAATCTAGACTGATCAAAATTGAGCGTGACGCTAATTCTTCGCAATCTCCTTCGGATTTCACGAGATTGCGATTGGAAGACGGTACCATCATCAAAACAAAGGTGCTTTCATAGTATTATAAGTACAATAATTTGATTATATTTGTCTTTTGAAGTCCTCAAATGAGGAATATTTATAAAAAAGAAAGAAAAATTGCTCAATAAAGTGCATATGGAATTTGAATTCATAACTTATTATATCTCAATCAAGATATTTTAGCGCTAGACTATGTGACCATTTGCTAATTTGATTATACTACTGAACAAAAATTCGATATTGCCATATAAAAAAGGGCCAAAATCCAAATAGTAATTATTATATTTATATTATTTTGTAGACAGGTACTGATCGGTTGTGATGGAGTGCAGTCAGTAGTAGCGCAATGGCTCGGCCTGAGTCAGCCAGCAGACTCTGGGCGGTCAGTGGTTCGTGGATTAGCCATGTTTGACAACCCACATGGTTTTGCTAATGAAGTGCAAGTGTATATATTTGCAGATAAGAGGGGCGCTCTCGTGCCCCTGAATGATAAAGAGGTGTATTGGTATATCACGCACGACACGTCCCCTGAAGGTAAATTTGTTATGATATTGTTGTAGAAGGACATGATAGTATGTGCTAAGGGAGTATTTGGGCAAAAACATGGAAAGAGTATATATAAATGGAGTTTTACAGTTTAAAAGAGTATATATTGGGCAGAATAGTATATAATGAACTGGCATGTCAGCGTGCTACAAGAGGATTAGCGAGGATCGTGATCTAGAAACTAGGGGATTTGGTGCGGCTGACAATCATGTCATGTATAGTGTTTTCCCCAGTATATAGACTTTAGTTATGTAAAAGCATAACAAGAAGAAGCGTGCCCAAAATTTATTTATTTATTATTTATTGAATGAAAAAAAATTCTTTGTCCGACTTTCATTACTCGGTGTTAATGAGATTTGAATGATCCATGGCCTGCTGATAAGACCCAAACCCAAAGTTCATAATTATGATCAATTGAACTTGTTCATTTTGAAAATAATAAAAGAGATTATCGTAACCAGAATTGGAGAGGACAATGCATACGACTCGGATCCTTCGGAAAGTTACACTCAACCTGGCGGACAAATTCCCCGACTCGTTCCTAGATGTGGTTCGCCATTCGGACTTGAACACAGTGACTTGGACCCACATGCTATATAGACCCCCATGGAGTCTTCTATTCGGAGCGGCCCACCGTGGCCATGTCACTGTTGCTGGCGATGCATTCCATCCACTCGCACCGAACCTCTCGCTTGGCAGTTGTACGACTTTAGAGGATGCAGTTGTGCTGGCACGCCATGTCAGCAACGGCGTCAAAAATGAAGGTAATGCTGTTCGATCCGATCCAATTAATAATTCAAACATGCTTAACTTGTAATAATGCGCCTTTTCATTTATGTAAGTAATTCAATTCACATTTTATTTTCATTTTGGTGTGAAATAGATGTTAAGGATGAGATAGAGGCATATGTAAAAGAGAGATGGTGGCGTATCGTTGGTCTGGCAACTGGGTCTTACTTGTCAAGCTGGGTTCAGTTTGGTGGGCCTGATTCCGGCATTCTGAGACGTGTCGTGAAGTCATTGGGTGGAAGGCTTTTCGATAGGTTTGTTAGGCCAAGAATCATGGATGCCATGAATTATGATTGTGGAAGTTTGAATAATTAGGGTTTGGTGGTGGTGGTTTGTATATTTGAGTAATGCCTATTGTTGAATTCTATATATTATTTTTGTTGGTTGAATTTTTTATTGGTTTTAAGGGGAATAACAAACTAATTTGTGCATGTTTTTGCCTCGAACATGCAAGATAATGCAATGTATAATATGCATTTTTATGTGAAATAATAAAATGATGAAACTATGCATGATTTAAATGCAAGATGCATAAATTTGAATCTAGTAGGCCGTTTTGAATTATTATACAATAGATAATGCAATGCATATCTGAATATTGAATTATTATATTTTATTTACCTTGCAAACAAAAAATATTATATATATGTAAGTCAGGATCATAGCTGGCTATGATAAAAACCGAAATTTGACTATTTTACAAGTGGAATGATATTGAAATCTAATGAAATGAAACCCATTAAACGATTGGACCTACGTGCATGCATGTATAATTCAGTTAGGGTTTGAATTTTGTAGTTAAACTTGACTTACATTATCGAAATGATGCTTCTTTAAAATTGATATTTTTACACAATACAAATAAATCAAACACTGTACATTTAGCTGAATCTGTTTGGGTCTAATTGCTAATTCCAGTAAAAATTCTAGTTCAGTTAGTTAATTAGTTTGTAACTTTGCAAATCGAAAAAAGATCGATTTATTCGGTTTTGGCAGTTGAATATTCTTACTGATAATAACCATAAAACAGAAAAAATAACTGAAAAAAAAACTTCCTTATTTTGTTTTGTTGACAGAGAAGATGAAACTAGACACATATGATGTGCAACCCTATTATCCTTCATTCTTCTCTTCCCTCTGATTCTCTCTCTTCCAAATCTCCATTCTTCCATAACTCCTCACTTGACAAATTTTCAAATCTCGTTGAAAGAAACACAAAATAATTCATAAAAATGGAGAAGAATGACAATCCAATTATTCCTCATAAATCAAGTAGTTTCTCGCCCTCGACACGCGAAGAGAAACATAGCGAAATGGATCGCAACCTCTCTTTAGGAAACATCAAGCTCGAATTACCACAAAAGAAAGAATCCGATTTTGTAATTGAACAAATAAATGAGGAGGAAGAAGGAAAAAAGGAAGGTGATGAAAACAAGGATGAAAACGCCTCCAATGAGGAAGAATCAAATCCAACAGTTGAAAACGAACCCGATTTTAAGACCCTTTCAGAAGAAATCGATCAATTTCTCGCCTCTCTCTCTAACCCGGAACAATCAAATGAAGCCCCCAAAATCCCCAAATTGATCATCGACAAGTTCCTTGATTTGGTGTCAAAAAAGATCGAAAAATACCAAAATGGAGATGAGAAATGGGTCCCGGAGCTTGAAGATCTTCCTCTCCTCCCTTCGGTTGATCGTGTACAATGTCTTACCACATACACAGAAAAATTCTCTACCGAACCCGATTATTTAGCTGTCATGAACCAAGCAGGAGGTATTCTTCATCAAACAATGGCCTTTCTAGAAGAAGAATTCCAGTCGCTCCTTCTTGAAGATCCTCATGGCAACCCGAACCGTGGCTCATCCTTTGGAAAAAGCCAAGATCCTGACCGTTGTGTCCTTCCCCCGGTTTCGGCGGAAAACGATGGTGAAAAACCAAAGGAGCTCTCTTTGCCGTATCCTTGTGATACCATTGACCGACTCCGCGACATTGCCAGGTCGATGATTTCTGCCGGTTACATCACGGAATGTTGCCAGGTCTATAGTCTGGCGCGACGCAATGCCTTTGAGGCGAGCTTGTTGTCTCTAGGCTATGAGAAACCAAGTATTGATGATGTCATCAAAATGGCGTGGGACCCGTTGGAAGGACAGACTATCAAATGGATCAAGGTGTTTAAACATGTCGTCACGACGAGCTTCCCTTGTGAGCGCGAGATTGCGGTAAAGGTTTTTCCTGACGAAAATATTATTTCTTCTGGATTCTTTCATAACTTGGTGCGAGAGGTCATTCTGCACCTCTTAAATTTCCCTGAAGCTATGTATATGACAAAACGCTCGGCCGAGAAGCTGTTTAAAATGCTCGACATTTACGATGCATTGAGGGACTCTGAGCCCGTGATCAAATCTTTTTTTCCTTCTGAAGAAGGGAATAATATAGGGGCGGATCCTAATTCGGATTTGAAGTCCGAAATTGCATCTGTACGATCACATATCGGTGAATCGGCGGTGGAGATCTTTTGTGATCTGGAAAGATCAATCAAGGCCGATACGGAGAAGACACCTGTGCCTGGCGGAGCGGTCCATCCGCTTACCCGTTATGTGATGAACTATCTAAAGTACGCTTGTGATCAGTACAAGAGCACCTTGGAGGAAGTCTTCAAGCAAAACCACAATATCATCAATTGCGAGAATGATGAAAAACCGAGCGAAAATGGTTCTAAAAACAGTGATAATCCTTTCGCAGTGCAACTGATCAAGGTGATGGATCTCCTAAACTCGAATCTTGAGGGCAGGTCGAAACTATACAAGGACCCTTCGTTAAACTACATATTTCTTATGAACAATGGGCGCTACATCGTGCAGAAGATTAAAAGTTCAACAGAGATCAGTTTGCTAATTGGAGACACATGGGGCAGGAGCCGATCGGCCAAAGTAAGGCAGTATTATAAGAATTACCAACGCGAGACTTGGTCTAGGGTTCTCGATTCGCTAAAGAACGATGGGTTAATGGTGAAAGGGAGCGTGCATAAACCGATCCTCAAAGAACGGTTCAAGAGTTTTAACGCGTTGTTTGAGGAGATACATCGGACCCAAAGCGCATGGGTCGTGATTGATGAGCAGTTGAAGTCCGAGCTTAAGGTTTCGATCACTGCATTGGTCGTATCAGCATACAGATCGTTCAAGGGCCGGTTTGAACAAACCTTCACAGCAGGGAGACAAACTGAGAAGTACATTAAGTTTTCTGCAGAGGATTTAGAGAAATATATTGAAGATTTGTTCGAAGGAAATCAGGTAACCATAGCGAGGCGGAGATAAACACAAAGACTGTAGTTTCAAAGTAAAGAAGAGGCCTTATATGTTAGGCTATCTTAATCTATATCATTCTTACTGTAATTTTCGTTTGTTACTCTTTCTGTATTAGAAAAGCGGTTTATTTTGATTTGTATCTTTTGTACTAAAGGTACTTGGTTATGTAACTTGTAATTCTTTATGTGGTCAAATTTGTTATTTGTTCTTTATTTCAAGACTGTAATTTGTTGTTGTTTGTGTGAAGGAGATTTTGTTGATCTCTTTTGAGTGCGTGCGTTGTATTTAGGCTGCCATCCTTGATCAACAGATGTTGTGAGAGGGGATCAGGGGACAAGAGGGTAATAAAGGAATAGATGGCTCATAAAATAAAATACGAAATAGATGGCTAAATAATAAAATTAAGGTTGTTTTGGCATTATCTACGGACTAATTAAGGAAAGGAACCGAAGAATATTGAACTTAAGATATTTAAGTAATTATATTGTGTACATTCAAAATTTCAAAGTGATTTACTCTTAAGAGAAATGAGAAATCACGACGGGGTACTGTAGCGATCCTGTAACGATTAATTGAAATTATATATTATTTTCTTGCATTTCTATATACACTATATACTGTTTTCATTTTTTAAAATATATACTGTTTACCAAATGAATTTTTATATACTGTTTGTTCAATTTATATGTTTTTATATACTGTTTTCATTTTTTAAAATATATACTGTTTTACCTAATGAATTTTTTATATACTGTTTATTTTCAATTTATATGTTTTTTTCAGTTTTTATATACCGTCGCTACAGGAACGCTACAGTATCCATCGCGCAGTATCAGCTCCCTACTCTTAATTACTGCAACATATAAGTGTTGAGTTTTTTTTGTCAATATTGACCATTTGTGTTTTCAAAAATAATGTTATTTATGTAATGTATCAGGAATTCAGGACAAATAGTTATATTATTGAGACATCTGTAACTTTTACAATACCACATAAATTTCTCCGACAATCACTCTTAACAACACCAATTACACTTCGGTCTTATTAAAAATCTTCACATCTTTCCACCTTGATTCCATGTAATAAGAACTATGATTTTGTGTATACACACCAAACTTGAAATAATAATCTCCTCCGTTATTATCATCAAGAGCATACTTTGAAACCCCGTCAATAAAAATCGTAATTTTATTGTTGTGCACATTATGAATCACATTGAGCTGAAACCATCTATTGTAAATATCATCTTCTATCAGTTTACCTTGGAAGCACCATAATTCACCGTCGTTGTATACACGGAGCATGAGTGCTGGGCCACTACTTGCGCTGAATACCTGCATGATCGAAACATTGGTTGTTCCATTCGGTACGGATCCGTAGCCTTCAAATTGCCATATGCCGGAAGAGTAGTCGTGATTCTTCAAGATAACATCAAAAGATAATTTCATGTAAATATTATAAAATAATTTCTCTGTAGTACACTTTTTTTGTGCAGGCAATTCGTCAACTATACTTCAAAAGGAAAGATAAAATAATGATGTAAGACTTTGTTTGGAATTTTTACTCTCATGCGGATCTCGGTCCGTGGCGCAGTTTTTGTCTCTGTATTGAAGGGCTTGTCATCAGAGTAAACCCACAGCTTCCGTACACCATTTTCGAAGCTGTAACGTTCGGCAATAGGCACGTCATAAGGCCTTTGTACGTCAAAGTCCTTTTCTGTTAGCGTGACCTCAGTAAAACCGTCGGTTGGAGCACCTTCGCACGAGATGATAAGAATGAGGAAGAAAGAGAGGAAATGAGGGAAATTTTTTTGAGAAGAAGAATAAGAGGCCATAATATTTGTATGTTTTGTTTGTGTTTTGCTTAGTTGAATGTGATAATCCAACATGCACCCAAGGGTTTTTATAGGGAAACAGTAAGTATATGCCTAAGGCTTTCTATTTTTCTTTTAATATTTGAAGCTCATTGGAAATTTCGTTGAATATGAATAATCAAATAATCCAAATTGTGTTGAAAATAAATAATCAAATATTCTCCTTGTTGAGGAATTATATGCCACCCAAAGTGCTAAATGGAGGGCTGTGATTAAAGGTTATTTTCTAAACAAACGGTTGTTATTAAAGGCAGGAACTCCCCAGCCGGTTACCTTTCTATTTCAAAATTACTTGAGAAAGGCAAAATAGTAATTTAATTATAAGATAGCAGGTCATCCCATTCTTTCCCTGTTCACTATTCTTACCGTTACAATTCCCGCCATCTCACTCTCGCTCTCTCTCCGTAATTTAGGGTTCGTTATCAACAAGACGCTCCAGATCTACGGCTCGTTTTTCACCTTTCTCACATATGTAGTTTCTTTCTCCAAACCCTCGCTCCAATTCTACCAAGAACTTCGCCCCAAGCAACTCACATCCGCCAGAAACTCAATTCGCATCCACCGTTATTTTTATTTTTTTTGAAGGTAACCACCGTTATTTTCTCCAGAGCTTCTTCACCATCGCACCGGGTTCTTCTTTCAAATTTATTCTATATTTTGTTCTTTCTTTCATTCATCAGTGAGTGAACTGTTTTTTCCTGCTCTTTTTCTATTTCTCCAGCCATTAATCTACTGATCCACACAATGCATCGCAAGCACCAGATTGTGCATCTTTTTCCACTGAGCCAACACCGGGTTCTTTCAGGTACATAATTTTTCATTGCATCTTTTGTGTTAAAAATTGGACAATTGAGGGTATTTTTAGTCTTAATTGAGGCATAGTTGCACAATTTGGGGCTGTTATTTTTGAATAATCTGCACAATTCGGTGTTAATTGAGACAAAATTGGGGCTTAATTGTAAAATTGAATCATCTGTGGCTTAATTTTATTGGATCAATTGCAAAATTGGGTCATAATTTTGAGGTACTAAAGAAAGAGATTGAAAGTTATGAACAAAGAAATGTTTTTGTTTAGATTAAAAGATGTGAATCCACTCCCCAGTCCATAGAAAGAAAAGGCTTATATGTACTTTTTCAATTATATAGATGCTAGTTACTTCAGGCCTTCTAGTATTGTTCAAATTATATAGATGCTTGTTAGTTTGATGTTTTAATATTTGCAAGTCCTATGTTTTGTTATTATCTCTTGTTTTGTTCATTTATAGAATGTCAATCTCTCCGAAGGCTCTACTGCAACTGATGAGGTACTAATGAAAGAGATTGAAAGTTGAATGACTGCAACTAATTTGTTTATGGCGGCCAAGGGTGCGAGAAAGATGCCCGTCTAATTTTCAGATCCAAATTTTGTAAATTTACAACGTAACATTTTCATGTAAATTGTGAATTTGAGATTTTCACTTCTTAAAATATGGTTAGTATGGAAATGTAATGGATGTAAATGTAATAGTATAGTTGCTTTTTTTTGAATGTAATGGATTTAAGATGAAAGATTTGAATTTATTCATTTAGGTTTTGTTGCAATTTTTGAATGTATTGAATTTAAGGTTTTAGTTGAATGTTATGGTTTATGGCAATATATTGTTTCATGATAAATAAAAAACAGAGGAATCGTTTGGAAAGAATGAGATGAAATGGAGAGGATGGAACAGAGAGGTGAGAATAGATAGACAGATGTAGAAACAAGGTAATGAGTTATTGTGTAATTAATTATGTATTTAATTCTGAGTATCCAAAATACCCTTTCAAGTTATAGGGCCAAGATGTAATCATCATGAAATTTAAAAGAAGCTTTGGGTATTAAATAAGAGCTCTTGTTGAGTTAAATTATGTTTGCTTAACCCCAAAGGTTATATATGTTTCTACGTTGAAAGTTTCTCACCCTTGATTTTTTGTAAAATCGAAGTATCAATTATTAATATAAAAGTATGAGAGAAATACTAAAAATATATGAATGGATAATTAACTTATTCTAATCATAAATCAAGTCTTTGAGAAGCTTCCTTGCCGCATACCATATTCCTTGGTAATTGGGGGTGTTGAACTAGTGATTCTTCACAATGGATTCTAGACTATATGCAAGTAGTTCTTGGGAGCTTGAGAAGGATTGAATCAAGATATTGACCAAGTCAATGGAGGGGATATACGAATACTAGGGAACACATAACTATATGCTAATCAAAATGGCTTCCTAAACAAAGAGGTTCATAATTTCCTTAACTATAACTGTTTGTACAAACCTATAGTTAATTTATTATAATTGAAATTTCGTCCAAAGTCTCTCCCAATTTAACTTCATTAAAGTTTGTAATATTAATATATCTTTTTAAAACTAAAAATATATTAAGTTTATGGGTAAATCTGACTAGGCTTATTTTAATTATTCTATGAGAGTCAGTCATTAAACTTCTACTTTGTCTAAATCACTATATTAGTTTTCATTTCGTTCGTTCTTTGTCTCACTTCTATTATTTAGTGCCGATAAATTTTGAACTCATGATCTATGAATTAATGTGCTTTACATTCAATCACTACGTCATGAGTTCATTGACAATTTTCATTCATTTCTTGAAGTAAAGGATATGTATTGTCAATGTTAGTGTTGATTTCTCTTTTTGCTTTAAAGCCCATTGACATGTCGTCAGCGTTGATTTGAGCATTTTACGTAAGTGATAACTTTAGCATTGAAAATTGGGACATGATATGTCACGACGACATGGTAGCAAGCCAAAGACGATAGTATATATAACTAATAAACGGTGTAAAAATAACATATATAATTTATTTTTTGTAACAATATATACGTAAATAATGAAAACAATATGTAAAATATGAAATAGTATACTAAAACACTTATATAAATTCCAAAAGTAAATAATACATAAAGAATAAAAATATATCTAAAATAATATAAAAAAGAAATTAATATATTAAAAAGTGGAAAAATGGTATATATCCAGGCCGTCGTATTCGGCGTACTATAGTGCTATCGTGATATCACATTTTTTTTGAAAACTTGTCTTAAATTTAACAAATCTTATTAGCTCAAGTGATTAGATATCTTTGAACTTTGAAGAGAGATCTCAAGTTTGAATTACATGAAACATATTTGTCACGACCCAAAATCATCATGCACAACACATATAGATATATATATATCGAGCAATAGCAGAGTCAAAACAATACAAACCAGCTCTCACCACGTAAAACTAAAAACAAGATCTACAAACTATAAATATAACTACGACTACTAGTTAAAAAAAATATACACACTAGTGCTGGCGCTCTCTGCTACGCTCTCAAAAGAATCTACGTATGCCACCACCTCCTGCCTCAAGCGCTACCTGGGAATATTGGCTGAGCGTCAGAAAAGTCAGATAATAAAATATTATCCACTACTACAGCTACTACCCTACTGGAATGATAAATACTATACTTCTACGAAACACTGCCACCACTTATAAGAACTACCACTTGCTATAAAAATTACTACTTTTATAATATAAGTGATACTACTGAAAATATACATATAGGTATATTTAAAAACTACGATAAGGTTGGCAACCACAAAGGACCCACTCATAGACTGCAATCTCGGATCTACTTGAGATAAATCAGTCTGCTGCACTCTCAACCACACGAGAGTGGTGTCTCCAACTTTGCCACAGTGGAAACACGCCCCCTCTAACCACCCGAGTAGACCGTACTGTCACGTCTAACAGTTTGTAAGTTTCGGTAGCTAGCCGAAAATCACTCTCTGGTACCAGGCCCACTAAAAATGTCCGTACATGTGTCTTCCTCATCCACTTGTATAAAAATAATATTTTTCTACCACTAACATTTATACCACAAGATTTACCACTGATTACATATTCTACTGAAAATAACTACATTTATATAATATATTGAAAAATAAATAAATAAATAAATAAATAAGTAAATAAATAAATAAATAAATAATAAGATCTTTTAATTACTACCATTAAAATTGTCTCGGAATATATTTTCTAACGACTACAAGAACACTGAAAACCGATACTGAATGGAGAAGTTATGAATATTTTACTGAATCATATTCTACTGATCAGACACGTCAGTCTAAAACTGACATAATTCTACTGATAGGAACTACAACTATCTACTGAATGAAATAAAATAATTAAATACTTAAATACTCAAATACTCAAATACTCAGCCATGTTTTTTATCTTGGTCTAAAAGCTTATTAATCCAACTATTAATTAATTGGATCATTATAAGTAAAAGGCCTAATCCATTTTAATTTAATTAAACATGTCCCACCTCCAATAAATACTCAATTCAAATTCATTTATTACTCAGCCCAAACTCATATTAATCAGCCCACAATAATTTTCGGCCCATCAGATTTTAATTAAAGCTTATTGAATATTTATTTAATGGATATTAAACCGACCCGTATCCGACCCGTTACGAACAAAACCCGACCCGATAAGATAAGTACCTTAATTCTCTTTCTTCCTTTCTTCCTCTTTCCTTCCGCCGCCTTCTCCCTCTCTTGTTTTTCTTCCTTCTCAAAAACGAGCTTCACTCAACCTCCTCTCTTCCCATGAAAATGAGCCAATAGATGGTCGGAACGCCACCATTCAAGCGACCGTACCACTCTCGACTCATCTCTTTACTCAAAAATCACATTCCCCATCTCTCTAATTAATTTCATTCATCCCCAAAAGCTAGGGTTTATACTATTCCGAGTAATACTCGATTTTAATGGCAATACACGAGTTTCTAAATCATATTGAGGATAAATCTGAGCTATTACCTCAAAAAGCCCAAGCTTTACGACTAAGGTGGCTCGTTCTTCTCCGATACGTGAACTCCGAAGATGCCGCCCTCTGACCTGAGCTCCGATCAAGTTGTCTCTGCTCGACTCGACTCCTCTCTACAGACACAACTCTTCCCTCTCTCTCTAACCTTCTCTCTTCCTATAGAGAGTAAAAAGGAAGTTTGGTATTTTGAGTTTATCTTGTGCTTTATTTTTGAGTGAGATTTATATCCAAATAATATAAAGAATATGACACCGTTTATATTTCACTGGCCAATAAAAATGAAATGAATATTTGGATGAATATCTCATAGTGTGAAAATGGCTCAATCATCTTAATACAAGCACCTCTTTGACTTTTTTTATTTTCTGTTCATTTAATTTTTTCATTCATTCATTTTATTTCTTTTTATTTTCTTTTAAATTTTATGTTATAACAATATTAACACTATTTATCAAATCTTTCAACTCATCGACGGTCAATTTTTGTTTTTTTTGGGATTCGAACCCGGGTGGTTTTCATCCGGTGCAAGTGTTCAAACCATTAGACCAAGCATTTACTTGTGACGGTAAATTTGAATTTAAAATATATATTTCTAAATTAATCATAGATCAAGTCTTTGATCTAGTCTTATTACCGCATCTTGGGGCTTGAGGAGGTCTCTTCGGAAATCCGTTGGGGCTTGAGAAGATTTGAATAAAGATTTTGACCAAGTCAATGGAGGGGGTCAAGGAAGACTAGGGAACACATGACAACTATCAAGTATCAAATATTCAATGGCTTTCTCAACAAAAGCTCAAATTAATTATAATTGTTGTGTACAAACCTATAATTAATTATAATTGTTGTGGTGTGTACAAGCCTATATATAATTTACTAATAAGGGGAAAAAGTTTCTTCCATATTTTTACTTTTTAAAGTGCTAAATTTTTATATTTTTTCTAGAACTAGTCACTTTTAAAATTTATGGGTAAATTTGACAGTAGACTTCTCAAATCTGACCAAATTCAGTTACTTTTTATTTTCCAAATTAAATTACTATGTTAATATTTTATTCATTTCTTGACAGAAATGATATATGTATTTCATGTCGAAACTTTCCAAATGCATTTATATTTATAAAATAAAAACAGTTTTACTCTTCAGATCTATTATTTTGTTTTTGGATACAAATACATTTAGATCATGGTCCAAAGCCCATCTTGACTCTACGATAAAATACACCAAATGGACTTTGCCTCTAGGCCAGCATTATGAAATTTGGGTTGGTTATTTTATACTTATACTTACCAAGTATTTCTTTTTCTGTATACATACAAATTATATTTTAGTTCACCCCTAAAAATTGAAGTACAAGAGCCATTTTAGTAATTTCTGTACCTAATTACTTCATTTTCTCTACTAAAAACAGGGATTCATAATCTAATTGATTAAATGTATTAAATAAAAAAAATATATACTGCAATCCAATTTTTTTTGCCATCAGATTATTGACATAGGACTATAGAGCTTCCTTCAATCAAACAGAAGAGCAACAACTATTTTGATCAATATTTTCTAGCATGAAACGAGGTAACAAACGCATGAAACATGAGTTTTAGGGGCACACAAAAATTGTGGAGAAATATTTTAATGAGTACAAATTTCTGTTTGCGTTTGAATAATTTACTATTTACTATCATTCTTTACGAAAAATATATTCGAGTTTTTTTTGGATGAAATGAGAAAACAAACGCACAAAACATGAGTTTTAGGTTCAAACAAAGGTTGAGGTGAAATATTTTAAATTGAATACAAACTTTGGTTTGTATTTCAATAATTAAGTATTTACTATCATTCTTTACGAAAAATCAATCCGAGTTTTTTTTGTGAATGAAACGTGCGAACAAACGCGCGAAACTTGAGTTCTGAGACGAAACAAAGATTTTGCCGAATTGTTTAGCATGAAACAAGTGAATGAAACATGAGTTTTAGGGGCACACAAAGATTGTGGAGAAATATTTTAAAATTAATACAAATTTTGGTTTGCATTTGAATAATTTAGTATTTAGTATCATTCTTTACGAAATATCTAGCATTGTTTTTTAGCATGAAACGAGCGAACAAACGCATGAAACATGAGTTTTTCGGGCACACAAAGATTGTAAAGAAATATTTTAAAATGAATGCAAATTTTGGTTCGCATTTGAAAAATTTAGTATTTACTATCATTCTTTACGAAAAATCTAGCCGTGTTTTTTAGCATGAAACGAGGCAACAAACGCATGAAACATGAGTTTCAGGGGCACACAAAGATTGTTGAGAAATATTTTAAGATGAATACAAATTTATGTTTGCATCTTCTTCCTTCAACAAGAACGAAATACAAGTCATTTTAATTGATAGAAACACATTCATCTTCCTTCAAAAAAACGGATGTCTCCGAAGAGACAATTCCTTCAAAAAAAAGAAAAATGATAAGTCAATTTAGTTGAAATAAAGACATTCCACAATTAGTACGACGGATTAAAACGAAACTATCAGTTTTAGAAGAAGTGGTGCTTCTTCTCGCCGTCCTTGTGTTCCTTTTTCTTTTCCTCATGCTCTTTCTTCTTCTCATGACGTTCGTGGAATGCGTATCCGCCAGTCATGATAGCAGCGCCTTCAGCAATTTTCGCCTCTATTTTGTGCCTGTGCGCATGCTCTGGATCCTTCGTTTCGGCCTTTTTCTCATGCTGTTTTTAAATTCCCCCCCCCAAAAAAAATAAAAAATTTGTCTTCGATTTAAGATCTCTGAATAATAGAAATATAAAATTAGAGAAAATATATACCAGAGCGAAGGACTCAGCAGCAAGAGTGCCCATCTCACCAAGGTGCTCATGCTTCTTGTGAGTTTTTCCCTTTTCCTCCTCATGGTGGTTGAAGAGCCCACGATCCTTGATTTTCTTATTGAAAGGAGATGTTGATTTTCTTTTGAAATTAGTATTACTGATTTTGTCGATTTTTCACTTCAAAGTATCGAGGAATATATATAGTAAAGAATTTATCTATATATGAACTAATGTTTTGAGTTCGATGGATTAGTTTAGTGAGTAAATTTGTTCTACGAATCGAGACATTAAAGTATCTGCCGATTCGTCGAATCATACATTAAGTGTTAAATGAGGTGGCAAGACTAAATTTAGTTGCGCATTTCAACAGAATTTACGTGTAAATCCTAGAGATAAGATTGTAATTTAGAGGATGCCAATGTATTTAAATAATAAGTATAACACATATAGATTGGAAAAGAAATTACTAATAAATGAAATAAAAATAATATTTATCAAAATTCAGTCCCATATATATGATGCCAAAATCTCAGTTTTATCATATGTTTTGATGCAGTAGATGATACATAAAAGTTTCTCTTACTAGCCAAACAACTTCCATTTACCAGCAAGTTAACATTTTCTTATTTCAGTAGAAAATTTTGGGACAAAATTTTATTCTAGAAGATGCACATATTTTAATCCAATATGTTGAGAAGAATAAATTCTTAAGAAAGAAAATATATTATTAAAAACAAATAACATTGCATTTATTCTAGAAGATGCACATATTTTAATCCAATATGTTGAGAAGAATAAATTCTTAAGAAAGAAAATATATTATTAAAAACAAATAACATTGCATATGTTCACATAATCTCCATATTAAGTAAGATACATAGGGCCCACATATCACTCCACAAAGGATCAACCAAACCACATAACTAAAAGGCTCTTTTAAAAAACAAACATACATAAATTAAACACACAATTAAAAATTAAAAGGTGATGAACGGATCGAATAAAAAAGGGCCCATCCATGCAGTCTGTGTTTAGAAGAAGTGGTGCTTCTTCTTTCCCTCGTGCTCCTCAGCCTCCTCCTTAGCCTCCTTCTTATCATGATGCTCATGAAACGCGTAGCCTCCACCGCCGACGGCAGCAGCAGCTGCAATCTCCTCTTCTATCTTGTGCCTGCGCGCGTTCTCTGGGTCTTTTTTCATCTCGTGCTTCTCATACTGTTTGAAAAAAAAAGAATATATGATAAAATTAACTTCAAAAAATAACTTAAAAATATCTATAATAAAAAAAATCTATATCTAACCTCTATAATTTTGAAATATTCAAATCAACTTGATTTTTTTAGCTTAATTTTTCTAACTATCTTGGTACAAAATGACAAATTAAGAGGATTATTTTGGTACATATAAATAAATAAGGATTTGATTGAAAAATAGTATACCAAAGCGAAGCCACCGGCCGCAAGGGCACCCATCTCTCCCAAGTGTTCCTTCTTCTTATGCTGCTTCTCCTCTTTCCTGGACTTCTCATACTCCTCCTCATCGGTCGGCTCAGATGCCACAGCTGTGGTCTCGCTATATCCAGCAGAGTAGCCACCGGTCGGCTTGTTGTATCCGCCACCAGAGCTATAATCAGTTGTCTCGCCGTAGCCAGCAGAGTAACCACCAGCAGGCTTATTGTATCCGCCACCAGTGTTGTAATCCGTGTCGGTATCTTTGTATCCGCCTGAAGAATACGCGGTGGGTTCATTATACTCACCAGTAGAGTACTCGCTCGTCTTTTTGTATCCACCAGAATTGTAGTCGGTCTCGCCGTATCCGCCAGTTCCAGTTGTTGTGTAGGCAGTCTCCTGAACATCAACCTCTTGATCTTCCTCGTCCTTGTGACGGTGGAAGAGACCACGGTGACGGTGCTCCTCAGACATTTTTTAAGAGAGATTTAGGGTTTGATTAATTGTACAAAAGGATGTGGATTTAATGGATTTAGTTTGATGTGTGTTTGAGCAATGGAAGTAGGGTTATTTATAGGGGTTTTGGAGGTTGATTAGTATGTAAACAGCGTGAATTAACGGAGTTCACGGATCTTATTTTTGAAGCCAATGACTTTCTGTTATTTATCCAGATTTTATGTATCAGTTTTGGTGTAGGTAGACCACTAAGAGAAATACAATAATCTAAAACTTATTATCATGTAGTATTATATATAAAAAGATGTACTATATTTTTTTACTTCAAATCTACATAAATTTGTCCATTTGAGAAAAAAATCTAAATCTAACTTTAGAAGTTTGCTCATAGATTATTGTCAATACCGACGTGTGTGGATATGGTGGGACCTTCTCTTGGACCATTTGGTTGCACCTTCCCTGAATGAGATAGCTCAGATAAAAATCCGGCAAATTTCAAAATTTGACCTCTTTAATCTTTAAAAACTTGCCGAATCAGCTCTAGTAAAGTAGTGAGACATCTTCTCATTAACTTAAAAGATTGTGAATTTAATGTTTGACAAAATCAATTTTTTGAATATAGATGTGAGACATATGAACTATCTTTATAAAATAAAATAAAAAATCTTTAAAAAGTTTAAACTAATTGGATTTTTAATTTAATCCAGTTGAAGTTTTAAATCCCATCTTAGAAAAACAATATAAAATCTTAAAGTTTACTCAATGGTTAACATGTTTAGAATATTACAATTATACTCCACATAAAGTGAAGTGGAATTTGAAATCGGGAATTTTTTTTATTTAATGCGGAATTTGACATCACAAATCAGATTATAATGAAAAAATAAAGTGAAATCAGATTGCTTTAGATATATTTAAAAAGTTGTGAGGGCATATAGAGAAATTGCCTAAAAATCATGCTGGTATATTCCAGTAAAACAATTGGAGCATATATAAGGAACCATTTGAGCTTATATATATATCGGGTTGGATTTGATGATCATTAAGGCTTTCATATTTGAATTTGCAATGGAATGATAGTTGGTTATGATTAATCATGGCAATAATGGACCGACCAAAGAGATATGGTCCCAAATTAATTAAAGAAATTTGAGTGATGAATTCTCTTTAACAAGAAAATAAAAGTGGAACAGATAGCCTCTTTTATTCAATAAAAAAAATATAACTAAAATAAAGCATGTAGATTTAGATCTTTAATTCATTGCATAGACTATATGGTGAAAGAAACTAGAAATCCAAACTATAAGGTCGGTGATCAAATAACTAAAAATAATAATAATAATAGTAATTTGTGACCATTTATTTAGAAAAAAAAGGGAAAAAATGAGAAAGATCAAATAATTTAATGAGTGCCGGTGTGGGGGTGGCAAAGGGAGGCTCCTAGCACCGAGGGGTTGGCCGGTCCTTTTCTCTCCAGTTTTAACAGATCCATTGAAGTTGTAATATACAGTTGCAAAATAAGTGAGAATAAATAGATCAATTAAACAAAGCACAAACAAAGAAGCATGTATATATTATTTATGACTATTTGGTAATTTTAATGTATTATATTAAAATTAAAACTCACCACCACTTTGACTTTTCTGATAGTGAGAATATTGCAATTTTAGAGATGCCAAAGTTTATGCAGAAGCTCTCCCTAATTTTCAAAAAGAAAAAAAAGCTTTTGAGAAAAATTATGTCAGTTGATATATTATGGCAAAAATATTAGTATTTCATTTTATTGTTGTTTTCTTGATTATATTTCTCAATGATAATGCATGTATTTAATTTTATTTCATTTCATTCCATTTGTTTCAAAGAATTATTATACATTGAACTTGAAGACATCATAAAATTACCCAACTAAACATAAAATAACAATCTAACTTTATTAGTTAGCACATAATAATAATATATAGAACAAAGGAAATGGAGAGTATCTGTTCCTCTCGGCTAAGAAGGGCATATAATAATGTCGGCAAAGGGATAATGCCCAAAAATGAGGAATATGCTCAAAGAACAATATTATGTGCATCATTATTAGTAGAGCCCACAAAATATCACATGGGGCCTACTACCATTTACTGCATTGCCTGTGCATCTCGTTAATCTACCAAGTATTATGTTATTAATCTGCCGTAGTTTACTCAGACAGGAATCTACATGATATTTTTGTTATGATTATTATAAAATTATGTGAATGTTCATATATATAAACCTTGGAATTTTTAATATTCTCACTAATTATGTTTTGTTTTTCCACTAACTATATTTTAATTATTTGTAATATGAAGGGATTTTGCTCACCTTATCCTACAAATAGAGCCTTGTATGTAAGAGAAACATATAGAATTGAGTAAAATATTACTCTTTTTATTTTCTCCCTCTTTATTTTGATGATTTTATAAGATTTATATATTTTTTTTTTGTTGAATTTTGAGATTCATAAATTAGGTGGAGTTTAAATGTCAATAAAAGAATATTTGATGTTATGTGAATGTATGATTCTTGTATGTTCTTCTCCTCCAAAATTGCATTTGTGCTTTGCAAACTCTCAATTCCCAAATATCATCTAAAAAAAAATTAAATGGAATTTTTGAAAAAAATTGAATAGTTTTTCAATACACCTTATTTTTTATAAAGTGGTTTGATATATACGCCTCTGGAAATTAGGGCTGTCACAATCGTCAATCTAATTGAACTTCGACACCTGTGACAACAGGTGTAAAGACGTTGACGATCTCTATTTTAAACACCACAAGTATTTGGACCGTGAGATATTTTGGACCAAAATTTAATTTATTTGGTTGGACTTAAACACCATATGTTTCGTTTGTTTAGAAATATCTTTTTACTTTAGGCTGTGATTTTTTTAGCTTTCTGTACTTAGGCCCAGCATATGTTGAAATAATTTATATATTGATTTGTTCTAATTAAGAGAAACCAAACTTAAATCATATGTTTATTCCCCTCCACTAACTTGCATCAAATGGTTACATCAAAGCATATTAATAAAAAATTATCCATTTATTAAACTAAACACACATTTATTAATTCTCGCGTAAAAAACATCATATCTCTAATCACATGTCAACCTGAGCCGATACTCATTATCAGGCCATGATACCAGGTCCGGGTGCGGGGAGGGGCGACTTCCCTGCAAAAGGTGCAGGTGGAGCCAAATCAGCATCACAATCACCCCGTAAAATATCAGCTTCTTCTACTGTGAATCCGACGGTCGAAAGCATGGACAGCCAACAATGATGAGTTATTGTCCGTATCGCATGACAACATTCCATTGTGAGATATGACTCGCCGTTCAGGAAGAACAGTACGATTTCGTTTGTGTAGGATTTTAGGTTAGTCAATGCAGTCCAACAGTCAACCAGACTGTTGTCGCACTAGGGTTAGGGTTAGGTTTGAGCTGGAGATTGCGAGTTGCTGTAGTCGAAATTGAGAGGATGGTGAGTGAGGAAAAATGGTATTAATAGCTTTGGAAAGGAAGGCATGGTTTTAATTTAGAAGTCTGTATGTTTGATTGAATGATTTATGTGTGTTTCTGTAAAAAATGGTGGCATGTGGGGGTATTTATAGAGAAGAAATTAATTATGGGGTATTTGCAGAGTTTATACAAAACGGTTGAGGGGAGGTGAAAGGAAGATGAGAAGATGGAAGATTAAGAGTTTAAGATGTTTAAATTAAAAAAAGAAGGAAATTAGAATTTAGGATATAAATATTTTATTATATTTAAAAATCATTCGGAAGGGGGATTCTAAGACCTCTCTAAATTTCTAAAAAAAAGGAACTTGCATAAATAGAAAACCATAAATACGGAAAAAAAAAAAATAGCACATCTCTCATCCTCACACAATCACCGAATTTGACCAATAGTCTATCAAGCTATCAGAGTTGTTGTTTAAGTCGGTGCGGGACTTTATATCGGTGTAGGAGGCACCATCACAGCATCACAATATCCTCGCGAAATATCTGTTATACCCCAAAATTTTAGAAAATTTATTAAAGAGTATTTTTGTTAAATTACTAAAATAACTATTTTCCTATATTTATAGAAAGTAAATATTTCACAAAATTAAGCATTTTTGGAATGAGACTTTAGCAAATTATATTTCAACTCCTATATTTTTTTAGAAAAATAAACATTTTATCAGAAGTTATGTTTCAATTAAAATGTAGCTCTTTAAATGTGCATAGTTTTAAAGTTAATATAATAATTTTTCAAATTAAATATTTTATTTAATCTAGTCTCTTTAATAGTAATAATAATAATGATTTCCTGAGTTTATATTTATTGACAGATTTAATAGTATTATTTATGTTAATAATATTGTGCACTAATTATGCATGTTGACTTAGTCAAATTTGCAATTGATGCTAGTAAACGTGTATAAAATTTAATTGAGAGGTTCATTTTCTTGATATTCTGAAAGGGAACGGCTAATCTCAGAAGCACAGCGGAATTAAAATTTTATCCGTTTCCTAATCGAGGATCCGTGTATTATCAATCAAATAAAAAAAATATTATTTATATCTCGGATTCGGTTAATCCAGTTTGTAGGGCTTCGCGATTCGTCTCCAAACGATCTCTCTGTGTCTCCTTGAGGATCTGATCACGAAAGGCGCTACGATTCCGGCACCGCCCTCTACTCGTGTCCACACATGACTAACTCGTTGGAGAAGAAACCGAGATTACAAGATCCGGTTTCTCTTTTTCTCTCTCTTAATAGGCTGGTAGGGTATGGACTGAATTTTCTAACCTAATCAGGTAAACCTTTCATCTATTTATAACATCTGATGCTCACACCTCTTCACCTTTCCTTTTGGTTTTCTGTGTCCAACCGAGTTAGTTATGTTTGTGTGTGACCCTGTAGGTTCATTTAATATTGGCAATAAACTTCAAGTTTATAAATCATAAGTAGCCTTTAGTACGACGTTATGATTATCTAAATTAAATGAATGACACGTGATCATAACCTATACATCAATTATGTATTTAGTCCCTTTGTTAAACGATATTTATATCGATCATAAGGCACGGTTTTATGTCATCCTTATTATGATCAATTTTGTTTCCTGAATTATAATTAGACTAAATAAATTAAAAGATATTAACAACATATGTTAATTCTTTCATATACGGCCGTGTGTTTTCCTTCGGTCTCAATTTATCAGGGGACCCTGAGATATCTCTCTCGTATCCGAGAGTAACAAATTCTATCTTGATCATTCATATTCCGACTCATGGTTTACTAAATACCCGATCATAGCTTTTATAATTATCCGGTTAAAAACAGCGTTTGACTATGTCAAAGTATAAAGATATACATGCAGGAATCTATGATGACCTCAAGTCAAAATACTACTCATACATTAGATGATGAGAAAACACTAGTGACACATACCATGTATATTCTCATAAAGAGTCGATCCAATATATATTCTCCAACATATATTTATATTAATGAATTGATTTCCAATATCCATGATCAGTAAAACATGATCATCATCCAAATAACATACTAGTAACTATATATATCATTTGAGATTTTAAAATATGTTTGTCTTACAAACATCTCATATATGGTTAGAAATAATGTAGAATTGTATTCACTTTGCTTTACGGTTTTACTATCGGAATCACATATTCTGATGACGCATAACGGACATACATATTCATGGTTAATTAATAATCTAATAATCTTTATGCAAAATTATTATATGAAAAAGTTTATGAGATAAAACATCTAATACAAAAATATAATGTCTGATACATAATCCGTTTCCCACATGGCAAAACAGTTTAGCCCAGGGCATTATTACTTTCATATTCTTTATCATATCAGTCCCTCCAACTTTAATATCTTATAAAACTGAATATTTTAATAACTTTGTTTCTGTTACTTTTGACAGTGAGAAACTAATATAAAATCCTCATTTCTAGTTTTATAATATTTGACGGGTCAAATATCAAAACCCATGCATGTTTAGCACTAATGGGCTTGCACTAAATGCACCAGTAATTTTCATCAATTGAAACCGAAATATGTAACTTAGTACGCAAGTTTTACTTCCTTATAAAATAGCTAAAGTATCCAAATCAACAGAACTGATTCTCTCATTTCGATCTTGATCCATTCTATCATTTTTGGGTATCCTCATTTTGTCATCTTATCATAGAACTTCTATTTTGTATCCACATCAGAGCATTATAGAAATCTCGAAGTGTCAATTTGTTAGTCGCGTCTAACTTTCTTTTCAGGTAAGGAATTTTGCTCTCAAATACATTTACGAATTTTAAATTATTTCGCTTTTAATAAATATTAATAATTTACTACTTTTAAAATATAGGTCAAAATTTGAAAATATTGGGTTATAACAGTATATAACAGTATAAGCAATGCAACGCAGGTCAACTAATTGAACAATCATGAACCACACTAGGGAAGTTATATAACTGAAATATATTTTAAAAGAGGTAAACAAGGAAACCAGGCAGAAAGTGTTGCACATTTCAAAAAACAAATAATTTAAAAAAAAAATAATCTATGAGACACTCGAAGGGTATACAATGTGAAAGGGGCCACAATGCTGGACAAACTAGAATGACAATGAAGGGCCAAATCGACTTATCTCCGAACAGTGATGAGTTATTATGTGTACGTATGACAACAGTCCATCGTAAGATATGACTCGCCGTTCAAGAATAACAATACAATTTCGTTCGTTCAGGATTTTAGGTTAGTCAATGCAGCCCAACAGTCGACCAGACTATAATCACCGATCAACAAGAGACATGACTCGAGAGATTGACATCTAGCGTTAGGGTTAGGTTTGAGTTGGGGATTGCGAGTTGCGGTGGTCGAAATTGAGAGGATATTAGTAGCTTTGGAAAGGAAGGCATGATTTTAATTTAGAAGTCTGTATGTTTGATTGAATGATTTATGTGTGTTTGTGTAAAAAATGGTGGCATGTGGGGGTATTTATAGAGATGAAATTAATTATGGGGTATTTGTAGAGTTTATACAAAACGGTTGAGGGGAGGTGGAAGGAAGATGAGAAGATGGAAGATTAAGAGTTTTAGATGTTTAAATTAAAAAAAGAAGGATATTAGATGGTTACATAATGCAGAAGGATATACATCTATTTTTTAATTTTTGAGACTATTCCTACAAGAAAAAAGGGTTCTATTATACTATTTAATTATTTATATATAATGACGTGTATAAACATTAAAAGTTATTATTTTCTTCAACATATTAAAACAGTTTATGTGTTATATTATAATAAGCAGTACACAAATATATGAAAAACAATATTTTGATATACAGACAAAAGTAAACTAACAAGTAACAATACTGTAAGCATATGTATACTCTACTAAGAAGGGAGATTTCCATCTATATACATGAGTTATTTTCAAATACCCAAAAATTGCAACCCTCTGATAAAATTCCCAATTTAAACGAAACATCGTCTTTAGCACTAGCCGTTGAATTGCACTCACAAGCAAAATGAAAGGATGCATTAAATTTAAATTCTTCTACGAGTCATACTTATAGTGGGTCAAATCCAAAGATACATTATTTTCTGAGTGACTCGCTTCTTATCGGGCAACACAAATAACATTGCATACATGAGCCTTGTAATTGGGCTCAAAAAACTCATCTTCCTTCAGAGTTCATTCAGATTAGCAAGAAATTAACCTCCAAATTCGTTCAGATTTCTTTTCTTATCTGCGTATAACTAAAAGGTGGTCTCTCACTCTCAGTGCCTTTTTTTTTCTTAATTTGTATTGATTTTGGTTTCGTTTGTTGTTTCATTAATTATTGGTGCAAATAAACCACAGGTTTCTGATTAGAGTTGTTTGGAGAGAGCCATCTACACGAAATCCTTGAGATTTTGCTTCATTCTATCCTCTTACAAAAGGTTTGTCTTTCGCTCTCTTCTATTAATTTCCTTCTCTTTTGAAAATTTCCATTTTATTTTCAATCAATATAAGGTTCACTGTTTCTTCGTTCTCTGTTTTTTCTGAAATTGTTCAATTGCAAAGGTGTAGGATCTAACATTAATTATTTGTTTCTTTCCTTCAAAAATACCATCAAACTTCTCTTTCAACTGTATATCTAACCACCAAATTTTATTGGAGTTTTGCAATTAAAACCTTAAAAAGCTCTGCGATCCATTGTTTCTAGGTAATTTCGCTTTATTATTCATTGGTCTTTATGGTAGATTAGTCCTGAATGAATCTCATACAAAATAACATTGATGTTTGAGAGATTGGTTCTCATAGAAAGGTTAGTTGTATCTATTATACTATACTGCAATTAGTCAGATTCAGTATAATACTGACTGACAAGTACAATTACGTATCAGTTATCGGCCTTCTGTTTGGTACCAAACTATTATGTCATGTCTAAATTTGTTTGCCATTTATATATAATTGGTTCTAGAAAAATACATGAATGTTCTTAATTTGTTATGAAACGGCCACTTATAAATATTTGCCACAATTCAAATACCCTTGTGACCTCCCTCTAAAAAATACCATTGTGAGCATCATGTCAGTTGGGTTTGGTGCCATAATGAAATAATTTGAACCAACAGAAAATCATGGATATTTTCGGTTGCTGCTGAGATTGATAAGTCTTCTTTTTCTTGTAAAACTTGCAGGGAAACGATGGCTGATTGGTCGGGCTTAACAAATGACATGCTTCACCATGTAGAAAGCTTCCTTCCCTTGCCAGATCAGCATCGATTCAGCGCTGTTTGTCACGATTGGAGATTAGTTGCTAAACAAAAGAAGCACCACCGTCCTGCACCGCAACTCCCATGGTTGGTGCTAGGAGAGGATCCCACCACCAAAAAGCGGAATTTTTTCAACTTGTCGGAACAAAGACACTACTCCATCGACATTCCTGAATTGTACGGGCAATACGTGTGCGGTTCGTCATTCGGCTGGCTGGTTACTGTGGATAGTAGGATAAATGGTCGTTTGTTAAACCCCTTTAGTAGAGAGTATTACGAGCTACCACCTTTTCCACCCTATAGTACTAGAAGCAATATTATACTCACAGAAGGACCGGTTTTTGCTCCTTGTGGAATGAAAATTGGATACACTTTCAAAGACATGCAGACACGTATTGTTGTGAGGGCTGTCTTGTCTCATGATCCTAGAGAGAGATCGGATTTCACTCTCATGATCTTGTTCGGCGAGTGCTATAAACTCGCCTTTTGGAGGCCGGGCGATACATCTTGGACAATGGTGCGCTATCCCCCGCAAACTTTGGTTGCCTTAATGGATATCATTTGTTTCGAAGGGAAATTTTATGCGGTTTCTTGTGATGAGCTTTTCGCCGTTGATGTGGTTTATGATGAGCCCAAAATAATAAGAATCAAACCCCGCATACTGAGTAATTTGAAGAGGGTAGCAATTGCTGCATATCTCGTGGATTATAAGGGGAAATTGTTGCTCGTATTGAGATTCAAAGATTTCTGGTCACGCGAAAAAAAGTTTCGTATCTTAAGCCTTGATTTAAAGAAAGAAACATGCAACGAGTTGGATGATATAGACGACCTTGCCTTATTTGTGGGCAATAATTCCGCTTTGGTGGTTAATCCGAGCAAGATTTCTGGCTGTGTTGGAAAGACCATATATTTCACGGACTTGGGTGAGAGTTATTATTGGCTCGAGAAGGGACATGATTTTGGGGTTTATAATGTAGTCACTAAGACGACGGGACGGTTTTCTCCTGCTGGTGATGAGGCCTTTGATCCTCCTAATGCTGCACTTACATGGTTGGCTCCTAATCCTTGATGATGCTAATTAAGTCATGTTGTAACATGCATGCAGCAGAAGAATATATAATTAAGTCTTGTTGTATTTAGTCACTTGTAGGCTTGTAGTCTTAATGGTTCCCTTCAAAAAGAAGTGTCATTTCAAGGGTTCAGCGATAACTTCTTTGTACAGCCAACTTTGGAAAAATATCAATGTGCTATCATTGACCTGTTGATGTTTCTAGGCTTTTTTTTTTTTTTTTTTAATTTCTTTGCTAAAGCAAGGATTTGCAGTTTCTGATCCTCGTCTTATAATCAGTCACTATCTATGTTGACAATTTATTTCAATTGGTTTTTCTTTTATTAACTTTGGGTATGCTATATATCTAGGTATGAAAATGATATATCACACCTCAATAGAAAAACACACTACTATACTTTCATAAGCATCACAACATTCTATATACATCAAAACATTCAATAGAACACACACATTCTATAGGCAATTCAATGTCAACAAACATCTCACAAACCACACTCCATAAAACACATACACACAACTAAACAATCATTAACCGTACTACAAGAGTTATAACTGACACAAATTTTAGAAGAGGCACATTTTCGGAACTTCAAATCAGTAGGTTGTTGCTAAATCTCTGCACATTTCAAAAAATAAATAATATTAAGGAAAAGAAATGATCCTCATGGAATAAAGTCAAACACCTGAAGAGTGAACAACGTGAAAGGGGTCAAAATATTGCACAAAGCATGGCAAAATCAAGGGACACAAATAACTTAGCTCCAAACAAATTTTACACAAATAAAAAAAGAAAACCAATTATTACCTTTCACTTGCAATCATCATCATCATCGTCAGCAGAGTAGTACTGAATCGGGCATTCTTCCTCCTCACCATATTGAGTACGGTCCGAGTATATTCTTCCTCTTCTTTAGCTCCACTCGGTCCTTCATTGTCCTCAATGTCCGTTTTCACGCACTCACTCAAAACCTAAAAAATGTAAACAAAAATAACATAAAACCTTTCATAATTAAAATTGAAAAACGCAATGATCAGAATCTTAAAAAGACCGACTCACTCCATTTTTATGTCTTTCGGACATATGCGCCTTGAGGTCATAATTACAATCAAACTTCCCGCCACAATTGATACATTGTATTCTCTCGGTTTTTCTTTCTTTCTTGTATTTACGCGTCACAAGTGGCGTTGTGTATGTACGAACACGTTCATGTCGAACTCTTCTCTGTAAGGTAATGCAGTGTATTTCTCATATCAATTTTTAGGATTTTAGGCCAAAAATCAAAACAAATACCAATCTTCAACTATAAAGATTGATAAAATATATAAAATAGCAAAGTAAGGAGTTTAAAGAGTATACCTTCTTAGTCTTGCGTTGATGCTGTGGGCTAATTTGCTTCCTCCATTTAAGGACTCTTAACCATTTTTCTATTTTTTTTTCTTTTGGACGAGAGAACTCAGGCAATTGATTCTTCAAAAAAATTCTCTTTTTAACTCCCAAAGGGAGTTGGTTCTAACTTCCAAATCGTGGGTTGCATGGAGTTTGCATCTGCAAATGTTTTACTCAATTCTCGAGTGTGCTGGACTACGTGCTAAGGCCCATAAATGGAAATCACTTCTTGTATTGAGTACATGCACTCAACCATCGGTGATTACGTAAAAACTGTAAATAAGAATATGCATAAAGTTTCAAGCAACAAATTAAAAAAATAAATAAAGTTTCAAGCAAAAAAAAAACAATGCATAAAATAGGGCTTCTTGTATTGAGTATTTATAGGGCTTCAAAAGTTAAGTTATAAAATCCTTTTACGTTACAAAAGAACTGGGCTTTTGGCCTGTTAAGGCCCATCTATTTTCATTTTACTTTCCTTTCTTTTTCAGTTTTTCTTTTCCATGTTTATGGAAATTAGAATTTAGGATATAAATATTTTATTATATTTAAAAATCATTCGGAAGGGGGATTCTAAGACCTCTCTAAATTTCTAAAAAAAAGGAACTTGCATAAATAGAAAACCATAAATACGGGAAAAAAAAAAATAGCACATCTCTCATCCTCACACAATCACCGAATTTGACCAATAGTCTATCAAGCTATCAGAGTTGTTGTTTAAGTCGGTGCGGGACTTTATATCGGTGTAGGAGGCACCATCACAGCATCACAATATCCTCGCGAAATATCTGTTATACCCCAAAATTTTAGAAAATGTATTAAAGAGTATTTTTGTTAAATTACTAAAATAACTATTTTCCTATATTTATAGAAAGTAAATATTTCACAAAATTAAGCATTTTTGGAATGAGACTTTAGCAAATTATATTTCAACTCCTATATTTTTTTAGAAAAATAAACATTTTATCAGAAGTTATGTTTCAATTAAAATGTAGCTCTTTAAATGTGCATAGTTTTAAAGTTAATATAATAATTTTTCAAATTAAATATTTTATTTAATCTAGTCTCTTTAATAGTAATAATAATAATGATTTCCTGAGTTTATATTTATTGACAGATTTAATAGTATTATTTATGTTAATAATATTGTGCACTAATTATGCATGTTGACTTAGTCAAATTTGCAATTGATGCTAGTAAACGTGTATAAAATTTAATTGAGAGGTTCATTTTCTTGATATTCTGAAAGGGAACGGCTAATCTCAGAAGCACAGCGGAATTAAAATTTTATCCGTTTCCTAATCGAGGATCCGTGTATTATCAATCAAATAAAAAAAATATTATTTATATCTCGGATTCGGTTAATCCAGTTTGTAGGGCTTCGCGATTCGTCTCCAAACGATCTCTCTGTGTCTCCCTGAGGATCTGATCACGAAAGGCGCTACGATTCCGGCACCGCCCTCTACTCGTGTCCACACATGACTAACTCGTTGGAGAAGAAACCGAGATTACAAGATCCGGTTTCTCTTTTTCTCTCTCTTAATAGGCTGGTAGGGTATGGACTGAATTTTCTAACCTAATCAGGTAAACCTTTCATCTATTTATAACATCTGATGCTCACACCTCTTCACATTTCCTTTTGGTTTTCTGTGTCCAACCGAGTTAGTTATGTTTGTGTGTGACCCTGTAGGTTCATTTAATATTGACAATAAACTTCAAGTTTATAAATCATAAGTAGCGTTTAGTACGACGTTATGATTATCTAAATTAAATGAATGACACGTGATCATAACCTATACATCAATTATGTATTTAGTCCCTTTGTTAAACGATATTTATATCGATCATAAGACACGGTTTTATGTCATCCTTATTATGATCAATTTTGTTTCCTGAATTATAATTAGACTAAATAAATTAAAAAATATTAACAACATATGTTAATTCTTTCATATACGGCCATAAATTATAACCCACATAAAACACACTACTATACTTTCATAAGCATCACAACATTCTATATACAGTAGATTGGTGCTAAATCTCTGCAGATTTCAAAAAATAAATAATATTAAGGAAAAGAAATGATCCTCATGGAATAAAGTCAAACACCTGAAGAGTGAACAACGTGAAAGGGGTCAAAATATTGCACAAAGCATGGCAAAATCAAGGGACACAAATAACTTAGCTCAGTTCTATAATTGAAATATATTTGAAAAGAGGTAAACAAGGAAACCAGACAGAAAGTGCTTGCTTAAATCTCTCTGCACATTTCAAAAAACAAATAATATTAAGAAAAAAAATTATCTTTGAGAGATACTTGAAGGGTATACAATGTGAAAGGGGCCACAATGCTGCACAAACTAGAATGACAATCAAGGGCCAAAACGACTTATCTCCGAACAATTTTCACCATTTGTATGTATTTCTTCCTCAGAATTTTTTTTTTTTTTTTTTGAGGAAATCTACGAGCGCTCGCTCGTTTCGATTTTCATTAAAAATAAAAAAAAAATTTATACATCAAGTTTGCTACGTCCAAACTTCAATAAGATTACAACGATTGAAAAGTAAAGATAGACTTCAAGATGTGAGTTTAAAAACTTAAAAACTCGTATTAGCAGAATTTCAGTCATAGCTCTCGGTGGTGGTTGATTTCTTTCACTAGAAATTGATGAGGTCTGCTCTTGCCGGTGAAAATCCTCAGAATTTTCTTTACCTCTACTCTAATCCTTTGAGTCTATTTCTTCCTCAGAATTTTCTTTACCTCCAACGTCAAATTAGAGCGAAAATAACAGTGAAATTTAAAAATATAAACCTCTATAATTAAAACTGAAAAAAAAAAAGATCAGAACCTTAAAAAAAGGGACTCACCTCATTATACGAGTTGCAAAATGTACATACGATAGATTCATATTCTTGTCTTTGTTACATGTGCGCTCCTTCAAAATGTCATCACAATCAAACTTGGAGCCACAAAAGAGACATTTTATCCTCTCGATTCTTTCTTGTTCCTTGTTCTTTCTAGTAACAAGTGGGGTTGTATTTGTACACATATGGGCACGTTCACGTCAAGGCCTTCTCTGTAACAAAATGCAATGTTTTTCTTATATCAATTTTTAGAATTTTTACAAGAACAATCAAAACAAATACCAATATTCAATTAAAAGTATACCTTGGCCTTTTGTACACTTAATAATTTATTTCTTGAATAGATTATGTGTGAAAGACATAAGTTTGATATAATAATTTTTTTCAACACCTACAATGAAAAAGAATACAAAATGGCTCGTTATAAAGACAAAATCCCCAAAATGCACTTTTTCGTGAGTTTATTACTCATTCATTGTCAGCGGCTCATTATTTATGAAAGATATTATAGTCCAGCAAAGGTTTTACGAACATCCAGAATTCTCTCGAGTATTTACTCTTTATGGGCCGAAAAACAAATAAATTATTTGGGACCAGATTATACGGCCCAAAGTGACAAAATGTGGCCATATAAGCTCAAAGGGGCATTTCATGGGGGTTTAGGGGTTTTGAGATCTCTCGTAAGAGCTACAAAGAGAAAAGAAGAAGGGCGAGAAGAGAGACCGAAACATGTTTATCTCCGTCTACTGCTTGAAGAAACAAATGAAACGTGTTAGAAAGCCCCATCGCCGATTTGGTACAACCGGTATGGTGGAATCTTTCTCAATCGGTTAACTTGCCCTTGTTTGCAAGATCTCTCCATATGCATGTCATCCACCCTAAGGTGTTGAGTTAGCCTAATGTTTGATTCTATCAAGATACTAGAAGAACATTTTTCTTCTTGTGTTGTACTGAAATGGACGCGGTACCGATTCATAATAATATAAAAAAATATCCTTGTAATGCTCGTTTGATTTGTTGATTTTATCACTTGCTCAATTGTGTGAATTGCGTAAACATTTTGAGTAGTTGAGTTGACAATAAAAGGTGCATGCAAGTTATCCGACAAATTTCCTGAAAGAAAATTTGTTTGGTGCGCCACATTTTTTTTTCTAACAGTTTTTTTAAGTATCTTGCTAGTTTGTAGTGTTATATAAAGTTTTATAATAATGTTTATGCACAAAAATGAATTTTATTATTTTATACAATGCAATTAAATAGCTTAATGTTAATAAACAGTGTACAGACATAACGAAATGATATGATAGACCATGCTTTTGACCTTGCTCAGTTAGTTTACACTTAACATTCACCATCTTTGTAAAATCAAGAATCATCATCTTGTAATTTTTCTGAAGGGCTCCTTAGTGTCTCAATTTCAATTCAATCATCTGAAGCATCTATTAAGGACCGGTCAACACAGTTTTTATTCTTGAGAAGGAATTCAACGCAAGCTTCTCTGAGCTCAGTACAATTGTGCTCCTCTGCTAGAACTAATGTGGTCGCCACAGCATCCAAAGTAAGACCTTCACACAACTTGTTTACGCAAATTGACTTCAATTTATGTATTTTATATCGACCAGCAGACACAAGCAAACGTTGGGTCATCAGTATCGACTCCCTAGAATTACTATCTTCTTCAGTAGGCATTGAATCAGTGTAGATAAAATAGAGCAGGGAATCAAAAGTAACGGCTTTCATTTCGGTAATAACAATTTCTTGTATCTTTTCTCCTTCAGCAATCGGTGTATCCAAAAATACTTTCCTAAAAAAAGGCGAACACGCTGCTAAAATCCATCTGTGGGCAAGAAATGTTTTCCCATTGACAAGAAACTTCACGTCGGCTGCGACTCCGCTCTGGAAACATTGGCTGGAATGCTTGACAATGTCTAGAGATCGCCCCTACACAAAAAAATATTAAATTACTTCTTGTAAGAGAAAATTCATAAGACACAAAGTAAAGGATAATCGAAAGTATTTTTTAGCGGGCAATTGGAGCGAAAGAGAAAAACAAGAGCTCTTCTCTCAAGAAGTCTCACATTCATTATTTGTTTTTCTTGATTGGAATTTCTCAATAGTGCACCTTTATTGTAAATCCCCATTTTGATATTTTAAAGCAAGCCCATAGGAAATTTGATAAATTTTGAAATGTAGGACGACAATGCTATAAATCCTGTCATTGTTGAGTGCAAAAAATAAACAACAGAGTGTAGCATATTTACCAGTTCCCATCTGGGAATATCCTGCAATTCCGGCGGGACAACAACACAAATATCACACTTAATCTTGAGCACATCATCATTGAAATAATTCTTTTTCAACTCGGACTGCTTAATATAGTCATTAGCAGTCCATCTGAACTTTTCAGGTTTGAAAACTTTCAAATCAAAAATACGTTTGTTGCTCCATTCAGACCAGTACCAATCCATCAGCGACAAGCACTACTAGAAAATCGTTTTTCAGTAAGGGTGTTTTTTTTTCTGTAACGGCCCCGTTACTAATAAATTTATTAGCAACGGTTTTGCAAAACCGTTGCTGATAAAAACAAAACCGTTACTGATGACTAATTTCAGTAACGGTACCGTTACTTCAAAATAATAACCGTTCCTGATAATATTTAGTGGGAAAAAAAATTTAGATCCAGATTTTTGGAGGGATTTTCCAAAATACCTTCTGATACTGTTACTGATATTAATACATAAATTATCAGTCACGGTTTAGTTTTCACCGTGACTGATGAACCTTTTTTTTCCTCAAGTGAGGCGCTAAGATTAGCGCCTCCCCTTTCTCTTTATCTCACTCGCCTCTCTCTGACTCTCTTCTCTCACTCGCCTCTCCCCCCCCCCCCCCCCCCCCCCCCCCCCTCCTCTCTCTCTCTCGCTCTCGCGTTTGGCAAAAGAAGCCGCCGGCGCCCTTCCCTCTCACCCACGCTCTCTCTCACCCCCGCCCTCTCTCTCACCTCCGCCCTCTCTCTCTCTCACCGTGGCCCGTCTCTCTCACCCCCGCTCTCTTTTCACCGCCGTCCTTTCCTCTCACCTCCGCCCTCTCCTTCAATGTCGTCCATCTCTCTCAATCTCATCACTCTCTCTCAAGTTGAAGCCTTCAATACCCTCAATTTCGACTCTATTTGGTGGATTATTCTCTATGAAGGTGTGATTTATTTTTTTTAGTTTTCTATTTTATTGCCTAATTGCTATATTGCGATTTAATTGTGCTAATTTGCATAATTGGTAGCATTAATGAATGTCAGTTTTCTAGGATTTTTTATTTGGAGGTGAAGTAAGAAAGTTTTCTCCAATTGCTCTAAATTGTGGTACCATCTTTTTTGCGTTTGCCTTTGTATTTATTTTTATTTTTATGAAATATAGGTTTAAAATTAAATTTAGTTCTTAATTATTAAATAATCATACTAGGGATGGTTTATTTTAATTAATGGTGGTCAAGATTAGAATTTTGGATTATGTAGATTAGGATTACATTTTTTTAATAATTATCGCTAATTGAATAGAGTTTATGGTTATTGTTTGAAATGGGTAAATTACGCACATTGGTGTTAGCGTTTAATTTATAGGTTTTATTTCATTTTATCTCTAATTGTTAAAAAAAATCATTGTTAGGAACCCTTTATATTTGATGTCTCGCTATTCGGATCCGCTTCCTCCTCTCTTCTCTGACGGTATTTGATTATTTTTTTTTCATGTTTTCTTTATTTAATTTTTTTTTTTTGTCATATTTAGGGTTTTTATTTAGTTATTAATTTTTTATCTATTATTATTCATTTTGTATATTAGTTGAATAATGGTGGCTAAATTAGGATTTTGGATTGTGTTGAGTATTTTTTCTGCTTTATTTAATTATTTTTTTAGGTCATATTTAGGTTTTTTATTATTTGTATTTTTATAATATTAGTTATTTTGTTTATTAGTTGTATAGTCTTATTTTTATTAATTTTTTTTTCTTTATTTTATTTTATTCATCATATTTAAGGTTTTTATTTATTAGTTATATAGTCTTTTTTTGTCGCTAATTGGTATTTTCTTTTGTTGTACTTAGGGTTAAGCTTCAAGCGCCTGCAAGGCGTCACGAAATTTGTTAAGCTCTAACTACTTCATCTCCAAACTCAAATAAGGTTAGAATTAGGGTTTCTCTTTTATATTATTCGATTTATTGAATCTTGTTGTAATGTATTAAATTTTATAATTAGAGTTTAATATTATAGATTTGACGGTTGAATTATGATTTTTTTTGTATTATGGTTAAATTTGTATTAGGGTTTTAGTTTACATTAGGATAATTTATTTAAGTTAATTAGGATAATTTATTTAAATTCAATTATGATTTATTAAATTTCTTTGTAGGAGTTATTTCGAAAAGATAGAGAAGAAGCAAAGGCCGGGATGGAGAAAGAAATGCGAAAAAACTAAAGATGGAGTTGAAGATGATGTTAACGTCAATTTGGGTGACAATGAGGGTTTGGATGTTTAGAATTAGTGTTTGAACTTGGGGTTTGGGAATATTGATTTTAGGGTTAAATATTTTGGATGTTTTGAAAGTAGGTTCATATTACACTTTTGATGTTTGAATTCCTAATATATTTGATATTATGTTATTATGTAGTGTTTTCTATATATTTATTTGATTTTTTTATTTTTTTAATTATAATTGAGATTTTTTAAATTTTACAAAATATGTTTCTAGAAATAACTTTCAGTAACGGTTTTAACTCATAAACCGTTACTGAAAATGATTTTTAGAAATTCTGAAAAATATTTTCAGTAACGGTTATTGTGAATTATACCGTTACTGATAGTAGATAGGCCGTTACTGATATCACCGTTGCTGATAATTTTTGCCAAATTTCGAACTTATCAGTAACAGTGTAGTGCGCCGTTACTGATGTAGAAATACCGTTACTGATAATTATCAGTAACGGTACCCTTACTGATAAAGACTTTCAGCATGGCCGCATAAGTAACGGGGCATCAGTAACGGGGGTACCGTTACTGATGGCTATCAGTAACGGTTTTTTCACCCTTACTGATACTCTGTTTTCTAGTAGTGAAGCTCATCGACGCTCTCACTTCTTCAGTTGGATCCAACAGCCTGACTCCGACCGCTATATAGGTGGTTTCTGGCTCGTCCCGGCCATAGGGGTAGAATTCTAACACCCATTGGTGGCCAGCAATAGTGAAAGTGCTTGATTTGAGGTAGTTTCCAAATCCAATGGTGGATTTGGCCAGAGAATATGAGGAAATCTCAAATGTGTGAGTCCCCATTACGAACTCCAGCGGCTCAGACAATAACGAGTGCATCTTTTATTGATTTGGGAGAGAGCTAGAGATGGTTTCTGTATGCCTTACAAATATGAAAAATTCCCAGGGCACTTGAGGAAAGTAAACTTCCTTTGCTATTTTTGTTATCCTCCCTTCAAATTCATGTATAAATAAATAGCAAAAAAAATTGAATTTCACACCTAGATCGTTGAGTGTTGATGCATTTTTAACCGCATTTTGCCGTGTTTTCTTGTTTCATTTATAACCATCAACTATTAACTATTGATTTGACTCATTTTTCCTCTTTATTAGTTAATAGTTTACGTGTTCAATAACTTTTTACATGTAAGCAATGATATGATTTAAAACAAATACTATACAACACGTATAAAAATATCAAATAATACAATATTTCTTATTAAACTTATACCAAATATAAAACCCCCGTGTCCCAGCTTGTGTTTTGGTTGAATAATGATGTGTTGTGAAACATGACTTTGGTATGCATCCTTGGTTGAATGAATTTAACATTTGATGAATGATATCCGAAGAAAATAATTTAATGAGGAGAACATTTTTTTTGTCAGATGACATTTTTTTTATTTGCTCTGGTTTCAAAAGATAAAAAAAATGTTATTTTGTTTTTAATGAGACACTGTAACATGAAATTTCAATTTTTTATTAATTTTTTTCTGCCTATATCATCAGCGAAGCTCTCTTTTTTGTTGTCTAGTGCAGCTGATTAAACCTTCATAATTGGAAAATAGGGAAGACTAAAATCATTCGCTAACAATATAAATCACTTCTTTATTCCACGCATTTGGTATCAGCCGTTACAATCATACAACTAAAAATATAAACTAAAACATGTAAATACGCATGTAAAAATACTAATATCTAGAACTGACGTCTCAAACACACAATTCTATTGATACTCTATCAAGTTGTCATGTTGGTACTGTCGCTGGAGCGGGACTTTGGATCGGCGATAATGACCCCATGGTCGGTGCAGGAGGGGCCAGCTCAGCATCACAATAACCTCGTAAAATATCTGCCTCCTCGACCGTGAATCCAACAGTGGAAAGCATGGACGGCCAACAACGGTGAGTTATTGTCCGTATCGCATGGCAACAATCCATGGTTAGATATGACTCACCGTTGAGGAAAAACAGTATGATTTCATTCGTGCAGGATTTTAGCTCAATCAGTGAGGTCCAACAGTCAGATAGACCGTCGGTCAACTGGAGACGTGACTCGAGAGATTGACGCCTAGGGTTAGGGTTAGGTTTGAGTTGCAGATCACGAGTTGCGGAGATAGGAATGGAGAGGATGGTGATGCTGAGGAAAAGGGATATCAGAAGCTTTGGGAAGGAATTCATGGTTTTTGTTTTATATGTTTGTTTAATTGAATGATTTGTATGTTTGTGACGTTGTGTTTGTAGAAAGTGGAGAGGCATGTGGTATTTATAGAGATAAATTAGGGTTTATGCAGCGGTTAATGGATGTGAAAGGATTCGAAAAGTTGAGAAGATGGAAGATCAAGTGTTTTAGATGTTATGGAATGCAAAAGGATGCGCACCCGTTTTTATTCTTATGTAGGTTTTATTTTATCTAATTTAGTGCTTTTTCTAAAGGACATTACATTACATAATAGTTATATAATGTTTTATAACAGTATTATAGTAAAAGATTATATAGTCTATCTTCAAAAATATAAAAGATCATATAGTATTATAAGAACGATTTTTGACAGGAGAAAAGATGTACGAAATTAAGTCAGTTGAATAATAGAAGAATTTCAAATAAATCAACAAAAGCGTTTGTAGTCCAACGGTTAGGATAATTGCCTTCCAAGCAATAGACCCGGGTTCGACTCCCGGCAGACGCACATTTGCTTTTTTTGTTTTGCCAAGTTCTATTCTCTTTCTTTCTTTCTTTCTTGGACAATCTAACAAATAGATTTCCAACATTCACTTTCAGAAAAACTGGCTGGCTGCTTTAATAATAGAGCTCTGTCCAATTCATTCACAATTCCACATGAATAAAAATTTTCTTTATCTTCTTTAGTAGTTTAAGCCGACACCATTTTCCTCAAAAAAAAAAGTTAACATTATTGTTTTTGTATTAATGTTGCTTCATTTTTTTACATTCTTTTGTGGCACTTGATTTGTTGTGTTGTACATAAAAATGTTTTTCTTTTGTCAATTGTGATTATTAATTATGTTAAGCTATAACCGTTTGCTATTTGCATACCTTGGTATTATGATGAAAATTGTTATGTCGTGACAGATGAATATTAGATTTGGGAGGTCTAGGTAGAAAAGGATATTTTCATGAGTCAAAAATGTATTCTTTGTGAAAGTTTATCAATCAACATATGATATGCATGAGAATCAAAACTAAATGTTCCCATACGAGTTTTGCTTGACTATCAAATCTTTCATTCACAATGAATTGAGCCTACACAAGAAAAAGTGTTGTTGAGAAATTTCTCTTTTTAAAGAGATCTGCATTATTTTCCATTGTGAAGTGTTGAAGAAAGTTTATTATTCTGAAATATGTCTTTCAAACATCATCTATGAAAAAATAAAGTACAAAGATATTGGGGTGAATCAAATTGTTCATAGCTTGATTCGAATTGTCCATTCCCAATTATTTTTTTAATTTTTATGAAAAATAAAGTATATTTTCTAATGTTTTTTTTGTTTTTTAAATTCTATTTCTTGTTTGTTTGCAGAAAGAATAGACTGCCAAAGATGCTAGATGAACTCCGGAAGTGAATCAAAATGAAGAGAAAATTGTTCTATTTATTCAGTTAAAATCTTCATATTAAAAATCATTTGATATTTCTTCGTTAGAACTCTATACTAGTATGATTTCCGTTCATTTTTTCTCTCTTAACTACAAATATGGAGTCTGTAGTAAAACATATGAAAAAGTATATACATAAGAGCATGTATAGTTATAAAATTACTTTCAAAATATATTATAACGAATTATTTATATAATTAGCAATAAGTTTTAAAAAAAAATGCATTGTCAAATTTCTTCTAATACAACATAATAATGCAATAATTTACCTTGATTAATATTACTATATAACATGAACTTGAGCTTGATCACCTCAAGAGCGGAACGGCAAGTCTGTTTGAGGGACTGGCGCAGTGACAACCCTCCTTTTGGGACCAACACAACAGACCCTGATCATTATGTAGTCCTCCTTAACTTAATCTTTCTTCCAATTTCATTACACTAATTTTCAATTATCTTCCTATTTCATTGTACTAATTTTCAACGTTCATTCTTCCAATTTCATTATTATAATTTTTATTATCATCCTTCCAATTTCATTATTATAATTTTCATTTATCTTTCTAATATTATAATCAAGTTCTAATATGACATGCCAAATGACACTAAATAAGTTGACTCATTTCAAATGCAAATGACACTAAATGATTAAACATAAAAAAGAAATCTAAAATTGTCTTTCAAAAAGAGTGCCAACTCCATATCACAAAAAACAACCATCCGGTTCCTCAACAAGAAAACCTACAAAACTTCAATCAAAACAACACAAACCGTCTAAACATATAAAAACCCACGACACACAAACAAAATACTAAACTCAAGCCGACACACGGCCGAACTGCTTCTTCTTCTCGTCGGTGGTCTGGAAACGACCGTGACCGAACTTGGAGGAGGTATCGATGAACTTGAGCTTGATCTCCTCGAGAGCGGAACGAGAAGTCTGTTTGAGGAGAGACTGACGCAGAGTGACGACACGCTTCTTGGGACCGACGCAACAACCCCTAATCATGATGTAATCGTCCTTGACGATACCGTAGTGGGGGAAGCCTCCCATCGGAGTGATGTCCTTCTCAGTCCTGGTAAAAGAATAAAATATGGATGTTAAATAAAGTAATATGTGAAATTTGATGTTTTTGAGTTGAACTGGATTATGTCACACTTGGCCAAAAGTTGAATAAACTAAAAATATCAAATTTAGAAGAACGTGTTTATAATTTCTGCGTTCGATGATTTTCGTCGATTGCACATGTTAGTTTGACTTTTACCAATTTGATATTTTGAGTTTATTCGACTTTGGGTCAAGTTTGACATATTTCAGATCAACTCCAAAATATCAATTTGATAAAGTCATCCTAAAACTCACCATTTACTCTCATTCATTCCTCCTATAAAAATCTAATTTATCCACAACCCATCATCCTGAAAAATGATAAAATTGATATATCAAGAGGAATTCATAAAATTTCTGACTGACCTGTCGAACTCGGTGAGGGCGTTGTGAGACTCCTCCCCGCACTTGCCGATCTTGTAAATCTTCTTGTTCATCTCGGTCCTGTGATGGTACCCGTTCTGACCCGCCCTGGCAACCGTGTACGACACACGGGCCGGATGCCACGCTCCGATACAAGCCACCTTCCTCAAACCCCTGTTGTTTTTTATTTAACAAAAAATATCAGCTATAAGATGTATATTTATTTTTTAATAGTTTTATATTTTTCTTATTTTTTTATAGTTTTTAATTCTAGTAGTACTATTAGTATTAATATTTTCCAGGTTGTTATATTTAACTTTATTTTTCTTTCTTTTTAGTTTATATTTTTATATTACCTTACTTCTATTTTATTTTACGTTTCCTTGTATAAATTAATGATGCTACACAACATGACCAAAAAGCCCGACAGGGTTTATAGTGCAAATATCATTTATTCAACTAGCCATCCAAATTCATTTCCAATCATCGCATTACAAACCCTATCATCGCATTACATAATCAAAGTAAACTGTTATTATTTATTATTTTGAACTACCTGTGAGTTTTGCGGGGAAGACGGGTGACGCCCCACCTGGTGACGACGCCTTCGTACCCCTTACCCTTTGTCACTCCGATGATGTCGATCATCTCGTCTTTGGAGAAGACGGCGTCGATGGGGATTTGTTTTTCAAAAAAGTTGACGGCGTAGTCGACTTTTTGGGGAATGGTGCCCCCGTTCACCTGGATCTCCATCAGGTGGGCCTTCTTCTGCTTCAGCCCCTTCATCTTCCTTATCTGTTGGAAAAATGGATCATAAAGAATTCAAATGATTCATATTACATGTTTATGGTTGCTTCTAGTTATTGAACATATAACAACAAAATAACGCGAGTAGTGACACTCAATAGTCTGATGACGGTAGTCAAGTCCAAAAATGTGACTGATAAGATGCAAAAACACTAAAAAGGTTCTAGGAATATGATGTATGCACAGAACATATGATTAGTTCACTGAAGTGATAAAACATACACACATACATAAACAATGCAATTAGTTAAAACTTAAATATATATATATATATATATATATATATATATATATGACATTGCATGGCTAAACAGTCTTTTCTAATATCCGATAAAAACTCAATTAATTAAGCACCAAACTTGAAATAAATCCTACACCTACCAAAAAACCATCAAAAAACAATAACTCTTAAAAAAACATTTAAAAAAAAATCTAAAAACACAAACCTGAGTGTGGGCCAAAACCCTGACAACGCTGGCATACTTCTTCATCTTCTCAATCTCGGCGTCGATCTCCTTCTTGCCCGGCTCGCTCTCGTACTTCTTGCAGTACTTCAAAAACGCCCGCTTCTTGCTCTTGTACCAGTTCTTGTAGAACCTCCTCCGGATGTCCTCGCTCAGATGCTGCGCCCACACCGTGTTGAGCGTGCGGAGCCCGCGGGGAGTTTTGATGTACCCGACGACGCCCACGACGACCATGGCCGGCGCCTCGATGATTGTGACCGCCTCGCAGGTCTCCTTCTTGTGGAGCTCTGGAACGAAAGGATGGTGAGATGGAATGTGGTTTGATGATATAGTACAAAAGTATGGTAGATAGATATAAGGTTAAATATGATAGATACATATATATATATATTCAAAAATCATCATTGTTAGGTGTGATATATATAAGGGTTTTAAATATTAAAATTTGTTAAATATGATATATATATATATATATATATATATATATATATATATATATATATATATATATATCTGTGTGTGTGTGTGTTTATAAAAATATATATTTATATTAAAAAGCCGTCAATGTTATGTTTCCGTTATTATTTAAAAGTGAATAGCATGCAAATACTAATATGAGAAGTTCAAAAAAGAAAATACAGTGTTCATTTTGAAATTTCGGACAAAATATTAATCAAAATGAATGATTATAGAAACTATTATATGGAAATGATTCTTTTGAAGGAAATAACAATGAGGAAAGATAAACGTACTGGATCCAGGTTTCTCCACCTCACGAACAATGTGGGTCATGCCGGCCTTGTAACCGAGGAAGGCGGTCAGCTTCGGCGGCTTTGATTGGTCATCTTTTGGGAACGCCTTCACTGAAATTTAATATAACATACATACATTAATACCAAATTAGTAATATTAATAATACAATTAAAAGACTGTATACAATTAATCAATTTTTTGTAAACATCCACAAATCAATGTAGATCTAAGAATAAAGACAAACACATAAACTTAATGATTTTTTTCAAAAAACAGAGCTTATTGAAATAGTTACACAAAAAAACACTAGTAATTTTAATAATAAATTGATTGATTTTCATACCCTTTCCGCGGTGGCGTGAAGCCCTCTTCCTGGGAAGGAAACCGAGAGAACCGTGCCTTGGGTGCTCAAACTTCCTGTGAGACATCTTTCCTCCCTCTTCTCACCTGCAAATCCAAATTCTCTCAAATCAAACTCAGATCTCTGAATACCAACATCTCAAAACAACATCCAACCAAAAAATCTAAAAAACAAATGGGAAAACAAATACCATTTATACTACAAAAAAAAACAAACCTAAACGTTGTAAAACAACAACGAATAATCTGATGAGATGAAATGCAAGAAGATGAAAAGAATGAGATGAAAAAGCACTAAATAAGTATGTAAGAACTAGGGTTTGAGTGAGCACCTGCTCTTTCTCTCTTTCTTTCTCTCGGCGGCGTAAAACTCAAAGAGGCGATAGCATAAACCCTAATGAGGTATTTATATATAAGATGAGTTAGTTTCTCTATGGACGAATTTGGGCTTCCTTTGAGTATTTGGGCTTTTTATATACAGGATGAGTTGATTTCTTTATGGACGAAATTGCCCATTAATTTGGGCTTGTTTTGATTATTTGAGCTGTTAGATTGGAAAAGATATTTTTATAAACACAAAAGATATAGTAAAATTACAAAAAAATATATTTTTAAAAAGGTATATTTGTAAACAAAAAAATTATATCCAAGTGTAAATATATATGTATATAGCTAAAACTGTATTGTAGACGTTTCTGGACACTCCAAAATGTGAGCACTCCGAATAATTTCTCATAATTTTATCCCAGGTTTAAAATAGAAATTCTAAGAAGATAAATTAATTTAATGGGCTGGGCCGGATGTATATGTTATGGATGGTGTCATTTTGAGAGCATTTTTTTTTTCTGAATCTTATATAGCAGCAAATATTTTTTGGGGGTTAAATATCAAAAAATATTATAGTAATAGAAAAATGTGTAATTACAACTTGTAAATCACTTGGGTCAATGGTCAGCCTTTGACAGGTGTTTTTGTTATGTTATATATATTATTTTATGTTATATATATTGTTTTTGTGTTATATATGTTTTGATATATACTATTTTTTGTGTTTTTATGTATAATATTTTTTAAAAATATATTTTTATACTATTTTCTTTTATATACTATTTTTTTCATTTTTATATATTACTTTTATGTCTTTACATACTGTTTTTCTATTTTATTTACTCTTTTTATATACACTAGTTTGTATTTTCTATATACTATAATTTATATATATATTATTTTCAAAATATATATATATTTTATTTTTTTTTGTTCTATATATTGTTTCGCTAAAAATTGATTGTAGTACTGCTCTGAAGGAAAGCCCTATAAGTAATATTCTTCAAAGAAAATCATTGCATTATTTAATTGTTAGGAGAAATTTCACGTTATATTACAATTTATTTGATATATATTATTAATTAAATAAGTAAACAACAAACATTATTTTGCACTAAAGCCCAAAATTATTATTCGGTCAACAACATTATTTCGCCTACAGGATGATTCGAACAAGACGGCATGTAGTTGTTTTTTGAAAGTTAAATATTTGCTTACGTTGTATTAATTGAAAAAAGAGCCGTTACAATGGGATATTTACAGTGGATAAGCTAAAACGTTTAAAATCTTAAGAAACACGTAAAACAATGCTAAATGCGGTGTCCTTTAACCAAATACTACTATCACCCTAATTTCTGCCATGTCTAGATGGGTGATCACGTCATGCCGGCGTGTACGTAGTTTTATGAAGACTTCATTTCAGTTTCAAAGAATCTCGCCGAATCAACATTCATTCTAGTTTCAATCTTTTCATCAAGCTTAAAGAAATTACACACATTAGAAAACTCAATTCACCGGATAGACAATTTGATTCACCCCAATATCTTAATGATATATTTATTTTGATGGATCATGTGCGGAGAAGAGATAGTTTCATTATATTATACTGTTTTCAACACCTAACAATGGAAAACAAAATTTCTCTTTAAAAGGAGAAAATTCTCAACAACACTTTTATTCAGTAGGCTCAATTCATTGTGAATGAAAGATAAACAGCTTGTGGGAATATTTAGTACTGACACGTTTTTTTCATGCATATCATATGCTAAAAAGCTTTCACAAAGAATTCATTTTAGACTCATGAAAATATCCTTTTCTACCTTAGACCTCCCAAATCTAATATTCATCTCTCATGACATAACAAGTTCGTCATAATACCTAGTATGCAAAATAGCAAACGGTAATAGCTTAACTAATTAATAATCACAATTGACAAAAGAAAAACTTTTTTATGTACAACACAACAAATCAAGTGCCACAAAAGAATGTAAAAAAATGAAGCAACAAAAATCATTATCTCCTAAATCACTGAAAGAAACATCTTCTTGATCATCCCAAAATGGATCAACCAAACCTACTTCATACTTTTTTACCGACACGTATTTGTCTATCATTTGCACCTCAGTCGACTAAACATATGTTCTTTTTCTGCCTCGTCGCCTCGAGCTCGTACTTGGTAATATACTTGAATCATATGTGAAAGCTCTGCCGGTACATGTACTGTTGGAGTATTATATGTTTGTATTCTTCTGTTTCTAATTCAGAGTTGATGGGCAAACCTCTGCACATTAGCATATTTGTGTTCTGTTTCTGATTAGGTTTGGAATAATTGCCCCTTAATTTGGGTTTTTGTTGGGCTTTTAGTAATTTTAGCCCAGGTTTTAAAGTTGAAACTCTGAGAAGATAATTAATTTATTGGGCTCGGCTGGCCGGGGCAGTATATTTGTTAGTTAAGAGCAAAATTTTCTAAATCTATAAACTGCTGATGTTTTTATATTTTTAATTCAAACTTACTATCAATGGGTTGAAAGATTTGTTAAATTAATAAATATTAAGTTTTAAGGTGCAATTTCACGATTTAAATTTGACTTCCTAGTAATTTATATATTTAGATAATTAAAATTTAATTTCCATTTTAGTTTTGCATTATTTCTGAAAATGTGATGCAAATTATATTAAAAATTATTTAATATACTCAAATAACGCGTGGTCGCAAACAATCATTGTTGATTATGCAAACATGATATAATCAAAATATCAAATCCATCCAATCAAAACAATAACTAGAATTGCTCGATAATGCTAAAAATCTAGTCGATCTCAATAAAGAATTGTACAAATAAGTAACTTAGAATAAAATTCTAACTAGGAATAAAAGAAGTGAACTCAGACGAAATATCCATGAAAGTAGAAGAAATCAACTCAGATAAGTAAGCTATCTTTGAATTTATTTCGCCTTCGGAGGAATGGTACATTTAGTATCATTTGCAATCTTAGCTTCCTACAAACAAACAAGAAATACAAATTATAAAATAAAGAAACATGAGATAAAAATATTAATGACCACATAACACAGTTGCATGAGTACAAAGCACAATAAACTAACTAAATGTTGAGTTCTGTTTGACACCAAAAAAATAAAAGTGGGACAAAGTCTCTCTATTAGTCAAAAAATAAATCTCCGAAAAGAAAAGAAAAAAATTATAATTAGTGGGAATATGTTTTTACCATAACTTTCGTCCATTTATCGAATTTCTATTGTCTTATGCTCTCTAAATTCCCACAGCCAACTTTCAACAAGTCTGTCTTCACTTCAGTTTCAACCTCTCGATTAAGCTTAAAAATCCTCTCAAATGGACAATTTGATTCACTTCAACATCTTAATAAAAAAAATTGATGGTTATATTAAAAAAAGATTTTGGTATAATAAGTTTCTTCAGCAGTTTTTAACAATGGAAAAGAATACAAAATGTCTCATTAAATAGAGAAAAATTTAAAGGGAACTCTAAGAGGCACTTTTTTCATGAGTATATTACTCGTTCATTATGTGAATGAAAATTCGATAGCCAAGCAACTTTTGTGTGAAATCTAGTACCGAGATCTCATGCCATATGTAAAAAAAATTTGACAAACAACGCATTTTTTGAGTCATGTAAATATCGTTTTCCACCTAGACCTCTCAATCTCATATTCATCTCTTGATAACAGTTCATCATAATATCCGTCCATGTATACAACAGCAAATGGTTATAAACAAAATTAATAATCACAATTGACAAAAGAAAAACATTTGAATGTTCGAATAATGTTTGTTTGATTGTACAAGAAAGAAACTATAATTAATATCCATCCATGTATACAACGGCAAATGATTATTAACAAAATTAATAACCACAATTGACAAAAGAAAAACATTTCAATGTTCGAATAATGTTTGTTTGATTGTACAAGAAAGAAACAATAATTAATGTATGCCGATTTACCAACAGTATAAAACTAAGCCAAAAAAATATTAAATGAGATAAAAGGAAATGTGCGTCTGCCGGGAGTCGAACCCGGGTCTATTGCTTGGAAGGCAATTATCCTAACCGTTGGACTACAAACGCTTTTGTTGATTTGTTTGAAGTTCCTGAATTCTATACAATGCATGAGTAACAACTCCATACATCTTTTCTACTGTCAAAAATCATTTTTATAATATCTATATAAAAGATGTATGGAGTTAGAATAATTTTATTTAGAAGAATTTTAGCCTATTAGTAAGGTATTTAGAAGGGTGAAGGGCGATGAAGGCGGAGCAGTCTTTCGTGAAGAGGTCGATCAGAACAAAAGGAACAAAAATAAAGATAGGTCTTAGATTAGAGGGGAAGGGCATTTTAGTCCATTTAACTTGCATTTTACAGTTTAAACTAAATTAGTAGATTTGATTATATTTTATTGGATGGAAATTGGATGGAAAGTTAACCTTAGGATATATTTGATATTATATTGGTTTGAGAAGAATAAATTTGATATTAATTAGATTTAAGAGGGATAAATTTGATATTTAGTGTTTAAGAGGTATATATTTGATATTTAGGGCTTTAGTATGGACATACTCAAAATTCCCCCGGTCTTTTATTGTATATACTGCTATTAAACTTTTTTAGGGAAGCTGCTATAAAACATTATATAACTAGTATATAATGTAATGTCCTTTAGAAACGCACTAAATTAGATGAGACAAAGCTTGCAGAAGACTATAAAATAGGTGCATCCTTCTGCATTCCACAACATCTAAAACCCTACTCTTCCAACTTCTCAGCTTCTTGAATCCTTTCACCTCGCCATATACCCTAAGCCCTAATAATCTCTTCTCTATAAACACCCCCATACATGCCATCACTTTCAACAGACACAGTACAAACACATGCAAGTCATTCAAACAAACCAATTGGTTGTGAGTTATAACAAACTAGAAAAAACCATGAATTCCTTTCCAAAGCTACTAATTTCCCTTTTCCTCACCATCACCATCCTCTCCATTCCAACTTCCGCGACTCACGAACTCAAACCTAATCCTAACCCTAGATGTGAATCTCTTGAGTCACGTCTCCAGCCAGGCGGCGGTATGTTTGACTGTTGGACCTAATTGACTAATTAATTTAAAATCTTGCACGAGCGAAATCATATTGTTTTTCCTAAATGGCGAGTCGTATCTCACAATGGAGTGTTGTCATGCAATAAGGACAATAACTCACCAGTGTACGCCATCTATGGTTTCGACTGTTGGATTCACGGTAGAGGAAGTTGATAGTTTATGAGGTTATTGTGATTCTGAGCTGGCGCCTCCTGCACCGATCATTGGGTCATTGTCGCCGATCCAAAGTCCGGCACCGGCTCCAGCGACAGCTTGATGGAGCATCAATCAAAGTCCGGCACTGGTAGAGGTAGTTTTTTTACATGCGTATTTATGGTGTTTTAGTTAATATTTTTAGTTGTATGCTTGTTGTAATCGTGGACTAAGAAATGCATTTTTAGTGGAATAAAGAAGAGATTTCGACTGTTATTGAACAATATTTAATGTTAATATTTTTATTAATATACATTTCTGTTATATATGTCTCGATATCTCACCATAATATGTTTCATTTCTAATAATATTATGGGGGAATTTGGAATATATCCCTATTAAATCCTTAAATATCAAATTTATTCCTCTTAAACTCTAAATATCAAATATCTCTCTCTTAAACTCAATTAGTATCAAAGTTATCCACAATCATATATATCCATCTTAAAGTAACATAATATCAAAAATACCCAAACTGTTAACTCACCATCCAATTAATAATATTTATCATTATTAATTTTAATTAAAGTCGTGCACAACAACTCAAAACGCCGACCTCCCTCACACTGCCCGTGGCCCACTACGCTGACGCTGCCCATGCTACCAGACCTATCTCCGCCCACGCTGCTCGACCTAGCTTCGCCAATGCAGTCGGATATGAGATAGAATTAGAAATCGGAAAAGGTTAAACAAATCAACTAGTTAAAAAAGATGGATGCAAAGGTTCCATGCCGTATCTATCTGCATGCTTAAGATGCATATAGAAATAAAGAAATAATACCTACTGCTTGGCTCAAGAAATCATTTTTTACCACAATTTTCAAATTGTTAATGAATATTACTTTTGGACGTAAGGATGTATGAAATATTCAGGACTTCCATGAAAGATACTTAAACAAAACACTACAAAAGCACAAAATTAACCAAAATTCCACATCTGAGATGGTACTAAAATGAGAAATTTGAAACAAATAATGCAAATTAATATGTTGGATCCAAATAGAAAAAGGCAAATAAAGTGGGAATCGAACAAATGCACCATTTCGATGATCTGTGAACATAATCAAGCTGAATAGTAGCTAGATCTGTAGCTTGAATTGTGTGAATAATTAGGCTTAGGATTAAGATTTAGAGACTTGATATCATCATATGAGAGCACCATTGATTTGGAGATTGCATTTTGATTGCTGAATGATGGTGAGCGAGAGAGATAGAGAGGTGAGGGAGATGGGGAAGCTTTTTTAATTCTATTTCCGTTAGATTTAACGGAAAAGTTATGTTTGGATAAATTTGATAGTAATTATGTTTAAGAGGGATATATTTGATATTTAACGTTTAAGAAGGATAAATTTGATATTTAAGGCTTTAGTACGGATATAACCGAAATTGCCCCTAATATTATTTAGGGAAGGATTAGGAGAGAAAAATAAATATTTAGAAAATATTTGGAGGATGGAAGAGGGTGGTTTATTTCCATCTTTGTATCTTATTTTAGAATATTTTTATATTATATCGTTAATTTAGACAGTTTATATTTTGATAATTAGTTAAGACTCTATTACATAAAGATGCTTAAATCTATTGTAATTATTTTTCAATTATTACAACGTAGTCTCTCAATTTATTATAAGAATTCTTTCTTCTTCTCTAATTATTTTTCTTATTAATTATCTTTTTCTACATCCATATTCTCCCAATTATCCTAACAATTTCTTTTCTAAAAATATAACACGATCTAATATAATGGAAAAAAAAAAAAGTTAGGCAAAAATTATACCCTCCCAAAAATGTATATTAATATTAATATATTAATTCCTATGCATTATTTTTTCGAAAAAATAGCAAAGGGAAGAGCATTAACAATATGATGAGTGTATTTATGCCATTTTCACTACCACATGACTGTGCCAGTGAAACTAGGAAAGGGCAAAGAACGAGAGAAAATTGAATTCTTGCATAAACTTAGCATCCAAAATCCCGAGCTTTGTCTACCCAATCAATCAAAAATGTCGTCCTCAACGCCGGAGCCGTTGGAGTTCGTAATGGGTACTCACATATTCGAGATTTCCTCATACACCCTGGCCAAATCCACCGTTGGGTTTGAAAACTACATCAAATCGAGCGCTTTCAGTGTCGCTGGCCATAAATGGGCGATAGAATTCTACCCAAATGGGCGGAGCGGGCCAAGAACCACCTCAATAGCAATCGGAGTCAGGCTGTTGCATCCGATTGAAGAAGAAGTTAGGGCGTAGTTCAGCTTGATGCTGATGGATTGGAGCAGCTCTGAATGGTCGCACAAAGAGGGTTCTGATTTGATGGTTTTCAAACCTGAAAAGTTCAGATGGACGCTTAATATTATGCTCAGATTAAGTGTGTTCTTTGTGTTGCTGTCCCGCCGGAATCGAAGAAATGTGAACTGGTACATATGCTGCACTTTGTTTTTTATTTTTTAAGCATCCTTCTACATTTTAAAGTACATCAAATTAGGGATTTGCAATAAAACATATATTTTCAAATAGCCTTTACTTCGTGTGTTATGATTTTTTCTTTTAAGCAAATTTGAATCTATGAAAACAATGCTAAAAAGCAAAAGATGGATTCCTTTTGCTGAAAAGATAACTTTATAAACAGTAACATAAAATTCATCAATTTGGGGCGTGAAATCTGTATATATGATGTCTAATTTACTAATTTTTATGTAGGACAAATCTCGAGATATTGTCGAGCACTTCATCAAATGTTTCCAAAGCGGAATCAAAACGGACGTAAAATTCCTTGTCAATGGAAAAACATTTCTTGCCCACAGATGGGTTTTAGCAGCTAGTTCGTCTGTATTCAAAAAAGCCTTTTTTGATACACCGGTTGCTCAAGGAGAAAACATGCAAGAAATTGTTATTACCGATACGAAAGCCGATACTTTTTACTCGTTGCTTTATTTTATATATACTGATTCAATGCCTAGTGAAGAAGATATAAATAATTCTAGGGCGTCGATACTGATGACTCAACGTTTGCTTGCAGCTGCTGATCGATATAAAATATATAAATTGAAGTCAATTTGTGTAAACAAGTTGTGTAAAGGTCTTAGTTTGGATACTGTGGCGACGGCTGAGGAGCATAATTGTAGTAAACTTGGAGAAGTTTGTATAGAATTCCTTATGAAGAATAAAAGCTATGTTGGTCGGTCTGTAACGGACGATTCAGATGATTGAATTAAAGTAGAGACACTAAGGAGCCTTTGGATGTAGTTATCAGGCGAATTTTGAGGTGGACATTAAGGCCTAAATAATTTATTTGTTTCTTGTCCCATAAAAAGAAATACTCAAGAGAATTAAATATTTTCAATGTTCACACAAGTTTTGATATGTTTCATTCACAATGAATGAGTAATTCACAAAAAAAGTGCTCCTTGAGAATTTTCTCTTTTTAATGAACCATTTTGTATTCTTTTCCATTGTTAGGTGTTGAAGAAACTTATCACATCAAAATTATGTGTTTCACACATAATCTATTAAAGAAATAAATTATTAAGATATTAGGGTGAATCAAATTGTGAATTAGAATAGAATTCTATAGACTAATTATAGTGATTTGAGCCATTTTGTAAGTTAATTAGTCCCACGAGATTTATTACACAACAATTGATTGTGAAAAATAAGTAGTTTCATTAGCGAGAAAGGTTCAAGCACGTGCACTTTTGTACTGATACTCCTATTGTCAGTGGAAAGGATATGACACAAGTTATGCAAATTGAGCGTATTAGAACCTATTGTGGTTATAAGTTTCACTTTGAGGATGTTTTGAAAGCACATATATCTAAAAAGCAAGAGGATGAGATTAGTTTTGGTATTTAGTTCGTATTAGATGTATCTATTGTGGTTATAAGTTTCACTTTGAGGATGTTTTGAAAGCACATATGTCTAAAAAGCAAGAGGATGAGATTAGTTTTGGTATTTAGTTCTTAAGCAAATCTGCTATTTTTGTTTGAGGTGAATCCCGATGTATATAAAATTTTGATATGAACCTTGATGTAATATCACCCTTTTAATGATGTAATATCACCTTTTTAATCTTTGTTTCGTAAGTGTGAACGTGTTTTAGTTGCGGTGCAAGCATACTGTATTGTACTTATTTTCGCACTTGTTCAGGCTGTATTGTACTTATTTTCGCACTTGTTCACGCGCTATAATAATAAGTGTATATATATCTTGAGATTGATGAATCAAGTCTGTTCTAATTTAGTTTCAATTATACCCTTCAAAAAATTACAAAAGGATGATTTTTTTATTTTTCAAAGATATGATGAAAATGTAAGTAGAGCGCAGTCAGATGCATTGACTATCATATCGTCATTATATGTACACTGTTTATTACAATATGGAACTATTTTATTACAAATTAGCAAGTTTCTCAAAGAAATCAGTAGTAACGCTAGACAAAACAAAACCTGCGAAAGGTAATAAAAGAAGTGCAACTTTCTGCATTCCTTAACATCTAAAACCATTCATCTTCCATCTTCTCAGCTTCTTGAATCCTTTCACCTCCATTAACCCCTGCATAAACCCTAAAATATCATAATCTCTTCTCTATAAATACTCTCACAACACCACTTTCAACAGACACAACACAAATACATACAAATCATTCAAACAAACCAATTGGTTGCGAGTTAGAACAAACTTAAAAAGACCATGAATTCCTTTCCAAAGCTACTAATTTCCCTTTTCCTCACCATCACCATCCTCTCCATTCCAACCTCCGCGACTCGCGATCTCAAACCTAACCCTAACCCTAGACGTCAATCTCTCGAGTCACGTCTCCAGCCAGGTGGTGGTATGTTTGACTGCTGGACCTCATTGACTGAGCTAAAATCCTGCACAAGTGAAATCATACTGTTTTTCCTCAATGGCGAGTCATATCTCACCATGGAGTGTTGCCATGCAATAAGGACAATAACACATCAGTGTTGGCCATCTATGCTTTCCACCGTCGGATTCACGGTGGAAGAAGCAGATATTTTACGAGGGTATTGTGATGCTGAGTTGGCACCTCCTGCACCGACAACTGTGATGTCACCGATTGGAAGTCCGGCACCAACTGCTTGATATTTGATCCGGTGATTGTGTGGGGGAAGAGAGATGTAGTATTTTTACGTTCGATTTAGGGGTGTTTTATTTTATGTTCTTATTTATATTTTTGATGTAATCACTGATCGTCGAATGTATGTAGTGGAATAAAAAAGGATTTAGACCGTTAGTGAATAATATTGTCTTTGTCTATGCAAATTTCTAATTTCAAATGTTTTATCGTCTCAAATAGGATAAAACACAAATTGCTTCTAAGGACTTTAAACCCCCCAATTTATAATCAATTTATGATTTAATTATTGTGTAAACCTTTTTAGGGAGAGTAGCAAAAAACCTTCATACCTCAACCGAATCAAATCCATGTGTAATAATCCTCACATATCTATGTCTTTGGTGTGCTCATGTCGTGGCACGATTTAAATTAGATTTGTAATCTTATTTTAATTTCAATTCTCGAAATTATTGACAATGATGGTTTGTAACTGTACTTTGATCAATAAATTTATGTGTCATTCAAGCTCTCCGCAATTTTCAAAAAGAAAAAAATTATATAAATAACTACTTCATGTGCATAACATGCAAAATCTCAAAAGTCAAAATATGTTTATATCCTATAAATAATGGAACACCTATCATGGACAATCCTTACGATACCTAGGAAATACATAAACAGAAATAATAAATAAGCAAATTTTAAGTAAAATAGGAAACTTTAATGGACAATTAACTTCGAACACACACACACACATATATATATATATATATATATATATATATATCACCAAACTTGAAGAATTGAGCTTAACTTCTTTGGTTTGGACGCACTGGACTCCAATATGAGAATTGAGATGAGGCCCATGATGTAAGGAAATAATAAATACGTCATGTGTCATCTGGATTGATGCCATGTCATAAAGGAGGAGAAGTCAAATGAGTCAAAAACGTCAATTTATTAAAGAGCTCTCCAAGGTGCATGAGTATTAACAAGTTATTTTCTCTATGTGAATGAATTAATATATTTAGGTGGATTTTTTGTAGATGCATGAATATTTTTTTTTTTTGAAGCTTCCGGAGGCGAATTGCCTCACCGTGATTCTATTAAATAAAATTAAAAAAAAGTTCTTACAAAGAAAATTTAAAAATATTTACAAAACAACAAAGAGAGAACAAATGAAAAAGAAAGAAGAAGGAAGAGAGCAATGTTCTCAAGTTAGCTGACTGTTGAGAAATCTCCGCTAGAACACTCACTTGTTGTGGCCTTTTTTGATGGAATATGTATTGGTTGTGCGCCTTCCAGATACTCCAACTCGTGCTTAACCATTTCGTCTCCCATGTTCGTACGGCGTCTTTATCCTTGGCCGCTACTTGTTGCATCCAGAACTCCGGGGTATTTGGCGTTAAATTAGTGTCTATCCCCTTGTGCTGCCAAATTTGAGATGCAAAATCGCAATGAAGAAATAGATGTGTTGCCGTTTCCACTACATGTTGCGCACACATCACACACTCTCCTCCGTTTGGCCAACCTCTTTTAGCAAGGTTATCTCGAGTCATGAGACGACCAAGTAACATTTGCCAACCGAAAAAACGCACTTTCTCCAGGCATTTTATTTTCCACAACCTTGGATTTTGTTTCGAGATTGTGTGCGTTAAATTTAGCATTTTGTAAGCCGATTTGGTGGTGAATTCTCCCGAAATTCTCCACCTCCATCTTAGCTTGTCCCTTTGAGCGGACGGGTTCATTAGGGCTAATGCAAGAAAGATCTTTTGTGCCTCGTTTTTTATCCTTTCATCTTTTGATGCAAGTAGATCTTGAAAGCTGATAGTTCCGTTTAGAACCTGAGCGACCGTTAGATTACCATTCCTTACGATGCCATATATCATTGGGAAGAATGACCGTAAGGTGCCCTCGAAAACCCAAATGTCAATCCAAAAGTTAATCTTCGCACCCTCTCCTAGTTCATAGGAAATAGATGAAGTGAATATTGGCATTAAAAGGGCCAATTGGGAGAGAAAGAATGATACGGTTTGGGAGTTTCCTTTGAGGTCATTTGGATCCTGAAATCCATATAACGTACGTAACGTTTGAGCCCATGATCCATTAGGGTCTGATTTCCACATCCATAGCCATGTTAGTAGGAGTGAAATATTTTGTTTCTAATGAAAATTATTCCAACTCTTCCGTTTTCTTTTGGTAGACAAAGGCAGTTCCATGCTACTAGACAATGACCGATGCATGAATAACTTAAAGTGGGTGAATTATTTTGAATAGAGTGTTTGTTTTTATTATTTATTTTAATTAGTTTGAAGTGTGTGATTTAGAGGGAATGTACTAGATGTATGATGATCGCTATAAATAACTCATCTTTTTTCTTGTAAAGATATCATATTTTGAATAATTAAGAAAACTGAGTTTATCTCTTGTCTGAGAGTTGAATTCTGACAAGCAGTATAAGCATACATCGCATAGACAACCTGCTAAGAAATATATATGTATGGAAATAAATCTGAAATTATGCACTACTTGTTAGAGAGATTGTTTGTATCTTTTCCTTCAATTGGGTAGATTCTTTCCTTAATTTATGATTTAATATGGTCCAATTAATTGTAATAGATTTTATTCCATGTGGTATATGTATTAGTGCCTATAAATATACCAACCTTGTAATCTGAGAATCACAAGTCAATATACACCATTTTATCATATTTCTCTCTTCTATTCAAGTTTTATTTTATTTCAAAACCACCCCTAGCTTTCTCTTTCCATTTAATCAAAATGTCATCATCATCATCATCGTCCAAGCCGCTGGATTTCGTAATGGGTACTCACATATTCGAGATTTCATCATACACCGTGGCCAAATCGATGGTGGAATGTGATAACTGCCTCAGATCAAGCGCTTTCATTGTTGGTGGCCGGGAATGGGTGATCGAATTCTACCCCAACGGGAGAAAGGATGCACCCAACAGTATATCAGCCGGAGTCAGGCTGGTTGATAAGATGGAAGAAGTGAGAGCATCCTTCAGCTTGATGTTATTTGACTGGAGCACCTATAAATGGACCCACAAAAGGACTTCTGATCTGCGAACTTTCGACTCAGTTCATTGCAGATGGACATGGACTTTTAATAGCTTCATTCAGTTCCTTTTTGAGATATCGAATTGTCTTAGTGATGACATGCTCAAGATTAAGTGTGTTCTATGTGTTGTCATCCCATCGGAACCTGAGAATTTTCCCAAACATGCTCAGGTATATATGGTACACTTTGTTGTTTATTTTTTCATAAATTCTAGAAAACATGGTAGTCAGTTTACAAAAGTGTAATTAAGAAATATTGGAACAAAAATAATAAGAATCTTTCTTAGAATTGATCGAGAGATTTGATATCCTTTTAAGTAATGTTGTATGATGGAATGTTTGCATTTATAAGAAATGCTTATTTTAGTTGCTATGACGTGTATATGATCAATTTAATTTTTTCTCTCTATAGCCAAAGGGGATATCTTCAGACACTATCAAGCATTATACCCAATGTTTCCAAAGTGGACTAGCAGCCGACGTGAAATTTCTAGTCCATGGAAAATCATTTCCTGCCCACAGATGGGTGCTTGCAGCATATTCGCCGGTATTTAAAGAAACCTTTTTCGATACACCGATTGCTAAAGGAGAAAAAATGCAGGAAATTATTATTGCTGATATGAACGCTGATACTTTTAACTCCCTGCTCTATTTTATATATACCGACTCAATGCTTACTGAAGAAGATATCAGTACAAGGGAGTCAATGTTGATGACTCAACGTTTACTTGCGGCTGCTGATCGATATAAAATGGATAAACTGAAGTCAATTTGCGTAGACAAGTTGTCTAAAGGTCTTACTTCGGATACTGTGGCTACCACGTTAGTTTCAGCGGAGGAGCATAATTGTAGTGAACTAAGAGAAGCTTGTATAGAATTCCTTTTGAAGAATAAAAGCTATGCCAGTTGACCCTCAACGGATGGTTCAGATGATTGAAGTGGAGACGCTCGACTATCGTAAAGATTGCACCATGAACTTTAAGGTGAACCTCGATGTGTGTGTGTGTGTGTGTGTGTGTGTGTGTTCGTGTGTCATGTTAATGATTTCTGTATGCTTTCATTTAATTTTGATCCTTGTAATGATTTCAGTTTGCTTTGCTTGAATTTCGGGTATTTCGAATGTTTGTTTGTTTTGCAAGTTCGATTGTTTTTTTTTCTATATATCTTTCTAAACTATATGTGTGTCTGTTATGAGATGGAAATCTTTGAACTGACCTGATGTAGGTACTTTAGGGTTACTTGTTTAGGCGCATTATAATAACAGTATATCTCGGCATCGAAGAATCAAGCATGCTTTAATTAGTTACATTTATACCTTGAAAAAATAAAATATAAATTTTGGCCTTAAATAGCTAAAACATAAAATTTACCTACCAAAGCTTCAATATCAATTTTATCCTTTGTTAAACTTAGGCTATAACCTCTAACCCTGTAGAACTTACACTTATCAATTCTACAGAAACAATAAGTATCATGTTTATGTTGTGATATTTCCTTGTTGCAACATTTTCTATTGGGTTGTGATACATCATTCATTCTTAGCACGCCCAAATAACAAAATAGAAAACAACTGGTGTTAAATTCTCAAGTGATGAAGACGATTAAACCAACGGTGTTAACATCTCAACTAACAAGTAGTTTCTTTTTTTTTGCAATTTCCTATTAATGAAGGGGCTTCTTTACAATTTCCAATTATGGAGGGTTTTCTGCAATTTAAATGAACAAGGGCTTTCTATCAAATTCCTCTTCTGCTTTTGTTTTTGAAATGAGGGAAAAAAGGATGATGCTTATCACAATTTTGATATCCTTTGATAAACCATTTTCTGTCCTTTATCACTATCCAAGCTTTCTGCTCGCATCAAGTTAACAAAATGAACATGCAGCGAAAAAGGCAATTACTGCTCTACACAAAACAATTCATAAATTAAACAATTCAAACTGAATTTGAACAATACTAAAGTCACAAAAAAGTCAAGTAAAAACGCAAACCCTAACTACAAAACCACAACACACTAACCGCTCTACCTCATGTCATGTCACGTCATTCAAATCTTACATTCATTCAACCAACCAAAGGATACAACCAAATCATGTTTTCAAAACACACACCATTCAAACCACATATCTTGATATTTCATAAGCACAACATTAAGAAGATAAGCCCACTTGATACATTCTTTTTTTTATGGTGATTTGATTTAGGCTTGTGGTGGTGGTGGTGGTGGCGCTCGGCCACGCCCACGTCCGCGTCCCATTCCCCTTCCTCTACCACGTCCTATTTAAAAAATATACATCATTAACAAAATAAAATAACAATATTATTATTGCCAAATTGATGATTTTATAAAAACATTTGGTTGGATTGTACATTGGTTTCACTATTGTTTCAAGTCAATACAAGTTGAACTTAGAAGAAAAACATTCTGTCATCCGGACTCAAAAATGCACAAAAAACCCTAACCCTAAACCCTAAACCCTAACCCTAACCCTAACCAAATATATTTAACAAACAATGTTCATATTTTAATAACGCTAGAGACGTAGAATCCCACCACAGAACCCTAAACCCTAAACAAACTCACCATAGCAACTGCGAGATTAAATTGCCCAAATAAAGCCGTATATACCCAATTGGATTCTAAATATTGGAAATCACAACAAACAAATAAACAAATAAACAAACTAACCTCCTCCTCCACGAGCCCCTTCAAACTGAGGAGGAGGACGCTCATCCACCTCCCCGTCATCATAGTGCCCACCATCATACTCCCCTCCTCCTCCTCCTCCTCTCACACCATAACTCCCACCATCGTTGTTGTAATTATTGTTGTTATAATACCTGCCCCTCCCTCTGCCGCCCCTGTATCCCCCACGGCCTCCTCGGTACCCGCCTCGGTACCCGCCGCCTCTACGGCCGCCGTATCCGCCTCCGTAGCCGGATTCGAAGTTGCCGCCGTCGTTGTCGTTGTTGTAGGCCTGCTGCTGCATCCCGTTGTTCGTCATTCCTGTTTGAAAACATTGAGTGGCTGGCTGAGTTGGGAATTGATAATTGTGAAAGGCTCGTTCATCTTCCGTTTAAATTGATATCTGAAGAACCATTTTGATCGAAAGTCCTCTTCATTGGGGTTAAGAATTTTCAGCCCACTTACAAAATTGAAAATACATTGTTATTTTGAAAACATTGAAGCAGATTATTATTGTTTTTGGGTGGGTCGTGGATAAATTGATTGTGGATATATGTTGGATAAGAGTCATGGGTTGTCCTACGAGCTACTTGGGAAAATAAAATGGAAAGAGGAAATAACAATAGTAGTAACAATAACAATATTATTATAGTTGTTAATAATAATAAATAGGGAAATTTTCAAATAACCCCCTTCCTTTTGTGAATATTACAAAAAAAACTGAAGTTTTCAGATGTTTATCATAGGGTTTTTTTTGAAAATCTGAAAACTCAGGGTTTTTTCGTAATATTCAGAAAAGTTGGGGGGTTATTTGTTTGAAAATTTCCCTAATAAATAACACTAATAATAATAATATTATTATTATTAGATAATAATAATAATAATAATAATAATAATAATAATAATAACAATAATAATAAATAAATAATTAATTAATTAATTAATTAAATAAAATACCTCGACCTCTGCCCCTTCCACCACCACGGCGACCTCTCCCACGACCAGTTGGCGCAGATTCTATAAAAATTAAAAATGAAATTAATTTTAAAATTAAAACATGATTTATTTATAATTTAGTAAAAAAACAAAGGTGCTAGGTTTAATTAAAAAAATTAGTAAATTGATTACCTTCATCATTTTCAAAATCCGCCAATGTTCGCACCTGATCCTCTGGTAACGGTGGCTGGTACCTATTTTTAAAATAAATGAAATAAATAAACTTAATATATACTTACTGAAAATATTTAAATTTAAATCACCAAGATTTTTCGCATAATTTACATACTTTTAACCAAGGATTTCAATTTTACGCACATTATTCTTTCTTTAATTACACAGTTACTAATTTCCAATCTTACAAGGGTCAAGTAAATCAACTTACATTTTTAAACACAAAATCAAAAACAAAATAAAATAAATAATATATGAAATTACGAAAATACCCTGGAGCGGATGTATCAAGCTCGGTTTTCGACAGAGTCACGGAAATCATCGACACATGTCTAATCGTCTCCAGCCTGCCAATTCAACCAAAAAATAATTAAAAATTATCAAAAATAATAAAAAATAAAAGGAAAATAATAATTTAAAAAAGAGGAAATTAATTACGGGAGAAGCCCTTCTTCAAGCGGCTCCCACACGTCAGTTATGTCGATCGATTCGGTTTTTGTGATTTGGTGCAAGCCCACAACCCGTCTCTGTAATTAATTAATTAGATATTTAAATTACCCCCAAATTGAGAAATTAATATAACGGTCTTGTTGAAACTGTACTATTATAATTCTTAATTAGGATTAGGAAAATAAAATCACCAATTGGGCCCTTCAATTTTGCAATTAAGCCTCTCTACTTTACTCAATTTTAACCCTAATTTAAATGAAACTCTACTATTATAATTCTTAATTAGGATTAGGAAAGTAAAATCCCCAATTGGGCCCTTCAATTTTGCAATTAAGCCTCTCTACTTTACTCAATTTTAACCCCAATTTAAATGAAACTGTACTATTATAATTCTTAATTAGGATTAGGAAAATAAAATCCCCAATTGGGCCCTTCAATTTTGCAATTAAGCCTCTACTTTACTCAATTTTAACCCCAATTTAAATGAAACTGTACTATTATAATTCTTAATTAGGATTAGGAAAATAAAATTACAATTTTTTATTGGAAATTATAAGAAATTTTACCTTGACTAGTTCCACAATCATAACTGTCTTGTTGATTGCTCTTCCCATTGCTTTTAACACAATTTCATTTGAGCCTTTTTCCTGAATTAATACCGTACATTATATTAATTTCACAAATTTACAAATCAAATTTAGAATATACAAAACCCAAATTGAAACTGAACAAACAGATAAAACACTAATAATAACATAAAATAATTCAAAAAGTAGATTTTTTTTACGAAATATTTCCAATTTTAGATTTTGTAACAGCATTCATGAAACTTAATCTATTATAGAATAAAATGATTAAACCAAATTTCAGAACTTAACAAATCAAATTTTGAACAGAGATTGCACAAACATATAAATCAGACGAAAAGTGAATACTAACATACAAATAATTACAAAAAAAAAAAAATAGATTTCAAACGCAATATTTCCGTATTAAAACTTACAAAATCATTTACGAAATTTAAGCTAGTATATAAAAATGATTAAATATTACTTATTACAAACCTGAAGCAAAGTCAAAGCATAGCTGATATAATTCCTCATTCTTCCTTGAGCCGTGATTCTAATTTCATTTTCACTAATCGGTGTTTCTTCTCTCGGTTTTTCCACCCTTCGGTACCGATCCATCCTTCAAAAATATAAAATAAAGTTAAAGAAATATTAAATACCATTTAATAGCAAAAAGCGGATCGAAAGACGGTTTAAATCATTTATGGAACTTCACACACAAATCACGTGCAGTGTTTAGATTGGATGTACTGAGATTTAAATTACGAAACGACAAAACGAAATGGATTTGCAATAAATTGAATCCAAAATTGGTAGCAATTTAAGGTAGAAAAAATGAATGAGACTTTATGTTGGGCAGTTGTACATATATATATATATAAGAAAAAAATTGAAGTAAATAAACTTGGGAAAGTAAAAGCAAACTGAATGAAACAAGAAAAGGAAAAAAAAAACTGAAGTATTTTAACATAAATCAAAAGAAAATTTGATGCCAAATCCCTCCTTAAATATCCCTTTTTGCATAAGAGAAGTAATATTGGATTATTTCTAAACAAACAACAAATAAACCGCAAAAATCTATGAATAAACTCAATAAACGTAGTTAAACCTAAATCTCTATATATTTATGTAGATTTCATGACGCCATAAACAATAAACAAGAACATAGTACATTTAAGACACAAAAAATTCCATCAAATCTGTTTCTAAAACCCTAAACAAACAAACTTAACCCCAAAATCGCCCTTAACTTTCCCATACACGCAAAATCAATATACCAATTAGATATATAACAACACAAATGTCAAATCAATAAACACTCCCCGTTCTCTTTCCACATCTCTTTTCTAACCAACAACAAAACCACACCACTTACCTAAAACCCCAACTCAAATCACAAAAACACACCAACACAGTCAACCAACACCATTCAAAACACTCCATCAAATCCGGTCCTAAACCCCTCAATCTCTCAAACCCTACGACATCTGAATAGCCAGGATTCGGATTCCGTACCTTAATTTCCTTTTCCGTCGAGGGAGATGAGATTTGGCGTAATTTGCGGTTCCGCCCTGATAGAGAGAAGAGAAGAGAAGAGAAGAGAGAGAGAAGGGTTTTGCGTGGACCGCAGTTGTGTATTTATGGCGCTGCCTTTCGCGATAGGGTTTCCGACTCTGTGTTCTTCTCTGTGGACTCGGTTCATTTCATTTGGGGGATTGTTGTTGTTGTTGTTGTTGGTGTTGTTGTTGTTGTGGTATTATTATATTTCTCTTATGTTTCGTATTATTTATTTACTATTAATATTATTATTTTATTTTATTATTATTATTATTATTAGGGTTTTGGGTTTATCATTGTTATTATTAGGGTTTAAAAATGGCCTTGGAAAAGTCTAATATATATCATATTTATCCGTTCAAAAATGCGAGCATCAAATTTTATCACTCCTAACATTTGTTATTATTATTATTGTTAAATTTTTATTTTTTTCTCAAATTTTTTAGATTTTTGTTGGCCTTGATAAATTATGTATTCGTAAATTATATATGGGAAATTCTTCAAAAACCGCCTAACTTTTTTGTATATTATCAAAAACCTCCTAATTTTTTAGATTCCTTCAAAAGGTATAAAGTGATTTGAATTTTTTTTAGCCCTCTATGGTATTATGTTTAATTTTTCTTCTCTATGGACTCAGTTCATTTGGGAAATTGTTGTCTTGTTGGCCCTTGATAAATTATGTTATTTGTTAATTGTATATTAGTAGTAGTTAGTTAATAGTAGTATTAAAGTTCTGTTTTGAGTTTTATTTGTATTTTTTTTTTTTGTTATGATGGGATGGGATAATGATTTTTAAATTGGGGTTTAGTCGTAGTATTTTTTTATGTTTGTAGAACTTTTTAGTCTCCATATTTATTAGGGAGTTTCAAAAGAATTTATGTTTGTAGATCTACAAAATTATTAGAGAGTTGTGAAGGAATATGTTATTTTCGGTATTTTTTTTCATTATTTGATATGGCTATTTTGTTTATTTTTTGAGTTTGTGTTAATGGTTATTTTGTACCTAAAAAAGACATAAAATGTCCGTTTAACATATTTAATTGCTAATTTAAAGTCAAATTTACATCTTGATTTTCTTTTCTGTGTGAGAGATGTGCATTTTATGGCAAAATCACAAGCAATCTATATGAAATCAAATCTTTGAATTAAAATTATTTTAATTATTTAAGGTCAACTCAACAGATAATAAATTGTCATCAGTTGAGAAAGTATTAGATTAGAGGGCATACATGATCATAATGGAGGGCTCTAGAATTTTTTTTCTTGGTTAAAGTTACTCAATTACAAAAAAAAAATAATGTTTCCAAAAATGTCTATGAACGAATACTCATATTAAAACCTCACATTTCTTTCTCTCTCTCTCGGACTAATTTACATGTTTCATTATCTGTATATAAATACATCTCTTCCCACTGTTTGGCGCAGTTGGCAGAGACGTTAGCCCCTCTTTCAATGAGGGATGGGTTCGAACTTGGGGGGGGGGGGGGGGAGGTAAATACTTAGGAGTTAGTTAGATACTTAGGAATTGGATGCCTATGGGCTAATAATCGGAAAAAAAAAATATATTTCTTCTATGCGAAGTTAATTCATAAGTAAAAAAAAAATCACTATTCCACCAAAATATCATGAATTTCATTTTTAAAGAGTTTGGAGATTCTCAAAATGACAATTGAAGAATGTAATAATACTACATTATGTTTTGCAATAAAATCTAATCCTAGAAAAACTACCATGAATCATACAAATACATGTTGATTTGAATGAATTGTGTACAAAGTCAAAGAAGAGATAAATCAGACAAAATTATCAAGAAAGAATGTACAATTTGCAAATTGAGATCGGGAAGTTGCACCTGTTCTGATAGAGATGTTTACGAGTGAATTAAAATGATCATTACATAAGACAAGAGCTTATAATTATTTCGCAGTCTGGGAGGGTCCTAAGCCAATCTTTCCATAAGTGCTAACAGATAAGCTCGTTCCCAAATATACATCTTTTAAACATAGACCGAGTTCACATAAACTTCTCAAGACGTAGAATTTAAAGACTGAGAATTTCCCAACACACGGTGCATGCACCACATAATTCAATCCCTGCATTCTGTAACTCCATCTGTGTGAGCCAGGTGTAGGGAAATAAAACATGAAATTTCTTGCGAGGAAACGAACCAACGAATGACCGTAGGACATGTGGATTCAGTGGTCTGGTGACGTACAAGGTACAACTGTGCAAGTACAACGCCCCACGGAAACCTTGCCTTACGATCTTGACCTTACATTATTAGGAAATTACACAATTCGCTAGTTATTACCAAGGTAAAACTTACTGGGTAAGCCTTTGTTATTACATAATTACGAAAACACCCAACAAAATGTTTTTTTTTTTTTTGCTTTCTAATGGCTCGTGAGCATTCCATTAATATAAAAATAGACCTTTACATATGGAGGCAACTCATAGAAAAACCAAACCCTTAATCGGTTTGCTCGAGTCCCTAATTTGAATAAACCTCAAGGTCCCAATAAAAAACTATCCCCCCCAAAATACTAAGAAACTAAAAGAAATAAGAGATAATGTATTTTCTTTAAATACAAAACAAAAAAATCTAATGGAGTAGATCAAAAAGATGAGTCAAAACATAAAAAAAAAGGCCGGGCCTGGATGAGCAGCCTCCTTGGCCGAGTTCTCCTTTAGCCAATGCCTTCGGGTTCCGTTGGGAAGTGTAGAGGGTACATATTGCCGTTGACTTTGGCCCGTCTCGTCAGTGTCCCTTTAGCTAAGCAATCAGTTTCTTCATTTAGGCCCCTCCCAATATGTCCGAAACTCGCTCATATGCGCTTCCTTCCCATTTTCCAACATTGCCACAACTCTTGAGCCGACTTCTAATCATTTGGAACGGGTAATTCTTGATCCATTCTCGCGTTGATTATTGATCAATTATCGCGTTGATTAAGGCCGCGCAATCGGATAGAAACCAACAATTTTTGAGTTGAAGTTGGATTTTCTTGATGGCCGAAAGAAGAGCTAAGGGTTTCTACATGAGCGGACGATTTTCCCTTGACAAATTCGGCTCCATATTCTAAAAGTATGCCCCTATCCTTTATGATATACGCGATTCCACCTTCTCCATTAGGAGTCCATGAGCCATCTACGAAGCAAACCAACTCTTGGTTAAGGCGTAAGTCAAGTTTGGCCAGTTGTTTGAGTTGCGGGGGGGGGGGGGGGGGGGGTGATAGATGTGGTACGAGGTTGGTAGCATGTGAGATAATTTTCTTCGGGTTCGGCCTCACTTTGTCGAAGACCGTCTTGTTTCTAGCATTTTCATATAGTCCATAAAAGATTTGTAGTGAAAATGAAGTTTTCTAGGTTGAGGGAATGATGTAGGAGTTGAATAATTTCTTCGATTTAATTAACACCCAACAAAATGTTTTGTGACGGGAAATTTACGGTCCCAACCTTATTTCATTACAAAATTACACTTCTCTAGTTATTACGAAGGTAAAACTTCTGGTTTAAACCTTATCTTATTACAAAATTATGAAAACACCCAATAAAATCACACAGTAAGCTTAAGCTAGCTCAGTGCTCACAACAATGGCATAAGAGCATTTTAGTCATGAGCTCTTTTCTACAATTTCAAATCAAATTTTTTGTAAAACTACCTTATCTAACGTACATGAAATAAAATAAATTAGTCATCTATTCTCAATTCTACTATTTTTATATTCCATGGCTTGCCGAAGGCTCTTTGTTATTACAAATACAAAATTATGAAATTTATGGTTTGAACCTTACTTTATTACAAAATTACACACTTTTCTAGTTATTACGAAGGTAAAACTTACCGTTCAGACCTTATCTTATTACAAAATTAAGAAAACACCCATTAAGCTAGCTCAGTGCTGACAACAATGGCGCTACTCTTCCGCTCCATTTCTCCATCTCCATTATCACTCCGCTCTTCTTCTTCTTCATCCCGCCTCTCTTCCCTCCGCCCTCTCAACTCCTCCTCGTTCGATCCGGTGAAGTTCGAGGCGGAGCGGCTCCGGCTGGACGAGCAGGCCCGGAGTTCCATGGCGTCCGCTTCTGAGGCAGATTCACTGTCTGAAGATAAGCAGTGGAAGTGGCGGATAAGGAAGAGGGTTTGGGACATGATGGAGAAGGAGGGGATAGCTCGGAATCCGCGCCCCGTCCACCACCGTATTCCCAATTTTGACGGCGCCGCCTCTGCCGCTGAAACAGTAAGCCTCCATTGTTGCAATTAAGCCTCAAGTGACTCTCCATTGTTGCAATAGATCCATAGTTAATCTTCCACTGTGCAATTTAACCGTAGTTTATTCCAATTTTGCAATTAGTTTCTCCTTTTTTGCCCAATTACATCTCAACTGACTCTTGGTTCTTGCAATCAAGCCATAATTAAGCTTCCATTGTTCAATTAAACCTTAGTTATTCCAATTTTGCAACTAATTTCTCCCATTTTTCTAATTTTGTTCATCAAGCTGGCACAATTGGAAGTTTTTCAGAAATCGAGCTGCGTAAAAGTCAACCCTGATTCCCCACAGAAGCAAGTCCGCTTTTTAACTCTCACAGGTTTATTTCTTGAGAATTCTGCAAAAGTGCCCCTGCATTATTGAATATTGCGAAATAGCCCCTCTGTTATTGCCAAAATTGCAAAAAAAACACCTACCATTAGATTGAATTTAACACCGTTAGTTTTAATAATTTAATCACGTGAATTTTTTTTTTTTTGCAATTTTAGCAATAATGTAGGGGCTATTTTTCCAATTTACAACACTGCAGGCGCTTTGTTTTGCAAATTCCTCTTATCGGTATTAAATATTAAAATTCCATTTATTTCGACAGGTGGCAAGAAGCTGTTAACACCACAACCGCGCTTAAGAACCGGATTCTTCTCGGTACTGGAGGCACCGGCCGTGCCAGCTGGCGCGATATTAGAGGCCTGCACTTCGGTCGGTGCGGCTAAATACGGAAAGCCTATTAATTTGGATGAGAAAATCAAAGTGGATTTGATTGTTATCGGGTCGGTTGCTGTGGACCCGGTAACTGGCGCCCGTTTAGGAAAGGGTGAGGTAATTTGTTGAGTTAGTAATTTGTATTTTATTTTTGGGAAATTTGCAAAAAGACCCTGTAGAATGCCTAAATTGCAAAAAAGCCCCTGCATTATTGGAAATTTCCAATAATTGCGGTTAATCGAGCAAATAAATTGAGGCATAATTGCAATTTCCAATAATGTAGGGGCTCTTTTGCAATTTAGGCATATTACAGGGTCTTTTGTGCAAAATTCCCTTGATTTTTTCTGGATAACTACTTAAGAACGGGATTCTTCTCGGTACTGGAGGCTCCAGTCGTGCCAGCTGGCGCAATATTAGAGGCCTGCACTTCGGTCGGTAATTTGTTGAGTTAGTATTTTATGGATAATTACGGAAATGCCCCTGTGTAGCAGCATATCAAGTATATATCTGTGAAATATATCATTTATATATTTATGGAAGATGGGAAAAGTATCTTGTTTGGTTGGAAGTACTTTTTAGGATTATAATATTTTGGAAAGGGTGAGTTAATTTGTTGAGTTAGTGTTTGGCTTTTTTGGATAATTACAGAATGCCCCTGTAAAATGTCAAAATATTGATTATGGTTATGGAATGGTGAAAGAGGGAAAATGTATCTTGTTTGGTTGGAAGTATTTTTTTTAGGGTTTTTTTGGAAGAAAGTAAAGAGGGTTTAATATATTTTATTTGTTAAAAAAATATATTTTAATAGGGTTTTGCGGAGCTTGAATATGGAATGTTGCGTTATATGGGCTCTATTGATGATTCTACCATGGTTGTAACAACTGGTAATTGAATTAAAAGAAATAATTAATTAAAAAAGTAATAATGATGAAATAAAAATATTTAAGGATGATACTTGCATAACCTTAATTTGTTTATTTAAATATTTACTTGTACATTAATATTGCTTATATGTTATTAAGTTGTGATTTGTCTCGTGATGACTCTACCAATGGTCATACATAACAATATATTTAGAAATAAATACAAAATAATAAAAAGAAGCAATATTGAAAACCAAATAATCATATTTATTACCATACTTCATATTCTTAATTTGTTAATTTAAATATTTACTTGTTTACTAACATTGCTTATATATTATTAATTTGTGACTTGTCTATTGATGACTCCACCAATGGTCATAACAATATATTTAGCAATTATTAAAAAATAATATTTAAGGACCATTTTTAAATTTATTTATTTAAATATTAATTTATTGTGTTTGTTTTATAAAGTGCATGACAGGCAATTGGTGGATGGAATTCCGGCTGAGAAATTATTAATTCATGACGTGCCTGTCGATATTATTTGCACTCCAACCCGAATTATTTTCACAAATACCAAAATCCCCAAACCACAAGGTTTGCCAAATCAAATCTCATTTTTAAATATGCATATTTACTTTTTGTTTCTATTTCTTGATTTAACAACGTCTTTTCCTTCTCATTTTAACGCAATTTCTCAAAGTTATTTTGACAAATACTCGAATTCCGTAACCGCAGGGTTTGTCAAAATTCTCAATTTTAAATATATATATATATATATATATATATATATATATATATATATATATATATATATATATATATATTAAATTCTTATTTCTAATTCTTGATTTAATTTAACGCCTTTTCCCTTCTTGAGATTTCTTTAGTGAGTTTGGAAAAAAAAAATTTAAGTTTTTAACGCAATTTCTCGAAATTATTTTCAGTATTCTCAATTTTGAATATATATTAAGGAAATTTGCAAAGGAGCCCCTGCATTATGTTGAAACTGCGAAAAAGGCCCTACAATATTAGAGTGATTGAAATAGGGGCTTTTCGTAAATTTTTAAAGAATAGAGGATATTTTTTTCAATTTCCAGTAATGAAGGTTTTTTTGGTAATTTAAGTATAATTTAGGGGCTATTTTGCAAATTTCTCTATATAGTATCACTCTTATTCTGGTACATAATATAAAAAATTAAATTTTTAATTTTGATTCTTCATTAATGGCTTTTTCATTTCTTTGTTATTACTTGTTGAGTTTGGAAAATAAAAAGGAAATTTCAATAGACAATTTTATTTTATTGTTTTGGGCATTTTATTTTAATGCAGGGATATATTGGGAGAAATTATCGCCTGAAAAATTAGGGCAAATCAGAATTTTGAGAGAATTGAAAAGACGAATAGAGAGAGAAACCGGCACGAAACTTCCGTGTGGGCCCTCAGAAAAGCTTCCACCCACTGCTCAAAGAAGAAAAAGATAGTTTTTTTTTTTTTTTAATTATTATTTTTTTATATTATTTCTATTGTGGATATATTAAGTTGTATACCAACCATAGGGGCTAAATTATTTATATCCAACGTATTTGTATATGTACTATTATTGAGATGGAAAAAAGTAATTTTCAGTTTGAACGAAGGATTGCATTGTCCAATTCAGGCATAATTGCATAATTGAGGTTAATTGAGCAAATAAATTTGTGTTTTAAAGAACAACTGAGCAATTAAATGAGGAATAGAAATTTAGTTTCATATTTTACATTAGGTTAGTTATGCAATTGATGGTTAATTGAGGTTCAAACTGAATATAAACTGTATTTTGAACCAAATTGAATAAACTAAAATGTATTCCGATTCATTCAATCAAGTCGAATTAGAAACTTATTTTGGAATTTACATGTATTTATCTAGCTAGTGCACCAATTTGTGGGAATCTACACATAGTTTAACCACATTATTTTTTTCTTAATGAAATGTAGATAGCAGCTTTCATGTGGATACTTTAGTTTGGTGAATTACCTTTTATTTTTGTTAATTCAACTATGATGTATTTAATAATTCAAAAAACTACACTTTGACTTCGTGCTAAAGGCTAAAAGAATATAAAGGTGCATGAAGTGTGCATGTATTGCTATTTGGAGAATCTATTTTATAAGATTAGAATAACCTTGCAAGTTACAAGTATGAACAACATAAGTTAAAAGACAACTAAAGTTTTGTAAAAGAAATGAAAGGTTCAACTTCAACCCCACATCTCCTCATAAAGAAAAGTTTACTGTTCATTTGGCGTCAAAAGGTTCTCGCATCAGTTGTAGTTTTTCATACATATACATGAGATAATAAATTTATATTTATTTTTTAGTGTTATCGATAGTATAATACACTAAATAGTTCATTAGATATACTGTCGAGATTCGCTACTAAAATTAAATAGATGCCATCCAATGGATTTTGTAGATAATGCTTGCAAGTTGCATCCAATGATTGGTTGTCAGCCATTTTTATTTTCCTGAAATGTTTGTGATCTGATTAATGATGAATAGTCATTGGTTGACAAATCATTATCAAGCGTTTCACATTTTCTTCAATTTTTTTATCAAATAGTCAATGGTTGATGATGGATAGTCATTGGTTGACAAATCATTTATTAAATATTTCACAGTAATTCTTGGGATGAAAGATGTATTGACAGTTGACATTAGAAAAAAGTGTTTTCCAATAAAAAGATATAATAAATAGAATAGTATATAGTTCAAGAACAGAATATAATTATAGTAAAACAATATTGACGTACAAAAAGCAGAGTAGAGTTATAATAAAGTAATATATATATACGAATAATAAAATACTATCAAATGTTATATGCTTATAGTTTAAAATATGTATTAGTATTTTACAGCATTAGTTTTGAGGTCAGGATTGAGCAGGATCCTAGGGTTCCCACGGAATCATTTTTCTGCTGTTCGGTACTCCTTAAAAATATTCTCATTCTTCTTCTTCCTATTTCTCAACTTCTTCTCCTTGCTTATATTTCTCCTATATTTCTCTCCACTCCAGCCAAAAGAACTACTTTTCCTTGTAATCTCACAAAGAAATAAGCTTGTTCATGCGTTTTTTTTGCTTATATAGTTTTTCTCCTCTCTCGAACAGTTTCATTTTTATATTTCTTTCCATGTGTTGTATCTCAATTCGATTATTTTGGTATTGTGAAAATCAATAACAATGGAGTTTTTTTCATGTATTAGATTTTAATTTTTGTGGTTTTGTGAAAAACAATGCTAAATTATATTTTTTTTTCCATGTATGAGACTTCTTATTTTGTTGTTTTGTGAAAATAACAAAATATTATTTCTTTTCATGTATTGTATCTCAATTCGATTATTTTGGTATTGTGAAAATCAATAACAATGGAGTATTTTCCTTGTATTAGATTTTTATTTTTGTGGTTTTGTGAAAAACAATTCAAAATTGTATTTTTTTCCATGTATTAGACTTCTTATTTTGTGGTTTTGAGAAAATAACAAAATATTATTTCTTTCCATGTGTTGTATCTCAATTCGATTATTTTGGTATTGTGAAAATCAATAACAAAGGAGTTTTTTTCATGTATTAGATTTTAATTTTTGTGGTTTTGTGAAAAACAATGCCAAATTATATTTTTTTTCATGTATGAGACTTCTTATTTTGTTGTTTTGTGAAAATAACAAAATGCTTATGACATTATGATTGGAAGAAGCCAAGAACACAACACTGGCGAAATGAGTAATTAGGATAAGAGTTTGAACATTATTGTTTTTTTTAGTTTATGTAGAGTGAAGGATAAAAGAAAGGTAGCTATAAGATTATGTCTTTGGCATGTGCATATGAATTGGTAATGCGTTTTCAGCAAGTCTATATTTTTTATCAACATAACATATGTGAAATGAGTAATTATTATTTTTTAGATTATTATTATTATTATTGTGGATTAGTAATTGATTTATTTTGTGATGTTATCAGATTGATTTGTTCGCCATTTGATCACAAATTTATGCTTGGTGTGAGAACTATCCAAGTAAAGTAGGAATATTTTTCTTCTTGACAAAATTCCAATCCAGCATTGATTTGTACCCAAATTAGTATGTTTTGACTATATAATAATTAATTGACCGAGATTTATGTTTAATTTGAATAATTGGGCGTAAGAGATTAGTTTCCTAATCTGTAATTGATGGATAGAGCATAATTGGGCTTAATTTTTATAAAATACTGGCTAAATTTTAGATGGCAGCGGTAATTTATTGGACTTGGACAAGGAAAAAAATAAATTGTTTCAAGATTATTGAATATTGATAGCACTTAATTTGAATTGCCATGGGGAAGTGGTATATATTGGAAAAAATGATAATACAAATTCATAAAAATTGGATCAACATGCAAAATATGTTCAACAAATTATGCAAATAAAAATTGAATTATAACTTTTGAGATAAGTTATATATACTTTTTTTTATTTTATAAATTGTTTATTAGTTGTATATAAATTATCATCGTGATTTGGGCGTGATACAATGCATCATGATATATCAGATCCAATAAAAAATACAAATTAATTTGACACACAAATTAAGTTTGTACATGGTCATACAAGAACTATAAAAAAAAGAAATTTAAATGGATAATATAACTACAATAAAAATGTATAAATATTAAATTAGATATGTGCATAATTATACTTCTCTTATTATATTCATAGTTTCATGTGATTTCGTAATTAACTGATAAAAATATTCTAAATAACTTTTAAATTCGATATGTGCATAATTAAAAAGCATTAAAAAATTAATTTGACTTTAAATAGTTTTTTCAAAGACTATATTTTGAGATATCAATATTATATTCATAGCTTCCTGTGTTTTGATCAAACACCTCTTTTTGCTTCTTTCATACAGTTTTACGTAGCTTCCTGCACTCATAGCTTCCTGATGTTCACACATTAGCTTCCTGCAACCATGGCTTCCTAAACCTGCTCAAAACTACGCTAGCAAACAGGCCCTTATTTGTGTTAAGGTTTTTTTTTTTGGTTGTTGTTGTTGCAATTTAGGTATAATTTAGAGGAATTTTACAAATTTCTCCACACACAATATATTACTCCTTTTTACGGAAATTTCATTAAAATTTTAAAGTGACAAAATTCGTATTGTGCTTTGATTTTTTTTTTTTTTTTTTTTTTTTTATGTTTTCTTAGGTCAACTTTGACCCTGTATTTTGAGGTCAAAAAATAACATCAGAATCTTACATACAATTAATACAATACCAATTAGTATCTTTTTTTCTAAATAATCTACCAGTTGAGGTCTTAATAAGATTTCTTTGTTAAACTAATGACTATTTACTAGTAAACATTTGACAAAAACGCGGCAAATCGAGAAACATGAGATTTCATTTTTTTTCCTTCTTATTATTTTATTCCGCCGTCCTCTCATGTTGATTTTGGGAAAATGTATATTTTAATTCAAGAGGTTTTGATGGTACTCAGAATCTTCTCAAATCACAGAACTATTGGTTCGAAATTATTTTGACAAATTTGATTTAAAATCATCTACTTCTAGATTCCCGTTGAATTTTGGGAAATTACAATAGGAGGTACTATAGCAACCCTGTAATAACGGATTTAAATTATATATTATTTTCTCACGTTTCTATATACGATTGTTTTCATTTTTTTTAAAATATATATTGCTTACCGAATGAATTCTTATATACTGTTTGTTTTCAGTTTATATATTTTTATATATTGTTTTCATTTTTTAAAATATATACTGTTTTACCGAATGAATTTTTTATATACTCTTTGTTTTTAGTTTATATGTTTTTTTTTTAATTTTTATATACCGTCGCTACAGGATCGCTACAGTACCTGTTGCGCAGCTCCCATTTAAATTTAATCTAGAATGAATGCAAATTATTGACTACAATATTATAATAAATTAACAATCAATAGATTGAAATTATTATTTTTCAATCAAAATTCAAATTCTTCATATAAAATATCGAACTTATAATATTTAATTTTCAAATACCACACATCAAATAGTCATTTACAACTATTCTCTTCAAAAGTTCTAATTTCTAAAATTTATGTATCTTTAGTTTCAAAGTTTTCTAAAATTTTTATCTTTTTCAACATATACACTGTTTTATTTTACACATATCATCCCAAAAAATTACAAAACAAGTTAAAGAATAATTTCGTGAAACAAATCAAACAAGTTTGTTACAATATGCCTTTAAAAAAAATTCTACAATGTATTTTTATATAAAAAATGAAAAGTATAAGTAAACATCTAAAAGAATATAACAAACAACACTAAACTATCGAAAACAAATCCACAAGTGAAATTCGGATAATAAGTATTTTATGTTGTTGGTTGAATCTGAATAATTATAATAGATAAGTAACTCTATATATCTTTATTCAGAAGAAGAACCAGGCGGCAATGACGGCTGAAACCAATCCTCTGGCCAATCCATCTCGGTTAAAAACTCTGCAACACCGCTCGAACTTGCACTCCCGCCTCCCTGATCAGTAAAACTCGCATCTTGTATCTCTATTCCACCTCTATTACTGCTATTACCATCATATCCATGAAAAACAGTAGGCAACGAAACCGAACTTGAACTAGACCCAGACAAATTTTGAAACATCGAAGCATCAAAAAGAGCAGGCGGCGTCGTAACCCTAACTTGAGACGGAGGTGGCCGCAGAGGAGCTGGAGGAACGGAAGGAATATTCATTGCAGCCTGTTCAGGGAAGTTTAATTTCGCTCTGTTGCCTCTGAAACGTAATGCTGCCTCATCATAGGCACGGGCGGCTGCTTCAGCAGTGTCAAAAGTACCGAGCCAGACTCGAGCCGCTTTTTGTGGGTCTCTAATTTCAGCCGCCCATTTGCCCCATGGCCGTTGTCTCACGCCTCGATATCTTTTTCGTTGCGGCTGAGAGGAAGACGAAGGAGCGGGAGAGATAGGCTCTGGTTTGGCCGGTCGAGTAGACGAGCCGGATGGGGAGAAGACATTCTGAGGGTTCAGAATTCCAGACGTACCTTCTAAAAAAAAGAAGTTTTATAGAATATCAGTAACTAATTGATTAAATGTATTACACAATAAATTATACGTCATATATTCAAATTATTATGTTGATAATAAAAATGAAATAAATAGTCATCTTGATTCCATAAAGATGGAAATAAGTTTATAACAATTAAGAACAGAGCAAGTTCTAACACTGGATAATTACCTTCCTAAAAGCATAATTAGAAGTTGGATCAAGAGAAAATTTCTGTATTCATAACCATATTCCTAGTAAATATGCTTTTTTTAAACCTTAAATCCAATAGTTAATTCTTTTTTAAACAAAACTTGACGAATCCAATAGTTAATTGAGTTCCTTTTATTTTTATTTTTTAACATTAACAATGCTATAATGGCACGTATCCCTAACCGTACCGACTAATATTTTATCCTTTTGACTAATTTTCCGTACCGATACCGACCTACCCCACAAAACCAACTCAATTTCATCACGCCTTTCATACCCCAAAAATATCAAATATAATAATAAACCAAAAAAATAATAATAATAATTAAAGCATAAAAAAACCAAAGTTTTTTTTTTTTTTTTCTTTTTCAAAAAAAAAAAAAACACTAAATCATAAATAATAACAGTAAACAAACATATCAGCCAATGAGAACTTCTCAATTAACCTGGCAAAGATGATGTAGACCCGGTCTCCGGCGACCACCACTGCTGCGCGAACATCCTATAGTACCTCAACACATCCTCTGAAATCACCGTCTCATTATCTTCCCTCTTCACTGCCGCCGGACCCACCGGAGAGTCTGTCGGAGCTCCGGCGACCACTCTGGAGAGGGCGGAAACCATGGCAGACATCTCGTTCGCCTGTCCGTGCTCTGACAGCATGAGAGAAGCCGCTCGTCGTTGCATTCTCATCTCTTCGTCTTCTTCTTCCTGTTCTTCTTCTTGATGATGGTTGAGGAGTTCGTTCGAGTCACGTGAGTTCGCCACCTTGATGTAGCACATGTAGAAACTGCTCAAGTTTTGTGGAGTTTGAAGGTTTTTGAAAAATGGAGTGATGATTTGTATTTATAGACTGTCTGCCGCCTAAAGAGCAGTGAAAGAAAAAGTCTTATTCGCTACGTTTTTGTATGTAGGCAAATTTCATTTTTGTGCCCTCCAAAAGTCTAAAAATATCACGTACACCCTTATGAGTTTTTTTGAATAGTAGGTATAGCTTTATAAAATTGAAAAACACAATATAAAAAAAGAGAAATTATACCGAACTCCTAGAATCACCACCAATTTTTGATATTCCTATTTTTTTTTAATAACAAGTGATTATTGAAATAAGTGATTACTATAAATTAATATTTATTAAAAATATAATTGTATGTGATTATTAAATAAAACAAAATTAAAAAAATTAATAGTAATGATCATATTAGGGTGCTTGACCAATTTGACTATAAAATTGGTGGAGAATGTGGAGTTTATATATATAAATCCATAAAAAAATATCATGGATATCTTACAAAACATAAGAAATCATGGCAGACATCATATCCCTCTACTAACTCATATTTGTAGGAAAGATCACTAAATTGTTATTACTTGTTAAATTTTATTTTTACATGAATAAAAACAAAGTTGGGTAGTGCTATTTTTCGAAGAAATAGGTTAGAAACAGTACTGATCATATTTTGTAAGTTTTGTAGGGTATCAATGATATTTTATATTTGATGGTATTTTGGAGGTTTTGTAAGGGTACACATAAAATTCTACCCTTGCATGTATTACCCTTTTATATGGGCTTGAATTCATTGGGCTTAAATGACAATCCCTGTTTTTCTCCAACTGGTGGTATGGTAATTGAGCAAGATTTTATTAGCTAGTATGAAAAATATGATCTTTTTATATTTTGTCCTGACTATTTTCTCTTACAACATAACAAAAAATGTTAAACATATATTTACAAATAAATCAAGATCTCTCTTTACTGATGTCACACCACACGTGTCTTCCCTACATGAAAGATAAAAAAAACTGTGGAAGTTAATTATCTTTCAGTTTTCACTTAATAAATAATGTAGAGTTGTAATTTTCAACAATACAGTGATTCTGTTATGAAGTCATACATATTTTTTTAGTTAGTTTTCTCTTTGCAACTTTTGAGTTAGACCAAGCGAGTTCACACGTTTGACCAAATTGTGACCTTTCATATGTTCGAATGAATGTCCATCTCTATCTCATTCTCATTCAGGCGGTGGTACGACAAATTGAAGTGAAAGGCTCTCACTTTAGTCGGTTTTGAAATATTTGAGTTTATCTATATTCTGACCAACTAAAAATAAATAAGGCACATTTTTCTCCTTTTTAATTGTTTATATATACTTTCTAGTCACATTTTGTTTTTAATGCTTTTCTATAGTTTTTTTTTGTTAGGCATGTTTCCAATCTCATAATTGAGTTTTTGGTTCTTTGGCCGGTTGAGCTTTGGTTTGAAAAGTGAACATGTATGATTTGGTAAAACACAAGACCAACCAATTACACCCCACAAAAATTTAAGGAAAACAGAAAACCTAGAAAGTAGAAACGAAGATTTCGGCCCTAATTTTTTAGTGGAGTGGCAAAATTTCAGCCCTATTTTTTTTTTTTGAAGAATGTTTGGAAGTTGTTACATCCAACAAAGACATGAGATATTCTCATTATTCTAACTTCACTATCAAGCCACAAGTATATATGCATGAATATTTTTAATGTATCTATTGCATCTTGCATGCATGTGAAAGTGGACATGGCAAGTCAAAATCTAATCAAAGTTCAAAACAAAATTGGATTTGAATTTGCCTTTATACTTCCCATGAAATATAATTGGGAAATTTGCTAAAAACAAACCTACATTTGCCTGAATTGCGGAAAAAACTATTCATTCTAGAAAAATTCAAAGGTAATCTCTACTGTTAAGTTATTTCTAACGGTGTTAAACTAACACTACCAAATCTTTGATTAATTCTAATCAAATATTTAAATATATTCATTGGTAATTTAGTATTATATTATTACAACTAGGTATCAATATAGAAACTAGAAGGGTTTGCAATTTTATCAGTGAGAGTTATTTTTTTGCATTAATTTGTTAAAGAAAATAAGGGTTCTTTTGCAAATTTAGATAATACATGGTTTAGACAAGCTATTAAAATATCAAATTAACCATAAAAATTCTCCTACCAACAATTATATTTTACTTATTAATTAAAATATTTTACTCACCACTTGTCATCATATTAGAAGTTCAGACCACTTGGTGGATGATTTGAACTTTTTTATCTTAAATTATACTTTTCTTCTCCTACAAGTACAGAGTAAGGCATCTTATTCTCTGATATTTTTCCAGAAATAGAACCATAAAGTACATGGAATATATTAAAAAGAAATGATAATTTTTTTTTGAGTGATAAAAAGAAATGATAATTGGCAAAGAAATTTTTTATATGTACAAAAAATTACTAATAACATACATACCATTCAGTAATTCCGAGTCATACATATTGCATAACAATCAGAGATTAATATTTTGAGATCGATTGACATAGAAATAAATGACAAAATTCTCCAAACAGGAAAAAAGAAGAGTTAAAATGGAGCATGATAAAGTAACAGCACTACACGTCAACACTACACCTGAGAGGGAACATAGAAAAATTAAATAATGACACGAAACAAGTACACCTGAATGATGATACCAAATTGGGTAGAGTTTGGCTAATTCATTTTCGTGTGTCCACATGACAGGAAACCAGTATGAAAACAACAATATTTGAAAACTTTTGTATGAAAACCACTTCAAATTGTAAAAAGAATATTTTTGAGTAAATTGAAAAAGTAATCTTTAGCATCAATTATTCTCTAGATTCGTAGACAGAATAGTGTTAAGTAACCCATCTAAATTCTTCCCTTATTTATATAGTTCATTATTTAGTTACAATAAGAGTGAGCTAACAAATTAGTTTTCATACAACATAAGTTACTTAAATACAGAAATTTTATAAGCATAATAATATTAGTTTAAATTAATTAATTTATCTTGTTCCATGAAAGAGTTTGTCAAATATTTTGAAGATTTTTTTTTTCAAATCATTATTTTTGTAATCATCTTTAGAACTATTACAATCTTTTCAATGATAATTCACATTACGTTGTTATTACACACTTTATTAAGTCAAATTTTTCTCCCTAGTAATTAGTGCTTTATAATTAAATACTAATTAACACTATCTAATTAAAATCAAAATTGTAATAAAGAAAACTAAAAATGGTTCAGGAAGCTTTGTCTCATGAATTATTGTTCATAGGTGGAAAGTCATGCTAAATTTGGGTCAAATCCTCTTTTAGTTTGGATTCAAGATAGATCCATTTGCCAACCAGATAAAATAAAATTATACTTTTACTTTTACTTTTCATAATATATATTCTCATTTTAATTTTCCTCTGCCATATAAATTTAACCAATTAATTCCTCTCTGACTTTGAATAAAAAAAAAAAATGTCAAAAGTCTTAAAATACATTTATCAACATTGACATTACAAAAATAAAAAAATATATTAAAATTTTCAAAATCAACACTTTGAAATCCACCATGTCCAATTGTATAGTTACACATTCCTGTTGAGAAAAATGTCAAGATATTTATGTTGATATTAAGGAAAAACATATGTACAAAGGGAGGAAAAACGCAGTGGACGATCGCTTACGGTAGCTTTAATTAATTAATTAAGCAAGCTAATTTACAAAACTAAGCCAAAAGTTAAAAGAAAAGAAAGACCTAAACACTAATTACATAGGGAGGAAAATAAACTAAAAAAAAATATAAAACTAGCATCGGTTGCTATCCAGTTCCAGTATCTCTCCAAAGTGTACTGGATCGGTATATTAGAAGTATCATGCGATCCACTAAATTACTTTCGTCCTTGAAAATCCGACGGTTTCTTTCAAGCCATACGACCCAACTGGTTCTGAGCCAGTATGAGTCCAATAGTTTGCGAACCTCTGAAGATAGACGATACATGTTCCTGCACGACATGTGCAGGCTCGAATCGAAAAGAACTAAATGAGGAGACTGAAATCTCACACTGAGTCTTTGGAGTCGTACTTTTAACCGAAGAGTAAATAAATTTGATAAATTTTGAGTCGTAAAAATATTAAACCTTATCTGAAAAATAAATTTGAAGTTGCAAAAATATCAAATCTGTTTATAGTGAATTTCGCTAAATCTAAAACACTCCTTTCAAATATTAATAAATTCCATATTTTTTTTTTGAGGCAATCTTATTAAATTCCATATATTATTAATCAACAAGTCTATGCATCATGCAACCGAACCCGAATCAATCATTAAAGTCTAAATAAGAAAAGAAATAATGAGAATATAAAAGTTTTTTTTTTATTTAAACTTTTATGGTTGATTTGTGATCAGTTTGCATGGACTCTAGAGTGTTTGATTATTAATGATCATGACAGTTTAAAATGATGAATAATCATCCGCATCAATTTCTTTGCAATCAAAAGAAGTGTCATTGTCCTATCATGACAAATGTCACGATCATAATTTCAATATTTATCATTTTGTGCAAATTTGGAAAAACTAAAGGGGCTCATTGGAAAAGTGGCATTTAAATCTAGTTGGTGTTGGCTGTGGAGAGATTGTGGGCAACAATATCAAAAATACATGGGCCGAATACTATATAAATTGGGCTAAATGAAAGAAGTAAATAAGGGATGTAGGATTTTAATGGAAATATCCATTTACTGTAGAAATGGAGAGCATGACATATTACTACCTGGTGAAGAAGCTGAGCTGAGAGTTATAACTCTTATTTTTTCCTTTTAGTTTTATTATGTTTTAGAAAATTATTGTAATACGAACATTTATCTCGATTAACGAATATTATCTCGATTTCTATCGATTATAACGATTATACGGAAATTTTCTATCTTATTCGAATTTATCCCTTTTATCACGAATTTATCTGTTTCTATCGATTTCTACCGAATAGCCTGAATTATTCTCGAATTTCTTTCTATTTTCTGTTTCTGAGATTTTAGACCGCGAAAACAAATGACTCAAAACACATAAAGCATCACAAAATTAGACATATTCAATCACAGATTGTAAACATATCAAAATATAGTATGAGTTGGTTAATTAGTTTTTTCTGTACTACGTACCGACATTAGATACACCCATCTTTCGATATATATACAATCAAAGTTCTCATATGTATGTACAAGAAAAGATTGCGATAATTCCAATTTGAGTTTTGAGTTCTTATTTTCAAAGTTAAAAATGAGCGCACTTTGTGAATGTTTGTTTCCTTGTTTCGGAAATGTTGTGGCTATGTCAGATGAGGCAGGTAGTGGCCCCACCGTCGACATTGATTGAATGCCGTAGATTCTTTTCAAAATTGATTCAAAGGATACTATACTATATAATTAATTAATGATTTATAATATGAAAATCTGTGATATGGATTTTTGATCGAAAGAAATGTGTTTTTTAAATTTGATAGGGAAGGAGAAATCAAGGGGATCGAGGACAGGTGGAGAAATCAGCTACGCGTGAAACTGAGCATGATGTTAAACCTATTCGGGTAAGTATCATTTTTAGAACAGAAATAATATCGCTTTTGTTATAATAGTTGCATGAATCAGCGGTCTCATATGAATGCGATCTGAAAATAAAAAGAAAATTGGAATTATGCGAATTTTCTACTAAGGAAATAAATGGAGCAAACAATATTAAATTACTAATAATGCTTTTAACATCACTGTGGTGCTTGCGCAAGAAAATTATATGATATAATATTCAAAAAATTTAGTGGACGAAGAAAACGATTGTGGGTTTATACATACAAAAATTTAATTCAATGATCATCAATTCTTAATCTCACATCTTATGATCAAGAGTGCATTAATATTAATTCATGAATTACTCGCTGATATTATCTTGCTGGTACTATCAGGAAAATGATTTTTTTGGTTAATAAATGATTTAATGAATATGCAGGAAGAGGAAGAAAAAGCTTGTACAAATAAATCCACATATTTGGAAGAAGAATGCTCTATCAGACATAATATTGTTTGATATCATGTCTCATGATTTCACTGATGACAAACAAGAAGAGGAAGAGAGAGAGAACAAGCCTCAAGTTTCTATGCATATTACGGTGTTGAATCCCGTTCTCATTGCTGCACAACCTACCAATAGTGCCATCATGATTCCTTGTAGGATTCAATTCATGTTTTTCTGTTTCTTCTTTTTGATGTGTTTTTACATAAACACACAAAAAGTTAACCCGTACCGAATTTGCTACCATCAAAAAAGCAAAGGTTGCCTTTGGTAGCGGATTTGGTGCCGATTTTGCATACTGTCATCAATCCGTGCTTCACGCCCGCCGTTTTGTCTATGCAATCAGAGTTGGATTTAGTTAGTTTTGAGCCGACCATGAAGCTTGAAAGGTCATGGATCAAGCATTTTGTGATTTTAATAGGTTGTTTTGCGATAGGTATATATTTGTTCTGGGACGGTATTTTTGCGGTGATTTTGCTTTCATGGTTTATTTTGAGTCGTTTTGGGTTGAGAGATGAGTTTAGATTGTCGAGATGGTTTGGATGAGGAAGAAACTAGGAGGCTTAATTCATTATTTTTTGTTTTTGTGGAAATAGTGTTTAATTTTTTGATTCAGAAATAAAGTGTAATTTAGTTGATTTATTAATAATATTAGATGATTACTATTCGAAAGAATAATATTATATGATTCAATTGATTCCTTGTTCATATAAATACGTGTTTTTAATATATGTGTTGTATATGTTACTTATAATAGCTATATATTTAACTAGTGTTGTACATTTGGACTTCAATTTTGTTGTCCTGAATTTCTTCCAAAATCTATAATTCAACATAAAATAACATTACAATTAAAATAATATACAAAGCAATTTACTTTATTCAACTATGAATTTACTAATATGCTCTCAAGGCTTCAGTATCATAAATGTTATACCCCATGTTATAATAACAACATTAATATAATAATCAAATGATATCATATCAACTGTAAAAAATACTCCAACTATATCTATTAAATTATAATCGACCACAATAGATAGAGGCTTTTGTAACAAGCCTTAAAATGTAACATTATCATACCAAGAAACAATTAGTCCTCAACCAAGATATAAAGAGAAATTAGGAAAAAAACCCACTAGAAAATTACCTCATAATTGCTAAAAATAGTCAAAACTACTCTACACGAGGCTGATTCACTCAATAAAAAGATATCAAAGAAAACAAAAAATAAAACAAATCATAAGCTAGCGCGCATCATCCTTCAAAAGATGCAACTAAAATCATATTTTCTTCTTTTAACTTTGTTCTTAAATCGAATTAAATTGTTATTAATAAAATGAGACGCTATACAAAATCTTGCGCTCTTGTTCTCTCTCAAATTTGGCCACTATATCATCGATTTCATCTTCCCAACTCTCACTCGCTTCTAACTGCAAAACCAAACACAATATTTTGTTAAACTATGCTTAAAATAAATAAGGGTTCAGATATGGAGTGTCAGCATTTTGTAGCACCCAGTAGTGCCCGATTACAAAAGGTATGTTGAAATTACAAAAAAGTATTTTTGTAAATACAAAAGGTATAGTCAAATTACAAAAAGGTATATTTTCAAAAAGGTATATTTGTAAACACAAAAGATATATCCAAGTGCAAATATATATGTGTACAGTTAAAATTGTATGGTGGGCACTTCTAGGCACTTCAAAAGCTGGGCACTCCGAATAATTTCTCAATAAATAAATAAGTAAAATAAATAAATAAATAAATAAGTAGAATAAATAAATAAATAAAATAAACAAACAAATAAAAATATATATAATTATATAAATAAATAATAAATAAAAAAGAGGGACCTCTCTGCATAAATCCAATGCGACTCTGGCTCCAGCGGCGGCTTCTTCATGATTATCTTTCACCTCTAAATTAATTATTAATACGGTTCTCATTAACTTATGCTCTCTTGTGTTGTTCATATCTGCTCAAAATTTAAATAATTAATTACACATTTTATATCACAATATTCTAATCACAAATGACGACAAAATTCCCCCAAAAAATGGTTTAAAATACCGAAATAGGGCCCAACAAAATCTCCAATAAACTAAAAGATAACACAACCATATCTCCTTCTGATTTGGCCAAAAAAAAATGAAATAAAATAAGAACAAAATTTTAAACCTTCTAAGACCAAATCGAAAACCCGCTCTTCAAAAGTTAGAACCACATCGAACCATCCATCTGAAGAATTATCCTGCCACCTTTGTGGGGCATTCTTGACACCCAAGTTTCGTTTCAGCATCGCAAGAATCCCGTTTCTCTTATACCTAATCAATCATCAATCAATGAGTAAAATATACTTTAATTTATCAAATTCGAATGTTTTGGCTATGTTATTCTTGGCCAATTGACCTGATTTGATTTGAAGAAAAGGGAGGTCTTGATTGAACAATTAAAGGATGAAATATCAAAAGAAAAAGTTGAAATTGAGGACAGGAAGTGATAATTCTTATCTGATTGAGCCAATTTCAAACTAAATTATCCGATCAGGTACAACATCAATAAATGCCATCGATTAAACAATCAGAGGATCAAAAGAAAAAAAAGAAAATTATAGAGACAAGAGACTAATTCTCATCAGATTATGCTACGTTCCACTAAATTGAAATTGGAATTAAAGGGGAGTACAGTACAGATCGGGATCTCTGTGGCGGAGCTGGTCGAACAGACTTTTAATAAATCGATCAAACAAACTTTTATTTATCAAATTCGAATGTTTTGATTATGTTGAAGGGCCTGATTTAATTTAAATTCTAGGATTTGATACAGAAGAAAGAAAAGGGAGGTCTTGATTGAACAATTAAAGTATGAAATATCAAAAGAAATAGTCGAAATTGAATAGAGGAGGGACTAATTCTTGTCTGATCGAGCTAATTTCAACTAAATTGTCCAATCAGATACAAAATCAAGAAAGACGACGCCTTGATTGAACAATCAATCGATCAGACACAAAACAGACAAAACCAACTCTTAATTAAACAATCAAATAACAAATCATCAAAAAAGAAAAGTTCAAAACTGAAATTGAAGAGAGGAGGGGCTAACTCATATCTGATTATGCTAATTTCAACTAAACTCTCCGACCATACACAAAACAAACAAAACCAACGCCTTAATTAAACAATCAAACGGCCAATCATCAAAAAAGAGAACCCAAAATCAAAATAGGAACCGGAATTAAATTGGAATCGGAACCCAAAAAGTCGAAATTATAGAGAAGAGAGACTAATTCTCCTCTGACCATGTTACTTTCAACTAAATAATTCGAACAGATACAGAAGAAAGAAAACCCAAAACCCAAAATCAAATTCAAAATTCAAAATTAAAGCGGAGTATTCTAAATTGTCCAATTATACACAAAATCAACAAAAACGACGCCTCAGTTAAACAATCACACCGATCAGACACACATGATTGATCAAATGATCAAACGACCAAATTCAAAATCGAAACTGAAGTTAAGAACAGTACAGGTCGGGGTCCTGGCGGCGGAGCTGGTCGAACATGCTCTTATACGGGGTGCCGAAGGCGAAGACGTTGGGCTGGTGGAGCGACGGCCCCGGCAGCTTCACGTGCGCGCCGGTCCCGTACGACGCCACCTCGAAGTCGTGCCGCTGCAGCAGCAGGTGCGCCTCCATGCTCCGGTTCTGGTTCGACGAACACACCATGGCGTACCTCATTGTTGTTGAATGTTGGTCTCTCTTCTTCTTCTTCTTGTTCGAAGCTAAAATCTCAGTCTCTATTTTATCTTCTTAATTTACTTTTTTTTTTTCTAGCATTTGAACCCAAAATAATTGAGCAAATAGCAGTGATATCAAAAAATATTGGGCTAATGAGGTAATTTACTGGCTAAAACGGGTATAAATTTTGACGTCACAAGAAAACAAATTTGCATCTCTACCGCAAGAATAACCGGCGGTAGAAGCTATTTTGTTACTAATTAATCTGTTTAAGGCCGCTGATGGAAACATTTGAAAACTAGTATCTATCGCCGGTATTTCTGGTAGTAAAATATCTCTACCGCCAGAATAGTTGACGGTGATGCTAATTTTTTTGATATCATTGCTATTTGCTCAATTATTTTCTATATGAATGCTACATAAAAAAAGAGTCGATTTCTTCTTTCTTTCTTATGGAAACGCAAATATTAAAATTCTAATTGTATTATTTTAGAGGACCTAATATATATATATAGCTAGGAACAATATATAAAATTGGAAAAAAAGTATATCTAATTTTTTTTAAATATTATATATATAAACAATGAAAATAATATATGACAAAATAGTATATTAAAAATTGGAAAAAAGTATATAAGAATTTCAAAGAATAAATAATGCACAAAAAATAAAAATATATATAAAACAACAAAAATAATATATAGAAAAAAAACATTATATACAAATCATCATAAAAATTGTTGTTGAGTGTTGGTCTCTCTCCTTCTTCTTCTTCTTCTTCTTCTTGTATATAGCTAGGTACAGTATATAAAATTGAAAAAACAGTATGTATACTTTTTTTTAAAGATTATATATGTAAACAATGAAAATAATATATGACAAAATAGTATATTAAAAATTGAAAAAAAAGTATATAAGAATTTGAAAGAATAAATAATGCGCAAAAAATAAAAATATATATAAAACAACAAAAATAGTATATAGAAAAAAAACATTATATACAAATCGTCTTAAAAATTGTTGTTGAGTGTTGGTCTCTCTTCTTCTTCTTCTTCTTCTTTCTTCTTCTTGTATATAGCAGGTACAGTATATAAAATTGAAAAAACAGTATGTATAATTTTTTTATAGATATTATATATATAAACAATGAAAATAATGTATAATAAAATAGTATATTAAAAATTGAAAAAAAAAGTATATAAGAATTTCAAAGAATAAATAATGCGCAAAAAATAAAAAATATATATAACAACAAAAATAGTATATAGAAAAAAAATAGTATATACAAATCCGTCATTGTTGTTGAGTGCTGGTCTCTCTTCTTGTTCGAAGCTAAAACCGCAGTCTCTATTCGCTCTGTTTTGTTTTGGCGAAAAATTGTATTTACCCTAACAATACTTCAAATTGTCATATTTAACCTCTTTAAAAAAAAATGCAAATTTTAAGTTTTTCTTTTCAAAATTTCAAAAAACAATTTAGATAATAAATTAAAATATTTATTTTTTTGCCATGTCATCAAAATAAATTTCTCCATGTCATAACTTAACAATCCAGTCAGCACTTAACGGATTGAGGGATTTAATTGAACAAAATGCAAGAGATAATAAGATACTTGATTGAACAAAAAAAAAAGAATTTGATTGAACAATTTGAGCCAAAACAGACTTTTCTCTTCTTTGTTTCTTTGTTTCTTCTCTTGTGCCCTCTGTTTTGTTTTGGGGAATTTAGTATTTAGCCTAATAAAGCTTAAAATTGTCATATTTAACCTCTTTAAAAGGCAAATGTTAAGTTTTTCTTTTCAAAATCCAAAATGTGTAATTTCAGATTTAAGCAACATGTTGAGAAAGACTGAAAAATTGATCAAGAAAGAGTATCTCTTCACGTAAAAATATTTTTATAGGATAAATATCACAATCATATTAATACATTTTGACTTTTGAAAGGATAAACTTGATATTTGCGTTTTTAATGAGCTATTAAATATCACAACCGTATCCCAGAAGTATGATAGTCGTATCCTGCCGTATCCTGAACGTATCCAAATTTTTTTTATTAAAATAATCGAATACGCCACGTGACGTATCCGATACGTATCGGAGCCGTATCGCAGGCATATCCGTATCGGATACCCGTATCCTCAGAATACTTATCAGTTTTTGAAGTATCAGCACAACATAGGATATAATATTTTGAAGTTCTTAAAGTGACTCGCTGTATAAATTACCACAAAACATTTGAAGTCAACCCCTAAAGTCTTACTCAACGCTTTCTTTTCTTCGTCTTCAGTCTTCTCCTTCTTCTTCCACGTCCCTCTCACTCCATGCTCTACTCCAGCACCAAACTATTCAACCTTCTCATTCTCAATCTTCACTAATGGAGGCGGCTATGCAAGCCCTGCTCGCGGCAATAGCAGCCTTCGTACTCATCACTGTGTTCTTCGCTTTTCTCGCATGTCTCCTCCGTACCTGTAAACGACCCAGAACCGGTGCTGGTACCGGTACCGGTACTGTCTCCGCCCCAAAACCGCAGTTTCTCTCCATCTCTTATTCCGCCTCCGCAGCCGGCACGAACCCATTTCCGCTTGAAGACTCGGCGTCCTTCGACCCGTTGCTGGACAGAGTTTCTTTGGCGGAGCTGGCCTCCGCGACCAAGAACTTCTCGCCGGAGACCATCATCGGAGATGGGACTTTTGGGTTTGTCTACAAGGCGCAGCTACCGTCTGGCACCATTGCTGCTGTCAAAAGGTTGGAATAAATAGTTGAATGAAGTTGATTTTGCATGGTAATTGTTGGTTTTTGGTATGTTTTGTTGGAAATTTGAGATGAGTTTGGTTGTTGGTTTGTTTGTCAGGCTTTCATCTGATGCGTTTTTGTCGCAAGGTTTGAGACAGTTTCGTGCTGAAATTACGACTCTTGGCAGGCTTCAACACCCTAATTTAGCTCGGATTTTAGGTATCGAATAATTCAAAATTCGACATTTGTTATATCGATATATATAATTTTGTGATTAAATCAGCTATCTTTGTTGTTATTAATTAAATTAGGGTTTTGCGCATCTGGTCAAGATAGACTTTTGATTTATGAATATTTAGAGCAAGGAAGTCTTGATTCATGGTTACATGATGAAGACCATGATATGAATTCTTCCGTATCGGTTCTTACCTGGCAGGTAAAGAAATATGAATTTTTTTCTTAATTAAAAATATATTTATTCTTTAATTAATTAATTAATTGCTCTATAAAGAATTGTGTTTATTTCTTCGATTTGACTCCTTTTGCTCAAAATTTAGTCGACTTGGAAAAGTAACACTTTTTCATTATTTGTTCACTCACCTAATTAAAGTATCTGTTCATTTAACTCATTATTTTGTTCCCTTTCCTAGTTAAAAAATATATATTTGCTCTATTTAACAAACCCCCCCCCCCCCCCCAAATATATATATATATATATATATATATATATATATATATATATATATATGATTAAAATATTTACATATATTAATCAAATTTTGTAGGTCCGGCTCAAAATAATGAAGGATGTGGCGTCCGGCCTGGAATTCCTACACGAAGACTGCAAGCCGCCGGTGATCCACCGCGACATAAAAGCGAGCAACGTTTTGTTGGATTCGGAGTTCCGCGCGAGGATCGCGGATTTCGGTCTCGCTCGACATGTGGACGGGTCGAGGTCTCACGTCTCCACCCAAGCCGCCGGCACCATGGGGTAGTTATTAATGATATTCAGTTTTGTTGTTTGTTTAGTCAAAAATAATATTGAACATAATTTTATCTTGCGTGTATATTTAATATTGTACTGGGTGGTTCTTTCACAGTTATGTTCAAATTCAAAACATAATTTTATCTTACACAGCATTCGTAATAATATTACATTCCTTCTATATAAAATCAACTGATAACTAGGTAGTAGGTACAATATTTATACTATTATTAATTGTCTTATTCTTAAAAAAAGAGTTATTTATGTACATAACATTGTTAATAGAATCCAATCACGCAAGTTTATTGTTTGGTTAATGTCATTTGCGGTTATTTATATAACGAAATATTACTTTATATATAACAGGTACATGGCGCCAGAGCTGAGAGACGGAATACCACCGACAGCAAAAGCTGATGTCTACAGTTTCGGAGTATTAATGCTTGAAATAGCTTGTAGAAGGCGGCCTAACTGGCCGATCATAGAAAAAGAACAAGAAAATCAAGAAATGAGTTTGGTCAAGTGGGCGAGACGACGGATCGAGGAGGGGAGAGAGAGGGAGATTTTGGACAGTCGGATGGAGATCAAAGAGGAGGGAGAAGAGAGAGAGGTGAGATTGTTTTTGGAGATTGCGGGGAAGTGTACGGATGAAGATAGAAGAAAGAGGCCTTCGATGAAAGAAACCGTCCTTCTTTTGGATCGTATTGATTGATGGTGATATGATTGATATCTCTTATTTGGTCACTTGTATTGAAAAGATATTGTAATTATATATAATTTTTCTTTAAAGTTTTATGAATAATTTATATAGGTGTACAACTGTAAATTTTATAGTTGTATTGGTGTGAAATGTAAGTAAAGTATATATATAGGTATAGTTTAAAAAAAAAAAGACCGGGTCAGGTTCGGGTTTGGCCATTCCGAAACCCGACCTGAAAATTTCGGATTTGACCCGAACCCGAAAACTTTACGGTTTTTTTTCAAACCCGAGCCCGAACCCGCGGATAACCCCGAAACCGCGGGTAAACCCGAAATTATTCTCAATTTTTTCAAAAATTTTCAAATTTTTTTCATTTTCTTTTGTTCTTTTTGTTTCTTTGTTCAATGTTACACAAGGGAGAGAAGAGAAAAGGGAGAGTTAGGATTAGGATGGATGTTTAGGATTGTTTTATATAGGTAAGTAAAATATATATATAGGTATATGAAGTATTTGTTTGTCTCCATTTCCTAGCTCTTTGATTGGTTATTAAGACTAACTTTTTTTTTCTGAAGTACCAAAACAAAATTAAGCTAGCCAGCATTAGAAAACAAGAAGTCCAAATTTATTACCTAAATTATTTAACCACGGCAAATTTAGATCCAAAATCCAAATAAAAACAAATCCTACTACGCTTAATTGTTCACTCTATGTTCTGCATAAGCAAGAGGCCACGTCATGTTTATTTCCGACTGTTATACATAAACATTTGGCTCATCTCAATCAGAAATTTATAAAGACAATAATTTCTTGGTCGAACTCTCAGTGTTTTTGTCAGTATTTTCCATGAAATCAACACAAATTTGGCAACGACAGTCGGAAAAACGGCAAATCTCACAACCGAAGCAGACACATTTGACACATCCGACGCACTTGTCTTTAACTGGGCATCCCCTGAGCCGCTTCTTGCATTCCCTCTCTTCTTCATCTTGACAAGTTATACTGAATTTCAAGAAAAATATATTTTTTAAATATACATAAAAATTAACTATTTGAAGTATTTTTATTTCAAAAGAAAGGCATTTTTTATTTTATGAAAAATATTTTATTTTTTTATTTATGAAAGTTAACTAGATGTTCTTCTGTAAACTATATAAAGAGAGAATTGAGTGCAATTTAAATTCGTGAAATTCCGTAAATTCGTCAATTTTTGGTGGAGTAAATTGACAAAAACTAAAAGCTTCTAATTATTATTCACAAAATATAAAAAATACACCAAAATGACAATAGATATCATAATTTGTATGGAAGAAATTGAAGGGTCTTACTTGTAGTGGGGAAAGAAACTGCATTGCCAATTATTAACAGCCTCAGCTTCATGAAACAGTCTGTATTCTTTTTCTGATCTGACCTGAAATCTTCTTTCTTTCTTGCACCTAGTGCATTTTAAAAACTCATCGCGATGGACCTTTTTTACGTTGCGATTGCGAGGTTTTATCGTCTGATCATGGTACCTGTGAAAAAAAGTGATAATTTCATATAATGATTTATTGTCATTATAATTTGACTTAAACATGGTATATTGTTGATTGAATTTGAATTATTGTGTTAAATAAATAAATAATGGTACTTTAGTAGTGCGGTTTTTGCCAGAGGAACTTTTTCTGAACCGATTGTGACCCAAATATCGTGCCGCCACCGCCCGCCGGACTTCTTCAAGGCATGCTTTACAAATACAGTGGGCTTCAGAACTTAAAAATGAAGGAAAAAGAGAAATGAGATCATTATTTTTGACCTAATATAGTAAATATATCCCTTTCATCAATTAAATGAGATAATATATGAAATTATATTTTACAAAATTATATAAGAAGGATTATCATATTATACATGAAAAATCATAAAATTTGATTAATTTTTATCTCATGTTTAGCATTAAGTAGATGTTTTATCTGTTTATATATTACCTCCATCACATTGAGGGGTACACTGGCAGTGAATTTCAAGAATTCCAGATGGAAAAACTCGTAACTTGCCGACCGTATCGCCGAAACGGTGATGAGTGCAGCCGCAAGTCACCTCAATGAAATTATCTCCTCTTTTAAATCCATACATGTTTTTAACTTCTGATTCTTTGAAGACTATATCCATGCTGTCTACACTGTAATCATCTGAGCTGCTACCCATTATTATGATCTGCATGTAGTTAAGGAAATCTTTTGTATTTGCATTTTGAATGATATAGTTAAATTTGGTTGCATTAAACATTATAACTTTTGTATGAGACAGGATCATGAGTAAGAAAACTAATCTAAAATATATCATAAGGGTAAGAAAACCAATCTAAAAAATAAGCAAATCCTAATTTTTAATATTTGGTATTCAAATATAATTTTTCTCTTTGTATAATACATATTTAACAAAGTTTCTCAATCAAGTCTCAAAAAATATAGGTTTTTCTCTTCATCAAGAAATAAAGGATACGTTTTTCCTCTTATACACTACTAGCTAGATAGATGAGAGAAAATAAAAAGAAATCCCTCTTTTTCTGTGATCTAGAAAAAACTTGTGTTACTTTCGGCTTCAAATTTTATTATTTGTAGTGAGTTAGTGCTTCAAACAAAATAAAAAAAACTCAATTAACAAGGAAAATTCTAATTCCTAAATTGATATTCTTATTTTTCTCTTTACCCAGATAAAAAGAAAAAAGAGAGGAGATTTTCTCTTTTATACACCACTACATGAAAGAAAAGAAAACCAAAATCCCCATTTGGGGTAATTTTTTTCCCTCTTGAATTCTTTCTTCAATCTACGAAAGACTAGTTCTCTCTTTAGGGTTTAAAAAACATGCGGTTTTAATGACGAGAACCGTCGAAAAAATCTACATTATGCTTTTAGACGCCCTTGCAATTTTTGTAACAAAAATAAAATAAAAGAACATACCTTAGATTGATTTTTTTATCAATCTGCAGGAGGCGATTAGATTGATAAGTTTTACAAGCAAGGGAAAGAGAAAGAGATCAGAAAGAATAAGAAGACACAGGAGAGAAAGAGAAACCGGCGAGTCACGAAACGTGTGCCTCCCCTCTCGCTCTTTGGTCCGTTGTGCTTTTTGAATTTATTAGTTTTGATATAGTCATACTGTGTGCATTTAATGCTAAATCTTCAGTAAGCGACCTTCCCGAGCTTTTACTAAATCTAAAAAAATAACTTATATTTTTACATTTTATTTACCAAAATAAGTCAATTTTGATACAGTCGTACTGAGTGCATTTTATTTACTCGTCATGATAAAAAAGGAAAGGAAAGAAATGTATATATGCACGCTCAAATATGAAGTATATCTTCATGATAAAGTGGCAATTATATGCAAATATCATTTGTTCTTATGCTAGTTTCGTCTAGTAACATAATTATGCGTAAAAAACTCGCTTGTGAAACACAAATGTGTCAAACAAACATGTTTTATATGCTAAATGACATTATAAGTGTAGATGTTGTTAAGATAAGCTTGCTATAATTGGAAATTTGATTGGATTTGCATGTTTTTCTTGCAAAAAGTATTATCATTTTGGTCCTTTATTGTAAGTAGTATACACACTCTTGGAAGAAAACAGAGGAGAGAAAAGAAAAAGAGAGAAGCCTAATGGTAAATTAGAACACTATCGGAACTAGGATGCAAAATTTCATCCCAAGCCCAATATATAATTTTAGGCCCATAATTTCATGCCTAGTAAGTACAAATTGAAGCAAATTGTAGCAAAAGACATGTTGATATCCGAAAAGATAGAATGAACACATAAAGAAGTATGCTGTGTGAAAAAAAATGTATGTTGTCATTTATTTAAAATTTATAATGCTAATAGCATAATAGGCATTTGAAAATACATAACAATTGTATACAAAAGTAATGAATTGCTATAAATGTGTAAATATATGTTGTGAGGTGTTTAAGTAGGAGATGAAAAAATATTTTTCGAATTAAAAAGAAGATTTTTGAATTTGACTTGATTTGAAAATTTGAATATGGTTTCTATATTTCTCTAAAGCAAAAAAAAAAAAATTCGAACTTAAATTATCCTTTGTAATGTTATAAAACCCCATACATTCTTAATAATCAGGAGGGTTTAGAGTGATGAATGAAGCGAGTTATTCTCCTATCATGACAATGACTAATAACACATAAAGCATCATAAAATTAGACATATTCATTCAAATATTTTAAACATATCACAATATAGTATGAGTTGGTTAATTAGTTGTTTCTGTTTTTCTCCAAAAAAAGAAAAAAAAAGTTGTTTCTGTTTTTCTTCAAAAAAAGAAAAAATAATTGTTTCTGTTTTTCTTCAAAAAAAGTAATTAGCTGTTTCTATTCTACCGACATTAGATACATCCATCTTTCTATATATATACCAATCGGAATTCACAATGTCATGTACAAGAAAAGTTCAAAATAATTACAATTTGAGTTTGAGTTCGTATTTTCAAAGTTAAAAATGAGCGCATTCTGTGAATGTTTGTTTCCTTGTTTTGGAAATGTTGCGGCCACGTCAGAGGAGGCGGGTGGTGGTCACAACCGCCGACATCGATTTAGACGATGTCGTAAATTCTTTTCGAGATTGATTCATAGGGTATAATCCTATATAATTAATGAAATATATAGTATCAAATTTTGTGATAAATATTTTTGATCGAAAGAAATGTGTTTTTGAAATTTTATAGGGAAGGAGAAATCAAGGGAATCGTAAACAAGTGGAGAAAAAACCGGCTACGTGTGAAACTGAGCATGATGTGAAATCTATTCGGGTAAATGTTTTTAAATCAATTCCATTTTGTTTTATTGCCCAACAGATCTTGGATTTTTCTTATATATAGTAATTTTGATCATGGTGGATAATGGAATTGAAGATTAATTGCTGATGTTAAATTTTGAATGAAGAAAATGTAATGAAAGGTTTTAGTGCACAAAGAAAACGGTTGCTGGTTTATACATAAAAAAAATTAATTCAAAGATTATCAATGATGGATAAAAGTGCATTTATTAATTCATGAATTACTCTTTGACATATTCTTGAAAAACAATTTTGTTTTGTTAACAAATGATTCATTGAATGTGCAGGAAGAGGAAGAAAAAACTAGCACAAAGAAATCCACATATGTGGAAGAAGCTGATCTATCAGACATCTTAATGTTCGATATTATGACTCATGATTTTACCGATGAAAAACCAGAAGAGGAAGAGAGAGAGAATGAGCCTCTGGTTTCAATGCATTTCACCATGCCGTATCCTGTTCCTATTACGGCACAAACTACCAATCATACAATAATCACGATTCCTCGTAGGATTCAATTCATATTTTTTTGTGTCTTCTTTTTGATGTGTTGTTACATAAACACACAAAAAGATGTACCGATACCGGATTTGGTATTGTCAAGAGAGGAAATCTTGCCTTTGGTACCGGATTTCGTGCCGATTTCGCATACTGCGTCTTCTGATATTTCGATTCAATCGGAGTTGAATTTTGTTAGTTTTGAGCCAACCACTGAGCATGAATGGTCATGGATTAAGTGTGTTGTGACTTTAGTTGGTTGTGGTTTCGTGATAGGCGTATATTATGTTTGGGACAGTATATTTGCGGCGATAATGCTTTCGTGGTATATTTTGAATCGTTTTGGTTTGAGAGACGATCTGCGATTGTCGAGATGGCTTGAATGAGGATAAGATTATGAGTAACTTTTTTGTAGAAAGTAAGGTGTAATTAGTTGATATATTATATGATTCAAAAGATTATGTGTTCATATATAATTTTCTCAAATGTAGTTGTGATTTATATAATAGTTATTCAACTTTTGAATAGTGTCATAAAATATAATTTAGTTCTGTTATCGTGAAATCTCAAAATCTTTAATTGATAAGAATATTATCATAAACATTTTAAGGAATATGATTGATATGTTTCACATTACCATATTATAAAGAAATATTGTTGTTTTGCACATTTAAATTTCTAGGAATATAAATAAAAGTTATATTTAAACATCACTTATCTACCTAGGACTCAAATAGGCCAACTAAATTAAATATAATTTCTATCTAATTATAATTTCGTGTCATTTTAATATCATTTGACTAGTAACGATGATTGAACAAATTTTCCTCTTCGGAAATTGTAACACATATTTTTCCAAGTCAATTCAACTAATCAAATAAACATCACAAATTCTATCTAATTAAAGGGAATAAATGTATTTCTTTTTGACAATTCAACCCATCAAATAAACATCACAAATTCTATCTGAATCGGATTAATACGATACACAAGGAAATAAATATATCATTTTTTTTTGTCAATTCAACCCATCAAATTAACGTCACAAATTCCATCTGATTAATACAATACACAAGGAATAAAATCACAACACTAATAAACACAAAAACATCAAAAAAAAAACTTCTCACTTCCCTCCAATTAAATCCCCATTAAATGCTGACTAGACCACAAACTGATGATGTGGTTAACTGATGTGTCAAATAAACTAGATAAATTATTATTTTAATTGCCACATCAGCATTAAATGATGACTAGACAAAAAAAAATGATGACATGTCTTGTGTACGTATCAAATAAATTAGGTTAACTATTATTTAAAGGGAAAATATTTTTATACATTTTCAGACTTTCGTATAGAATAAATTAAAAAAAATATATTTTTGTATACCTATATCTTTTTATATGTTCATTCTACGTTTTTATAATTTTGTTATATCTTTTTGAATTTCGGCGATGTTGACAAATAATTTCCGTATTTTTATTTGCCACGTCGGCATTGATACGCTGACTAGACCAAAAACTGACGGCGTGTCAAATAAACTAGGTAAAATATTATTTTGATTGCCACATTAGCATTAAATGATGACTAGACAAAAAATATGACATGTCTTGTCTACGTGTCAAATAAATTAGGTTAACTATTATTTAAAGGGAAAATATTTTTATACATTTTCAAACTTTCGTATAGGATAAATTGAAAAAAAATATTTTTTATATATCTATATCTTTTCATATGTTCATTCTACGTTTTTATAATTCTGTTATATCTTTTTGAATCTCTGCGACGTTGACAAATAAGCCGGTGATGCGCATCAAATCCCTATTTTTAATTGCCATGTCAGCATAGATACGCTGACTAGATCGAAAACTAATGATGTGTCTTGTCTACGTGTCAAATAAACTAGGTAAATATTATTTCAAAGGGTTCAGATATAGAGTGTCAATATTTTGGAGCGTTCAATAGTGTCTGATTATAAAATGTATGATAAAATTACAAAAAATTATTTTTGTAAACACAAAAGTTACAGTGAAATTATAAAAAAATATATTTTTAAAAAGATATATTTGTAAACATAAAAAGTATATTAAAATACAAATATATATGTATAGAGCTAAAACGATACGATTGGCGCTTCCCTTCTCGACACTCAAAAACATAAGCCCTCCTAATAATTTCTCTATTCCAAATTGCCACGTCAGCATACAGCTTCTCTCCTCTCCTCTTTCGATCTAATTCAGAGAAGAAGAAAAAAACCCTTCTTCTCTTCTCTTCTCTTCTTCTCTTCTCGTCAGTTGAGTGAAATTTCTCACCGTTGGATTCGGAAAAGAGGATAAAATGGGATCAGTTGATCTGATCAAATCATGTCGTGATTCAATCCGCCAGGTTAGAGATAATTCCATTTTTCGCCTTTTAATATTCACTGCGCTGAATTGAGACTTAGTAACCTTAAGCTGTGAAATTAATCTGAAGTTGTGAAATTAAGTTTAGTTACGCTTCAATTTGATCCAATTTTGCATTTATGCCTTGATTATTTAAGCCTAATTACCCCCTCAAAATGCAATCTAACGCGAAACCCCCCCGAATTTTGTTTGAATTTTTTGTGATAATAATTTGGTTTTAAATGTTTCTTTTTTATAGATTTCGGACCAGATTAAAGGGGCAATTTTGTATATTGATTATGGCACGGCAGAATCCTTCCAATTCATCGGCGCTTTTCCTTTGTTGCTTCAACTCGGTGCTCGTGCTGTTTGTAGTCTTGAGAATTTATCTCCTTTAGATGCAGTAATTAATTTCTTATTTATATTTACATATAAATAATTTTTCAATTTCGTAATTTATTCAATTCCAATTAAATATGTTTTGGTTTTTTTGTGGTATAATTGCATAGAGACACAATTTGAGCACTCAATTGAAGCTTAAATATTAAAATGTATAGCCAAATGATTAAAAATTAGTATTAAAAGCCCATAAAAAGTACATTATATATTTAATATCCTTGATTTAAACTATTATATTTTATTTTAGGCTGCTGATTGGAGCTCAAATTACACTGAACCTGTAACAAAGGCTGTGATTTTCACGTCTCGATTTCTGAGCGATACGCATAAATATGTTTTACGACTCGTTGGGACCCACAAAACCATATTAACTTGTTCTATCTTCACATCTGTATCAGAGGTATTTATATTTTCTCACATTTTAATTGCATATATACCCCTAAAAATGTTAAATTGTACTTAGAGCCCTGCGAAAGTGAAAATATCTAACTTGTTTATGTACGTTTTTGGCAAGGAAAAGAAAGGGTATGTCTGATATTCTTTTTAGGGTCATTCATGATATTTTCTAAGTTTTGTAGGGGTATTTATATTATTTCACGCTTTTTAAGGGCATATTCGATATTTTGGGTGCACTAGGAATTGGTTAAATGTGGTTTTTCAGCCTCTAAATTATGATGTTTAAGCACAAAACAAACTGTAATTTTGACTAAAACCCTAATTTTGACTAAACCCTAATTTTGACTAAACCCTAATCTTTACCAAACCCTAACTTCAACCAAAACCCTAATTTTCACCAAACCCTAATTCAACTCAACCCTAATTCAACTCAACCCTATTTTGAATAACCCCTAATTTTGACTAAACCCTAATTCAACTCAACCCTAACTTCAACCAAAACCCTAATTTTCAGATCTCCCACTCAACCCACATCGACTCCCCCCTCGGCCCCGACGCCTTCCACGAGTACCAAACCCTCCTCTCTCAAGACCACGAAGAACTAATAAAAAATTCAAAATCCAACAAAAACATTTCCACGGACGATTTTACCCCTATGTCCGTTTCAGTCTCCCACTTCCCAACCCTCATCTGCCCTGTCTCCTCCAAATCTTTTATATTTCCCTCAGCAGGGGTAGTTTCGGAATTAGGGCTGTCAAGCGAGAGCGAGGAGTCGGTTGGACTCGGTCTGCCAGCTGTCTCTGTGGACCAGGGCTCGGACGGCGAGGACGCGCCAGCTGGCGTCAGTCTGACGGCGCATTTTCTATATTATTTGGCTGATAAGGTACTTTGTTTTGTTTTTTACTGTTTTGATGTTTGATCAAGCGCGTTTGTTTTGTTGTTTCTGTTTGGTTTTTTGGTGTTTCTGTATAATTGCAATGGCTGAAATAAAGACCCCTGACTTTTGGAATATTAAAAAAACCCTTTGGTGATATTTAAGTATTATGTGAATGATAATCGATTATATATCGATACATTTTCCAAATTATTTCTGTATTATTTCAAAATAAGTCGCTTTCTTTATAAATAAAACATTAAATTTAGGGGGTTTAACATTAGTCGTCTTTTAGTACTTTAAGAATCAGGCGGGTTTTGAAAAACAAAAAGTTTGAAGTAGAGTTTTTCTTTTCTTGTCATATAATATTCCTTCGAAAAGATGAAATTATTTTATTTATTTTTATTTCCAGCTCGATTTAAAACTGGAAATATTCTCGCTCGGCTCGACCTCCAAAACCCTAGGCAAAACCATGATGGACATGTCGAGCCTGTACGACGTTTCTAGAAGGTCAAAAAAGTCAACCGGCCTTTTATTAATCGACCGCACAATTGACCTTTTTACCCCTCTCTCTCACTCCAACTCCTTCCTCGACCGGCTCCTCTCCTCCCTGCCACGTCAGCACTTCGCCAGCTCAGCGCAAAACCCTAAAAATGTCGTAAAGCGGGCCCCGCTTGATATAGATGTGCCTTTTGAGGCGATTTTGAGGGAAGAGCAAGGAGATAGATTGTATGAGAATATTATTAATTTTGTGTCTGGTTTTAATGAAGAGGGGGGAAATAATAATAATAATAATAATAATAATAATAATAATAATAATTACGAAAATGCCACTGAGTTGAGCGGGGAATTTTTGGCAAATTATGAGAATGCGAGTTATTTGGAGGGTTTGATTGAAAGAGGGGCGAAAGACGGGTTTTTATTGGTGAAAAAGTGGCTTTTGGAAACCCTAAAACGGGAAAATATACCGTTTATTTCGAAAGGAAAGTTTGAAAGTGAGATTCATGAGATGATTAAGTTACTGAGTAAGGATCAAAAGTGTTTGGTGAGAAACAGTGGGATTATTAAACTGGCCCTGGCTGCTGATGTGGCGAGCTCTGATTGGTCGAGCTCAAAATGGGATGCTTTTACAAGCGCTGAGAAAATGTTGAGTATAAGTTCTGTTGAATCGAGTCAAAGTTTATCAAGCGAAATTCGCGATTTTATTAATACTTCTGTTTCTGACAAGAGCATTCTCTCTCTAAAAGACGCTTTGCTTCTCTCTCTACAAGGTTATATTTTGGCCGGCGAGAATTTCCCTACTTCAGTTTCTCTCTCCCCTTTTTCTTGGGAAGAGGAGAGAGAACTCAAAGACGCGGTTTTGGATGCGATTTTTGAAAAGCCCCAAATCGTAAATTTCAAATTTTTAAAGGGGCTTGAAAAGGAATTAGAAAAAAGAGCTAGTAATTTAAATAATGAAAAACACGAGAGTGATTGTGAAAAAAATCAGGACCAAATCGACGATTTTGACGATCAGTGGGGCAATTGGGATGAAGAAGAAGAAGAGGAGAGAGAAACAGAGGAAGAGAGAGAAAGTAACTATGGAGATGTCCAGTTGAAACTGGAATTGAGAGATAGAATCGACCAGCTGTTCAAATTCTTCCAAAAACTATCGAGTTTAAGAGAGAGAAACTCTTCGGTTAAGGAACTTTTAGGGTTTCTGAGGAGTTATGATCAAACGGGTAGTGAGAGAAAGAGTTTGTTGTATAAATTATTAAACGCGGTTTTGATTAATGGAGATTTAGAAGGAATTGAATATCACTCATCTGCTGTTGGGAGATTTTTCAAAAGCGGGTTTGGCAGATTTGGGCTCGGACAGGTTTGAATTTTGAATTTTGAAATTTGAAATTTGAATTTTTATGTTTATTTAATGATATTTTTATTTTAGGCGAAGCCGAATTTTGGGGATCAAGATGTACTTTTTGTGTTTGTGGTGGGAGGCATTAATAGTATTGAGGTATGTGCTGGCTGGAGATCTCCAGTTTGAAATTAAATTCATTTCCGTTTTAATTTTTTGGAAAGTTGCAAAAAAGCCCGTGCGTTATGCTGAAATTGTGAAAAAGCCCCTGCACCTGTATAAATTTGTTAGTTTGAAACTAATGGTAGTTTTTTTTTGAAATTTCCAATAATGTAGGGGCTTTTTTTGCAATTTCGGTATAATGCAGGGGCTTTTTTGCAATTTTCCTATTTTTTTTAGTTAATTTTATTGCTAGTATTTATGTATTCTATTTTGGAGATAAGGGATGTCCTATTTTCCTATTTTTATTTTTATTTTATTCACATTTTATTATTATTATTTTTATTTTAATTTGAAGATAAGGGAAGCAATGGAGGCGGTAAGAGAGAGCGGAAGGCCGGATACTGAGCTGATTCTTGGCGGGACGACTCTGCTGACTCCTGACGATATGTTTGACCTAATGTTGACATAATTTATTTATTTGTTTATTATTTTGGGAAATAATTTAATTTTGAAATCGGTACAGTAATTATACTTGAGTTTTGTTTCATTAGTTTTGTTATTGTTATTGTTTATTTTAATTTATGGTTATTAGTTAATAATTAAAAGCGTGATTAGTTTGAGCGGAAGTCTTCTTTTTTTTTCTTTTGTGATTTTGGAAGAAATGCATGTAATTTTCTTTGGTGAGATGTAATTTGTTTGTTGTACATAATTATGTTTTTAGTTTCTAATTACCAATCTTTTAGGTAGTAGCTCCTAGTCATCGCATTTTGCTTTTCTACCTCCCAATATATGTATATACAAGAAAATAATATATTCCGCATATATATGAATATATTATTGCCATTAATGTATCTAATACTAATATTATCGTCATATAAAATGGATGTATAAATTAAAACAATATATTTCGAAATAGAAGTATAAAATAAAAACATTTTTATTCAAGAAAATGGTATAAAGTATAAACGTTAAATAGACTTTTTTTTAATATACCACCATGTTTAAAAATAATTCAGCAAATACCACTCATTTCAAAATAATGGATATCTACCATCTGTTCCGCCACTAGTAGTGGCGAAATATATGAATTTTCAGTTTTTTCAAAAAATTCTCATTTGGCTAGATAAACATTGTTAATTAGTGTAAAAAAAACGCTATTCCACCACAGGTAGTGGCGGAACATGAAAAAATTTAATTTTTTTTGCGTTTTTTTCCTGAGAATTTTTTTTTCCTGTTCCGCCAGTGGCAGTAGCGGAACACGTTTTTTCACTAATTAATCCCATTTTTAAAAAACGCCACTACTAGTGGCAGAACAACATCTGTTCCGCCACTAGTAGTGATGGAAAATGGTAGATATCCCATTCTTTTGAAATGAGTGGTATTTGCTGAATTATTTTTGAATAGAGCGGTAAAAAAAAAAATCCGTTAAATAAGAGTTTGGGCCTCGGCCCATTACTACCCTCTATAGTTCTATGTCCGTATTTTCTAATTACAGGGATCCTAAAATCTCTCCAAAATTCAAATCTCATCTCCCTCTCTCTTTTCTCCCCCAAATCAAACTCTCACTCTTTCATTTCGCAAATTCAAATCACTCTTCTTCTTCTTCTTCAGCCTCCAATGGAAGCAGCACCAACCCTCCAAATCCTCGTCCAAAAAGGCCCCAAATCGGGCGAAACCCTCGCCTGCAATCCTCAATCAACCACCAGAATCGGGCGCGTGATCAAGGGGAACGACTTCGCGCTGCGCGATCCCGGCGTGTCTCAGCAGCACCTCCGCTTCGAGTTCCTCACAGAAGCTTCCGGATGGTTCGTCACCGATCTGGAGTCTTCCAACGGGACTTTAGTTAATGGGGTGGTAGTGGAGCCGTTGGTGAAGGTTCAGGTGCGAGATGGAGATGTTGTGAAGATTGGAGATAAGACGGAGCTGGTTTTGAAGATTGAGGAAATTGAGGGGGGTTTGAGGGGGAATGAGAGGAGGGTTAGTGGGAGAGTTAGGGCTACATCGAGGGTTTTGAAGGAGGTGGAAGAGGGGAAGGAGGAGGAAATTAGGGTTTTGAGGAGTCGAAGGAATGTTAATGCGAAGAGTAGTAAAGGTGTTGTTGTTGAAGAAGAAGAAGAAGAAGAAGGGGGGAAGAAGGAAGGGGAGAAGTGTGATTTGGTTTCTGATTTGGGGGAAATTGAAGGGGCGAAAGAGGAGAAATCTCGGGTTTTGAGGGGTAGAAGGAAGAATGTTACAGGTAATGAAGAGAAAAAGAATGAAACTTTGCTGAATTCTGATTCGATTGTCGATTTGGGGGAAATTGAAGGGGCGAAAGAGGAAGAATCTAGGGTTTTGAAGGGCAGAAGGAAAAATCCTAGGGCTAATAATGAAGAGAAAAAGAACGAAATTATACCAAAATTTGATACGACTGTCGATTTGGGGGTGATTGAAAAGGGGCAGAAAAGAAGGGGCAGAGCAAAAAAGAATCAGTTGACCGAAAATTCATCAAAAATTTTGGAAGAAAAAGAGGAAATTAGAGATTCTGTTGTGATTTCCTGTTTGGAGACTGAAGAACAAGAAGAGGTGAAATTGAGAAGAAACCCTAGAAGAGCTAGGGTTTTGAAGGATTTAGATGGTAATTCAAACAGAAAGATAACAAGGGGCAAAGGCAAGCAAATTAGGGTTTCAGAATCGGAAGAGCAAAAAGGTGATAAAACCGTCAATTTCATTACAGAAACGAAAAATCAGAATGATGATTCTGATTCTGATTGTGTTTTGGTTTCTGATTTGAAAAATGAAGGAGAGAGGAATATTGAAAAAACGGAGGTTGATTTTGAAAAAATGACGCTTGGAGAGTGGTTTGATAGAATGGAATTAATCTTTCCACAAATAATTAGTGATGAGTCTGAACAGATTAAGAATATTTTGAGGGCTAAAGCGCAAAAGTTGAATGAGTTTCTCAAATCAGGTGATGAACAGAAAGGGAATTAGGCTTTAACTGCCTTTTTTTATTAATTTGAGTTGGTATTTTGTTTTTGTTTTTTTCTTTTTGAGATTTTTGGGTTTATTATGTAGTATGTAAAATGAATTAAGGCTTTGATTTAATTTAATTGCATAATAATGCGTAAAAAAATAAGGTTAAATTGTGGTGAATTGGGGCTTAATTGAGCCATAAATCAGAGAGGTAAATTCACAATGGAATAATTACTAAGTTAACTGAATGGCATATTTGAAAGAGTTAGGATTTTGGAAGGTTAAATAATAAATACCATATGTTCAGGTTTCAGAGGGGTAAAATAATAATATCAGGTTACATTTTTGTGAATTGGGGCTTAATTGAGCCATAAATCAGAGAGGTAAATTTATTAAAAAATTGATGGTCTAAATTTAATGGTATAGTTACTAAGTTAACTGAATGACATGTTTGAAATAATTAAGGTTTTGAAGGGTTAAATAAGATATTTCCAGGTTCAGAGCGCTAAAATGAAATTTTGAAAGAAACTCAATGGATTCTTTCTATAAATTTCCCTTTAGAAATGAAATGGCATCTGAAATGAATTATTTTATTTTAATTTAAAGGTAGTAGCTAACTAGCTATGCATGTATAGTTTTATTGGTGAAAAATCAATTATATGCATTTTTTTTCCTTAGTCTGGTCCCTCTAAATTATTAGGCCTGATGTATTTTTCGCAATAGATTTGATACAATAATTGGGCAGCATAACTATGTATATCCAAACAAAAGTTCATATAGTATTTAAATCAAGGAATGATAATAAAAAAAATGAGAGAGAAATACAAACAATAGCTTGCTTCGTTCTGTTTAGGATGAACTCATATGACCAACTTAAATTTTTAGATTAATTTTGTTAGACGCGGGATTAAAACTTCTTATTTATGAAAATACGGGGTTACCATTACTACTAGGTTCCATTACACGAGCATCTCATTTTAAAGTGATATGTTCTTAAGCATTGCTAGGCAATTAGATAGTAGTTACAACTAGTGACAAACATAAGCCTCTTGTAAACCGAATGTATCTTTTGTAACTTTATTCATTTTAATTAATGAAAACAGAATGGAATGCACCTTGCATTTTCTTCTATTAAAAAAAAGTGATATGTTCTTACTACATGTTAGAATTATCTATAAAATAATTATGTTTCATGTTGTTGTTAAATAAACTCAAAATAAAGTGTTATGATAACTTTTAACTAAATTTGAGAATTAGTAAGTGTTTATCAATTTTCTTCAATAATAGTCAATAGAGGTATATGTAAGTGATTTATGTATATCATACGCGTTAAAACCTATATGACCTTTTTAATATAATTTAACAGATCTAATATATCATAAATATGTATTATGATGTGTTGAGAAAGTTCAGTTTAAATTGACCAATGATAATATACCTATCAATTTGCAAATTGAAAGAATCTAAGAGACATGTAGGGCTCTGAAATGATCTTATCTCTAAAAGGGCTGCATATACAGCTCGGTAAAATTACTGTTTAATTTTTTTGCATTTGTATTTTTCTAGCTGGATACCATTTTGCACACAACAACAAGAGGTGAAGTGACAGAATAGTCCATGAAGAAAACAATGTTAAATTAAACCTATTTTTTTTTTTAAAACATAATTAAACCTAAGTTTGAATTTACTATGGATATTTGGAACTTTTTTCATTTTGCTGTTTTTTTTTTCACACTTCGATTGATCTATGAGTTGTGAAATCCGAAAATGACCCTTTTCGACTCGAACTGACTGCATTTATGACTTAATCAACCGAAAAGTATGAACTCAATTATATCATTCGATTTATCAAATTGGTTGTTGTAAATAATTGTGACTCTCAATTTACCAAATTCAACCCCCCGGCCCCCCCCCCCCCCCCCCCCAACACACAAAAAAATAAAATAAAAAATAATAATAATAATAATAATAATAATAATCCCCTCCCCCCCCCCCCCCAAATTCTAGCATCCAAGAGAGTCTCCAAAAGAGGCCACGTCACCCTCTTTTGGAGACCGTTGGATGGGGTGATGTGGTTCGATATGGACTGTTCGATCGTTTAGAGTTTCTGATATTTTATGGCGATTTTTGTGTAGTTAGATGGTGTCAGAATATGATTGGTCGAAATTCGGTGTTCTGCGTTCTATCCTGATTTAGTGTGAAATGTCAAATCAAATATAATTAATTATTTTGAAAACTAAACTGTGTAACTTATGTGTTGTGAGTTATAATATCAATAACCACCGACCCTCTTTTGGGGACCGTTGGATGGGGTGATGTGGTTCGATATGGACCGTTCGATCGTTTAGAGTTTCTGATATTTTATGGCGGTTTCTGTGTAGTTAGATGGTGTCAGAATATGATTGGTCGAAATTCGGTGTTCTGTGTTCTATCCTTATTTAGTGTGAAATGTCAAATCAAATATAATTAATTATTTTGAAAACTAAACTGTGTAACTTATGTGTTGTGAGTTATAATATCAATAATCACCGAATACTCGCTACACATAATTCATTCCTAAATAATAATAAATTTTTTTTTAAAAATAATGATTTATCAAAAAAAAAAAATGGGCCCACATGTCACTCTCTTTCTCTCTCCCTCAAATAAAAAAATAATGATTTCCAAAATAAAAAAAAAAGGTGGGGCCCTCTTTCTCTCTCTCTCAAATAATTAAAAAAATAAATAAATAATTCATTTTCCAAAAACAAAATGTGGGTTCCATGTGTCTTTCTCTCTCAGGTAATTTTTTCCCAACATTTTATTTCAAAATATGATTTTTTTAGTAGCTCATTTTTTTGTGAAAAAAATGAAAAATAGAACAAGAATGATGAGATCTTTCATTCAGGATCTCAATTGTTAACTTTCGAACGCAATATTATGTTTTCTCATAATGACTTTCAATATCTCGTGTCTTCAATCGACTGGATAGAATATCACAATGTCAGATGACATTATGACTCATTCTTAAATAAAAATAAAAAAAATAATAATTTATCAAAAAAAAAATGTAGGTCTCATGTGTCACTTCTTTTATCTCTCCCTCGAGTAAATAAAAAAAATAGATTAATAATTTAAAAAAAAAAAGTGGGCCCTCTCTTTCTCTCTCCCTAAATAATTAAAAAAAAGAAAATAAATAAAACATTTTTCAAAAAAAAAAGAATGTGGGCTCCATGTGTGTGACTCTCTCTAAGGTAATTTTTTCCTAACGTTTTCTTTCAAAACATGATTTTTCAAAAGCTCAATTTAAAAAAAAAAATTGAAAAATATAACAAGGATGATGAAATCTTTCATTCAAGACCCCAATTATTATACTTTCGAACGCACTATTATGTTTTCTCATAATGACTATCAAAAATAATTTATATAGATTCTTTATGATTATTAATTGATAAGATAAATTTAATGTGTTAATTATTAAATAATAAAAATTATAAAAACCGCAGCGGAGCGCGAAAATTCTTCTAGTAATAATAATAATAAAAAGGAAAAAGAAAAAAAAGGATGGATCATTTCCCCCACAAGGTAGCAAGCATGGCAGGAACAACAGGTTGGCAGACAAAAGGTGTGGATTTTGGAAGATATCTTAGATTGATTTCTTTTTGTACTTTATGTTTGTTTTTATTTTTCAATCATTTTCTTCTCCTGTTTCTCCCTTCATGTCCATTCCAAAAAAAAATTAAATGCCCATCAAAAAGGACGGAAAATAAATTTAACCCTATTATGTTATGCAATATTTATACTAAAATACATGGAACAAATTAGCATATTTGTTTATTTTTAAGAGACAAAAGCTCACACAACTAGATACGGATTGGATAACCACCACCAAAATAGGCTATAGGAATTAAGGATACACTTGTGTGGATATATTTTTATTTTTCTTTTCTACTTAATTTTAGATTGTTGTTTTCTTAATTAAGGAGAGAAAACAATGCATAATAAGCAATGCTTCTTAACAAAATTAAATGTTTTATCTGTAATGTTATTTATTTACTATATTTTTATGGATCTGACATGTCCAAATCACGACGACAATATATATAGCTAATAAACAGTGTATAAAATTGAAAAAATAGTATATATAATTTATTTTTTGTAACAATATATGCGTAAACAATGAAAACAATATATAGATAACAAAATAGTATATTAAAAGTTGAAAAACAGTATATACAAATTCCAAAAATAAATAATATATAAAAAATATAAATATGCCTAAAATAGTGAAAATAATATATTGAAAAAGAATAATATATTGAAAAGCAGAAAAACAGTTACATACAATCCGTCGTGATTTGAGCGTGCTGCGTCGCGTCGTGATATCACATTTCCTTATTTTTATTTTATTAATAGAAGGGAAATAGAATTTTCTCATGCTACCTTACAAGAAACATCATTTATTATGCTCTTTTTTACTACTGTTACAGAAACTTTTTACTACCACCTTACTGTTACAAACTTTTTCCTAATTTCAATACATAATGACTAAGTTTTTCCACTGTTCAATACATAATGACTAAGGCCAACTTTGTTGGAATAAGCTCTTTTTTCATACTACCAAAATTTAATAAAAGGAAAATTATTTACAAAAAAGTTAATTGCCAGATTATTTTTATTTATTTATTTTTTTTGAAAATTAGACCTCAGGTTTAACCTGAGAGTCTGCAGTTTATATTGAATGGAATAAAATAAAGTTCATTACAAGAGTAATAAAGATTGCCAAGAGAATTGACAATTTAATAAAACATAAAGAGGAAGAGAAGAAAAGAAAGAAAAAAGACTAGAAAGAATAAGAAAAAAACACCAAATTTAATGGAAAATATATTGTCTAAAGTAATTTTTCCCAAAGAAGAAGGTCGGCATGAATGGATTCTCTGATAGATTGATGAGTTGAAGCTTTATCGCTAAATGTTCTTGCACATCGCTCCTTCCTAATTGCCAGATTATTAACAAAAAATGAAAAGAAAAACCAAAGAAAATAATGCAGTATCTATAATGATGACATTTCCTCCAAGTTATGATAGTTACTAGCTAGTGGCCATTTCAAACTTCATTTGCACGTCTTTTGTTGAATTCGCAGCTATCTTCACTAACTCTAACATTCATTTGTAGGATCCATAAAGTGAAGAATTTACATGTTACATGTAGGGGTGAAAACGATTCGGATACGGTTCGGATAGAAGACATACCATATCCGTATCCATATTATTTTTTCGGATCCAAATACGAATACGGATAGTCCGGAAACGGATTCGGTTCGGATATATGTACGGATACGAATATGGTCCGGATATTATCAAATACGAATATGAATACGGATTCATTTCGGATATTTAAACGGTTATATTAATATATTAATGGATCATATTCTTCTAAATATTTAATTATTTATAACGATAAATCTAATAAAATATAACAATTTCTAAGACAAATTTTAAGAAATGCTAACAAAATAATAATATGGGTATAGACAATATCCGTAACCGTATTCGTATCCATATAGATATCCATATTCGTATCCGATATATAATAAAATATCCGAAAACGGATATTATCCGAATAACAAATTATCCGGATCCGGATATTATCCGGATCCGTATCCGGGAACCAAATTGATTACTGAATTCGTATCCGTATCCGAATAAAGTTATCCATATCCGTATCTGTATCCGACCGGATATGGATATTTTGATTCGAATACGAATATTTTGCGATACGGTTACCGGTCGGTCGGTCGTAACTTACATGAGACTCAAAATTCAGTTAGTTTTGAGAAATAATGAATTATTATTATGTGAGATGAATTTATTTTATATTGAATTGTTACTATTTTACTGTAGATCAATGAGAGGCCCCTTAACAAAAGTACACTTGGCATAGAGGCAAAAGGACATGAAAACGAGTGCTCCATTTCCAATGCAATTTGGCCTTGCACTACATCTCAAAATCGAATCACATGACAGCTAGCCAATTGTTTCGAGATTTTTGTGATCATATCACTCCCTTCCCTTTTGGTTTGGTTATGAATTGCGATGGAGTAATTTTCATGTTAGCCCTCTCTTTAAAGTTAATTTACAGAAACTATCCTGGTCTCAAACATAGTTTGAACTTTGAAAAAAACCGACTCAGAATTGAAGTCGGTCTCTCGGAATTCCAATTCAGAATCAGTCGAATCATATCAGAATCGGACAAATTGGATGAAAAAACGAACCGTATTAAATAAAACTTAATTTTAAAAATCATATAATATTCAGATCGAGCCTTGTAAAATTCGACTCGAATCGGAATCGGAATCGGATGATTCTTCGAACCACTGATGGCTACTCAAAAACAAATAGAAAACATCATTTGAATAAACTCAAAAGATAAAAATGTTAGTTTTGCAAAATTAGTATATTACTAGGTTATTTCAGCAAAAGAACTTTATATGATAATTATAAAACTTGGGTCAAACTATTATATTGTGCATGAATGAGACTGTGTATGTGCACATGCACCATTGATGGCTACTCAAGCTCAAAAGTGGCCAAATGCACATGCAACTGGTCACATATCATTGAAAAAGGAATTTATTCATTTGGCATGATCAAAGTAAGTTGTGAAGTTTGGAAAATCATTATCTGTAACTAGGAAAATCAAACTTTTATGGTAGCTAGCTAGCCGTGAAATTTCTAGTTCATAATTTTAGATTCTTAATTTATATATTACTTAATCAAACTTTGAGAAATCTTCAAAATTTCATTATTACCTAAAAACCCAAATGTACCAGATATGAATTGAGAAGTACTGAATACTGAATAGTAGACCTAAGTTTTATAATTTTCTTCAAAATATCACAAATTTGAAATATTAATTGGTTGTAATATTCTTTTCAGAATAGTCATAAAGGAGGTTGAAAAAAATGATTATATCCTCCCATGTTACTCACTAGCCTTTTAAACGTTTCTTCACTATGTGAACATGAGTATATATGAGATTCACCTTCTTTACACCTTTTTGCATCACTTAATGATGGTACTCAACATCCACAGAACTTTAGATCTCCTAAAGTTCTTTTATATGAAAAATAAAAAAGTAATGATATTAGTAAATATGAGATGCATCCATGAAGTACTGGTAGGTATTAAGCAGTATTTGATATAATCGTAATCAAAAGTCTATTTACTGGTAAACGAAATTATGCCTCCCTCACATTTTTTCCCTACATATTCATGTATAAATAAAAAATGAGGGGGAAGTTATAATTTTCCAAATAAAAAATAATGCTTTGTAAGAGAGGGTATACGTGATCTTTTTCTATGTTCTATCGAGGTATCCATGATATTTCTATAATTTGTAGGTATTCATGATATTTCCCATTTTGTAGTTGCATACATGACATTTTGAGATTTTGCACGGCTACACATGAAATTGTGTCCTAGAAATCAAAAAGATGATTTCTCTAATTTGATGTTACTTCTGCTCAAAGGATGCATATACAATCTAGATTAAAAAAAAAAGGCAAAAAAAAGCCAGCAATCACTACCTCAAGCTTATATTAAAAAAAAAAGAAAAAGAGCCAACAATCACTTTCTCACACACCCACACACACATCCATAATAATCATGCAAACTCAAAAACTTCTTTTTTTATATAAATTGAACTAATTAATGCTTAGGAGGGCATTGGTAGCACTTAGTGAAGAGCCCAAAAGTGTCAATTTGACGTATGAAATTAGTCATGCTCGCCCATCCACCGAACCCGAATCCAATCACAGAAACCCAAATCACAATAAAACTGTTCAGCGCGTAATGCCCTGCCCACCCCCCTAAAATTGCTGCGGGTCTCTCCACCGCATTCTATAAAATTTACAATGGGAAATCATTTCAGTATAAATCTTACATGCATATCTGTTCAACATGTAAATATATATATTGATATTCAAAAAATATATAATGAACAAATATAAAAGTACACCAAATATGTGAGACAGATTCATTGATATTCAAAAAAAGTACGTTAGATAAGTAAAATTGGATAAATACATAAGATTACGAGTTTGTTAGTAAATTTAACCTCTCTAGCAGAAGCAGAAGCAAATGTGACCATGTGCGCCAGAGCCGGGATAATATAGACAGTAAAGCTGACAAGTAGTGATCCAACAGCCGAGTTTATCGGGCCAAAAAAGGGAAATATTATCGCCAGAAACCAAATAGGTATAACGACCGGAAGTCTCGCTAAAGCCCTCTTAAAAACGCTTTTTGATTCATGCATTCCAATCACCTTCTCCCACACAAAGTATAAAGGCGTGCATGCAAACCCAAATGTTATGAACTGCATTAAACATCAACAAAAATAAAAATTCAATTCTTCATGTCACAATCGAGTTAGAAAATATCTAATGCTAGTTTCAATAATTCTACACCCATTAATTCTCTCATTGTAAGTAAAAGAGTTAGTGGATTATTCAGCGAATGCAGCTGCACTCATGTTTTTATGATTTGATTGTAAAAGTACCTGATGGATTAACATGAGGATAACGGCGATATCTCGGAAACCGGTGCGAGGGAGGAGAGAGAAAGCATTGGAGTGAGTGAGAAGTTCGTCACCAAAAGCCCAATACATGGCTGAGGCTGACGGCAGCGTCAATGTAAGCACGTATGCTGTCGCCAATAGATATATCAGCTTGAATTTTTGCGGCTTCCACATTGCATGCATTATCTCGCTAAAAGAAAACAAAATAAAATTATGAGTATCATGTCATGTGAAATAATATATATAATTATTTAAACTTAACTAATAGTTCAAAATATTTAAATTGCAAAGAAAATATGCATTTTTTAACTATACAAATATATTTAAATGAGCGTAGTTTGTAACACATGCAAGATAATCAAAACATAGATAAACTTATTGTTAAATACAAAAAGGGTAGGGACATGGTTCAACTGTACGATACAGGGACAAAAGCTATTAAAAAAAATTCTTAGTACCAGATCCAAGAACAAGGTACATGAATCATTGAACCCCCTTATAGTTAAAAAAAAATCTATTAAAACATACTACATATTTAATCAGTTTTCATATCTAACTCCTAATTAAACATACTAGCTACATTATTATCAAAGACCTGAAATAACTAGATTTTCGATTTATTAGAATTACAAATCCGGCTTCATATGAAAAAACAGATTTAAAATCCTGCTTTATAAATAAGTTAACTAAAACACTAAACACAGACTGCATATATAAAATCTGATTTGGATCTTCCGAACCAAGTTAGTCAACAAATTAAGTTGAAAATCAAATTATTCTGGATACTCAAAAAACTATATTTGACATTATAGAGTAAAACCTTCCCAAAGTTGAACTAGTAAACTGTTAACAAAAAGATAATACTAAAACGGGGTTAATAAAGTAATTACATACACAGTGACAGCATGGCCTCCAAAAGTGTATAAAATGTTGGTAGCGCCCGTGAAGTAGAGCACCATCTTGGTCGGCCCTGAGTGCTGCACACCCTCCACCTTCACAAATATTATATTATCAGTTAAAATGGTATATATTCTCACATTTGATTATTATATGCATGAAACTAGATTAATTGGGTGACAACTAACAGACAGTGAATAGTTCCATGTGTTGTTTCACTTTGTTTTACAGAACAATATTCCAAAACTAGAAAATTACATACATAATCCCTCTTCTTAAATTTCTTAAAAAAAAAAATTAAGTTCTCAAACGCCCAAACTAACTCTATTTTCAATTTTATTATCAAGGAAATCCGAAATAGTCTTTCCAAAATCCGTTTTGACTTTCTATGTCCGAAATTTACCCAAAAAAAGAGAACCGCAGACTACCAAAGAAGTCTGTTTTTACTGAGTTTATCAATTAAGTTGAAGAGTGAATGACTCTTGAACTTTCAAAATTAACTTTTTTGGATCAATTAAAATTGTAAATAGCTAAAATAATATAATATTTCTTGGAATTACCATAATTAAACATACCTGGCCATGAGTGAGGGCAGCAATGGTGAGATACCAAGCAGTGAAAGTTGTCATAACAAGGCCCAAAAATGACCAGATTCTATAGTTATGAAATGAGGGGATGAAGACTGTTGTGGCACAACATGCTCCAAATATGTATGTCCATGTCCTCTTGTCTAACTTGTCATTTATGTAATATATATTACTGCATACATATATATACATCGAATTATTGTAAATACAAAAATTTAGTTGTACATTAAATTAGTTGCATATGTTAAACTTTTTGTTTTTCAAGTAAAGAGAGAAAGAAGGGATATTAGGTGTTATCATATATTTTGAACTTTGAAGGTGTATACAATATACATATGTGTTAATTGTAGGGGTATCTAATATTATTTCCATATATGTAGCCTGTAGGGGGATGAATGATAATTTGAGATTTAAGAGGGGCATTGATAAAATAAAAAGTATGTGGTTTCAATATAATTGGTATATATCATAATATTTTGTAGGTGTATAGATATGTATTTTTTAGGGAAATGTATACATATGTATTAATTGTAGGGGTTAATCTAAATTCTAATGGAATTTTCTATTATGTAAGGGTATGAATGATAATTTGAGAATTTAGCGGGGCCCTAATGAAATGTTATCATATTATTTGTTGAGTAGTATATTACCTTGCACATGCAATTAACTGAATGACAGATCCAAAGAGAAGAAAAGTGCAGTTGAAAAATAGACCAATGTTTCTCCAATGCTTCCCTAATAATCCATCCAGCACTTCAAACCACTGCAACAAAAATAAATATATAAAAAGAGATAAAATAAATAATAGAATGAAATAAAATAAAATTAATAATTAAATGGGTTAAGAAATACGATTTTGTACCCATATTTATCTTTGTTTTAATTTAGACATCTTTGTGGGCGGTTGTCTACTGTAGACTAAAAAATAATAATTTCTCAAAAAGACATATATGCTTTCCTATAACTTAAACATTTCTTTCGACCTTTATTGATCTTTTCTCCTCAGAATGTCAAATTATGGAAAAGTTAGAATTTGAGTGGCTTCTACTTTTTTCTTTTTTCTTTTTTTTTTACTAAAAAAGACCAACAATCGTTTGGTTGAAACAAAAGTTTACCACAAAAATAATGTTATCTCAGCATAAAGAAATGAACAAAGCCAAAACCCATAAAATCATTTACAACAAAAGAAAAATAGCTCGAATTACATAAATAATCCTCCACATACTCAACTAATCAAAAATTGTATTTATCATTGAAAAAATTGTACATAAAGTTATGATATATAAATTGTATTTTTACATATTTATCAAAATACCTGGATGACATGGTTTCTGAAATCAACCTTCTCCCTCTCCTTTCTTGTTCGGTACTCGACATATAACACGCTGATCAGATACGCAGTCCAACTCCCCATCAGTCCGTAAAACAGCTGAAACAGAATTCCTGACAACATTCCTAGTTGCGAGAATGAATACGGCAATGTCAATAGCACTTGCGCCACCTTCATAATTACATTTTACTATCATAAATTTTCAGATAGACAATATATATAGATAGACATTATATTGATTTGTATGAAATTATCTGATATAATTTTTTTTTGTTTTTTGAGAATACGCAATAGACAATCGCCTATTGTTGCTTATATTAAATAAAGCGTTTGTATTATCTGATATAATTTATTATGATCTATATAACATCTAAATGTTGATTGAATTTGAATAGCTGTAGACCTGGTTAGATGCGCAGCTGAACCAGGCGTCGTAAACGGAACCACCGTGCCAGAAATATTTTGAGATTTTGTTCTTAGACGAGCCGTCGTCTTGTTGCTCTCCTTCTCTCTCCATCTCCATGTAGTTTCCAGCGACTATCGTCTCTACCTTCTCAGACGCCATCTCTCTCTCTCTCAGTCGTAGAGAGTTATAAAAAAAATGAAATTTCACCTCGTCTTTCTCACTCTAGTTTGTAGAGAGTAATGAACAAAAGGAACTTAACTGGTTCTCCTTCGAGTGGTCTAGTTATTCTTTGAAGAGGTTTTAAGGGCAAAGAGGAGAGAGAGGGGCACCACACGAGCGGCCTGGCCCACGAATGGCTTTAGGGAAAGAAGCCCATGTAGTATGGTCCTTTTTCTTGGATTCTTTCAATATGCACCCTGACTTAATACCTAATTACTAATTCTTATTATTATAAGTGCTATCATACGTACTTCAATGCTGTACTTCAATGTAATAAATGTATACACACAAATCGTCAAACAACTGACATGCACCTTCATGACATGTCTAATCATTGTGTGTTGTTGTTATGTTATTATTGTATACACAAGCGATAGCTAGTCTTGCTCTTGCGCGAAATTGTTTAATTTTTATTTTAATGTCACTAAATATTTTGACAAAGAATTTGTAATAGTAAATTTACACAATCTGTATTAAGCAAAATTCATCATAAACAGCTACAATTAGAGAATATCAGGTATTTAAATGATTTATGTAATTCTACATCGTTAATATTAAGAGCACTGAGTTCTTGCAGCACGAATAATTATTTTGTGTATATCATGAAACACCGAATGTTATTCAAACTAAACCCTGTATTCTCAATTTACTAAAAAAAAAATACAATATGTTTCACAAATAAGCACTACCACTATCAGTTCTAATATTCATTTGGCATAAATATAAGTGAATATTGAAAATAAACCTCACAAAATGTTATGAATGAAATTGAAAATAACAATTTTGCAAACTCGGAATTTTAGCAAAAAAAAAAAGGTCATATTAACTGCCTGCCAAAAAGTTAATACTAAAAAAATCTCCATATCAGAAAGTTAATACTAAAAACCTCCAAATATAATTTAAGAAAAGTAAGGATACATTTTTATTTATGCAATGTAAACTAAATTATATATATTCACGGATGAAATAGGGATGTAAAAATATTGCAATTGACAAATTTCTAAAATTGAAAGGAAAACGTAGAAATCATTAAAGATAAGAAACAGAGAATTTGTTCCAAATTTTGAATGTTGTATTCCAAATTTGATGTATCTGTCGTATTTTGTAATTTAGAAATCCATTTTTAAGTGGATAATTATTATTTTTATTTTTTTGCATAACGAAGAACATTCTCATTAGTCATAATACAATAAATAGTAAAGGTGAATTTAGTAAAAGATGTTGGCATAAGAAATTTCTGAACCTCAAAATATAATATATTTTTTTAAATTACTGTTGTCATTACTGACATTTTTGCAAAGCATTCAAACTACGCGGTTTTTTTGTAAAATAGTTAAAAACCATGAGGTGAAGCAATTTTTTTTTTGTATATGGTGGTTTTAGAAGTTAAAATTTAGGGGCTTTTTTAAAGAGAATAAAAATAAAAAGATTTATTTTGTAAAAGAGAGAAAATTTGAGGGCTTTTCTTTAAAACTTGAAAAAAAAAATTAAACCCAATTTTGGTGAAAAAGTGCAGCAGAGAGATGAAATGAATTTTTCATGATATTATTATGGTCTATATACATAGCATTTAGACCACCTTGTAAAGCCAATCCACATATGACCATATGATTTGGCTCATGTACCTTTAGACAAATCTAGACCATTGGATCAAAATCAGAGGGTTATGAAAAAAAAGATTATGTGACAAGGATTCTATATATTATATAATTTGGTAATAAACAGCTGGCATAAATTGAGCAAAACAACATTATTTCCAAACATTTATTAATTCATTGTGATGAAATTGTTGTGTTGAAGTGACAAGCTATTAGACTGATGAGTCCACCATACTCCATCGAGGCTTCATTTGGAAGTAGTGGAGCATACAAAGATGGGCTAGTATATGTATGAACCGTTTCAAATGGAGTATTTATTTTCTTTTTGAGAAAGATGAGGCGAAAATGAAATATTTTTATTAGAGTATTATTGGCCCGATTTTGTTGGGGAAGAAAGAATGATTGCAACAGAGAAGAGTTATGTTGTGCGGATAGTTTAAAAATTGAGAAGTATCATGAGGATACGGATATCCGATACGGATACGGCTTCGATACATATCGGATACGCCACGTGACGTATCAGATTATTTTAATAATAAAAAATTTCAGATACGTTCATGATACGACATGATACGGCTGAGATACTTCTGGGATATTTTCACTATACATTCTGGTACATTATACTTTTTTTAACCATTTTTTTTTCCACAAATTAAAATTTAACTCACATTCAAACTAATAAAAAACTTATTTGTATTTTATAAGTCACATTCTTTTTTTTTGTCTACAACTAACATAATTAAAAAATAAAAAAAATTAATTCTCGAGAAAGCCATAAATAATTAATTTTTCTTAAATCAAATCTTGAATTTTACGAACATTAAGTATCGAGTATGTGTTTAATTTCATTCACATATTTTGGTATTAAATTTGAAATATTGATTATTTTATTAATTTATTAATTTTTTATTATTATTTTATATAAATATAATTAAAAAATAGATATATATAGTCGTATCCGTATTCTAAATTTTTTGGGATTTGTCGTATCTTCATATTCGTATCCGTGCAACATAGGAGAAGAGATATTGTGGTTTGCATGAAAATAGATGGAGCATGTGTGACAACTTGGTCTACCTCCTTTTGCTTCAAGTCACATAGCCATACGTGTGGACAGATTTAGTGTGAAATTTAGGGGTTTTGTTAATGGTTACCAATTTTTCATTATTTTTACCATCAATAGAATTTAATTCATCTCAATTCATTCAAAAAAATAATAATTTAATTCGTGACTAATTAACCCCATCCCCTTATTTTTCATCTATTTTTGAGCCTCCTTAAAAGGCCACATCATTACTTTTATTTTAACCGTTCGATCAATTTTTTTGTTAAATCTTAACCTTTCATTTTTCTTAAATTTATCGATATTTTATGGCAACATGTGTGTGGTTATTAAAACATAATCATATGATTGGTTGAATTTGTGTTTTGTGTTCTATCCTCGATTTAGTGAGAACCGTTGTAAATTTATTTCTAACCATCAGATGGTTTCAATGAATCATAGTTCAAAATTATGTTCAATTATTAATATCAATAGTTAATGAAGAGTTCACTCATTAAATATAAATAATTTTTCTTTTCTTCTTTAAAATTTTTTAATTCTTAATGAAATATTTTATTTCTCATGTTAAAACCATCAAATATAAATTTGTTGGAATTTTCTCTTTATTTTGAGTTCTATATTGTTATGGTTCTAATTTATTTATTTTTTTCTTGCTAAAATATGTGAATAAAGACTATATAAAAGAAGATGTACAAAAATAATATACTCATTAAGTTATACGTTATACCTTATTTTTCATCTCTCTTTGAGTATTCTCAAGATACCTATTTTCAATTTTATCTCGACCATTGGATCAAATTTTTTTCAAATCTTAGCTTTTTATTTAAATTATTACCACAATATCACATGGTCAGTTAGATTAATATTACGTGTTATATCTCCAGTTATGTGAGAACTATCATATCAAATAAAATTTCAGAGTATTAAAAACTATATTGTATTACTTAATGTATTACGGATAATCTGTATCATTTTAACAACTAATAAAATATAAATAAGAAAAATAGTGGTGACAATTTTTTTCAGAAAATGAGTCATATTACATTTTCTTATGTATAACAAACATAATTTTCCATATATATACTATCATATTTCCTTTTTACAAATCATGTTAAATATAATTATTATTTTTATATTTTTTAAAGTTAATCATCTATAATTAAGTGTTATGGGGTTTCAACTAAAATCTATGAAATATATTATCATGTCTTTTTAGTTTTTCTGATCTCTTTCATCGTCTGATTAATACTTGATTTTTTTAATATAATATGTCAATAGATTATATTTCAATCTTACAAACCTTAATGCAAAAATAAATTAATATTGTAAATTAATAATCCAAATTATTTTTTTTATGATTTTTTTTTGTTATTTTATTTCTTATATGTAAATTTATTTGCATAGAGTTATCCATCTTTAAAAAATTAGATGTGATATAGAAAATATTTTTGAATGAATAATAAATGGATATAAAATATCTTGTGATGTAATTCAAAATGATTTTAAACATAACCAAGTTACATAACATAATTATTATATATTATTTATGTATTTTATTTAGATTTTTCATAATTTCAATTTATACATAAATTCAAATGAATAACAAATTTAAATATTCGCAGCGAAGCGTGAGCATTATCCTGGTGAATGATATATTTTACAATGTATTAAATCAACTAAACTAAATACTTTCTGAGATTAAATTTTGGTATGATATTTAAATTTATAATTTTTTAATTATCAAGAATATTGGTTAGGAATCCAAAATCAGACAAAACAAAATTGTATTTATAACTTAGCAATATACTTTTTTCATTTCGTCATATCATATCATAACCAATTAAAGAAATAAATCCCATCATTCATCTAAATCAAAAAAATCTCATTATACATTAAATTTGTTGGATCTTGACATTGAGTACTTGTGTCATAATCTGTCCCTGATAAAATCATTAGTACTAATTATTTAGAAGGAAAAAGAAGAAGCAGCAAGCGTGGTGGTACTAAAAGTTGAAAGGGTGCGCTCAAGTGCATCATTAGTACTTCAATCATAGTCATGAAGATTATTATATGCATATTTTTATAATTTTTAGGGTTTGATGGTTGGTGATCACCATCATTAAAGTACTGATATCCCTCTCTATCTTATGAAGTCTCTCTCTATCGGTTTCCAGTCCAGAAGAGCCCTTAATAATTACACAATTTCATCATAATTAATTAATTGTGAACAAAGTTTCACTAACACAATGATGCATTACGACTAAAATTTTGGGGAAAGAATTCTTACAATTGTAATTAACATTCAAGAATTTCAGCAATTTTGACCTGATATTGGGATTTTTTGTGAAGTTCATCTTTTTAGAATCAAATTTCACTAGTAATGAGTTGAGAAGAGATTTGTTAAATATCAATTGTGTTAAATGCATTTGTTGTTTTATGGTTCAAATTTAGGATGCCTCCTAAAGTTTAACTAATATTTATTGCTTGAGCTAAAAAGTTTTGGCCTGTGAAATTTATTTTAAGAATTAGAACTATATAACTCTGAGATATAATGGATAATATAGACATTGACAAACCCATTATAATTGATTCATCTTATGTGACATATATGAAACTTAACTATATAATTTGAGATATAATGAATAATCTAGACTTCGACAAACCCAGTATAATTAATTCATCTTGTCAAAACCATATCTAATACAGTGATACGACGTCATCCCACTAACATAAAGATTTTAAATTCCATACTCGCAAAGCCAACAAATTTTTAACATAAAGATTTTAAATTCCATACTCGCAAAGCCAACAAATTTTGAATATAAACACGGGACATACGAGTTCTCTCTGTAGAATCAAAAAAATAATTGATTCATCTTGATGTGACATACATGACACTTATCCAATTCACATCATGGAGACCTCACCAACTCATTCTTTATGCTCACTAATAAGGACCATAATTCTAGACTTTTTGGTCCATGTGTTTTGGTGATACTAAGCTTTATTATTTTTAGCCCACATCGCCCACATCGCCCAGGCAAAAGAGGTGAAGTCTTTCAGCTCTAGTTGGCATGTCTTCACTGGAAAGACCCTCCACACCTTTGTTTAACCAAATTAAAAGGTCTTCTAACAAACTTTTACGAATACTATTGAATAAGTTCAACAAGTTTATTTATTGATTTATATTTCAGAAAATAATTGTAAGTACACTTAAAACATTTAATGATAGAAATTCTTAAAATTTCATACAAAATTCTATTGTATAGTAGATAAAATAGATATGATTGTATTAAAAAGCACATCCGTAATAAAAACAGGTATATTGGATTGGTGAAATAACAAAACTTAACACGCATTTAACATTCCAAATAAAAATTGTCAACTTTACAAAAAGTACTTCAAGCCTGTTATAGTCCATTTTAAAAAAAGAAGGCCCATTTATTAATATGAATTCACAATACACATGACCCTATATTATTGGCAGCTCATAAGATTTTTTTTTTCTTTTGATGTTCAAAGCTCATAAGAAATTATAAAGTTGAAATAAAACATTGGGCTCTGGTTTCAGTTTCAGTTGGTTCTTTTTATTGAATTTTATGGGCTTTTAGTCTGGAATTGTAAGTTCACCTTTGATGAATTGTGTGCTGGTCCAAAAAGCTAGTTTTCTCTTCCAAACAAAATCTAAAACAAAATATAATGTGTTATGAATATAATTGATATGGATGTCTGTTACTTAGCCCTTAAGCAACAATAAATTGGGAGATTCTTATAAAGATGGAAAGAGTTATTATAGGGTATTAATTAGTATATTTTCTATTAATTTACATATCAAATTATTCCTTTATTGTAATCCTGAATCAGGCAAGAGATTTCTTGGCCAGCTCTCACCCTCTACTATATAAAGGGGGCAATGACTATTGTATTCTTTAATTCACAATTCAATATACAATTCTCTCTTTCCAATTCTCCGTTTTATAGTTATTTGCTCTTTTATTTTATAACACGTTATCAGCACGACTCTGACCCAAAGTAAGCGAGGTATGAAACATAATTATTGCTTATATTCCAATAATTTTATTCGGATTCTTTTTCTTCCTTTATTCGAATTTTCTTTTATTTATTTATTTGAACATTAGACAACATGTTATTATTAATACATGTTTATTTTTATGCACCAGAAGTTGCTTATCATTTCTTCTTATGCACCAGAAGTTGCTTGTTTAGTTTTTATTTATACAACCAGAAGTTGCACGTTTATTTTTAACTACGCACCAGAAGATGCTTGTTTAATTTTATTTACGCAACCAGAAGTTGCATGTTTATTTTTACTTATGCACCAGAAGTTGCTTGTTTAATTATTTTTATTTTTGCAACCAGAAGTTGCATGTTTATTATATTAAAGCACCAGAAGTTGCTTGTTTAAATCATGCACCAGAAGCTGCATGTATATTTATTTTTATTTATTTTATGTGCGTTTATTTTTCGCACATTTATTTTTTCCGCACATTTATTTTTTCCGCACATTTATTTTTCGCACATTTATTTTTTCGCACATTTATTTTTCGCACATTTATTTTTCGTACATTTATTTTATTTATTTATGCACCTGTAGTTGCAATTCAGTTTATTGATGCACATAAAGTTTGAAATTAATTTTTGAAACTTGAAGTTTCAATATTAAATTGCGAGGGTCTAATTTAATTTATCCCAGTAATATAGCTTCGACATGGCAAATTTAACGAAGCTTGAGTTTGTTGCCCTTGACATATCGGGCAACAATTACCTGTCATGGATCCTCGACGCTGAGATCCACCTTGATGCCATGGGTCTGGGAGACACCATCAAAGCGGGAAACAAGGCATCGATTCTGAGTTAATTTCGTGCCTACTCGTGGCGGAACAGAATAACAAATTATTACTCAAAAATCATGAGTCTCACCCGACAGGTTCTAGGCCATTCCCAGAAGCGAATGCTGCTGCATTTAACGGTCGTAATCGCGGTCGTGGCCTCGGTCGTGGACGCGAGCGTGGAAGAGGCCGTGGTCAAAATCATTCATGGAACCATAATAACCAAGTTAAGAAACCCGCACTAGAAAGGAGAAATAAGCCGCAAAGTGTCACTCTCAAGGGAACTGGGGATCCATGTTTTAGATGCGGTGTGAAAGGGCATTGGTCGCGTACATGTCGTACGCCAAGGCATCTCGTTGAACTTTATCAAGCCTCCCTGAAGGAGAAAGAAAATACTAAGGAGGTTAATTTGGTCTATCAAGATAATGAAGACCCGTTGAATGTGCCATTGGTTAATACACGCTTGGATGTAGAGGACTATCTTAACCCCCCAAATGGAGATAATGAATATTCCCTTGCTAGTGAAGACGTTCAAGACTAAAATAATTTTTCTTTATGCATCAATAATGTTTTATTTTCTAGTACGTTAACTTTATTAAGAATATTTTCTTTAGCATGTTTATTTTCATGTTATCATTATCTTATCTTGTATTTGTTTTTGTTTTATTTAATAAATGAAGAGACTTGGAGGTCTTGTTTCTTTTGAATATTACAATAATGGATGACGGTGATATATGCCTAGCGGATAGTGCAACTACACACACTATACTGAAGAACATAAAATATTTCGTTAATTTGACAAAGATGAAAGCAAATGTCAATACAATATCAGGCACCTCAAACTTGATTGAAGGCTCTGGAAGAGCCATTATTTTATTGCCTAGAGGAACAAAATTTGTAATAGATGATGCTTTATTATCTACTAAATCAAAAAGAAATTTGCTAAGTTTTAAAGATATCCGCCGAAATGGATATCATGTTGAAACAATGAATGAAGATAATATTGAGTACCTTCACATAACAAATATTGTTTGCGGTAACAAACGTATATTAGAAAGATTGCATGCTTTGTCAATAGGCTTATATTATACACGTATTAGTACAATTGAAGCACATCATGCTATAATGAAAAATGAGTTTAATAACTCTCAAAGTAATTTTATGGTTTGGCATGAACGTCTAGGTCATCCTGGAGCAATAATGATGTGAAGAATTGTAGAAAATTCAAATGGGCATCAATTAAAGAACCAGAAGATTCTTTTATCAAATGAAATATCATGTTCTGCATGTTATAAAGGAAAACTAATCGTTAGACCTTCACAAACTAGGGTTGGGATTGAATCACCCAATTTCCTTGAGCGTATTCAAGGTGATATATGTGGGCCTATTACCCCATCATGTGGACCGTTTAGATATTTTATGGTATTAATAGATGCATCTACTAGATGGTCACATGTATGTCTATTATCTTCTCGGAATGTTGCATTTGCGAGATTACTTGCTCAA